>JAZKJV010007618.1:600000-849126 GCA_037367405.1 Ottelia alismoides | reverse complement strand
TAAGGTGCGAAAGTTAGATTTTGGACCCCTGTTGTATAGTTTACATAATTAAAATATTCAATTTATTTTTTATTCATTATTTTTGTAATTTTATATTTTTATAATTTTGTAATTATTATTTATAATATATGTGCTCCTTAAAACATGAATAAAAACATAAATAAAACATTAAAATAAAATACTTGTATAAAATATATAGGTAAAATACCTATATCTATACCTATTTAGATAATACATCTATTTATTTAATTGTATATATCATATCAGAAAAATAAAATAAAAATATATTTAAGCATCTATAAAAATAAGTTATAAATATATAAACTAATAAATTAAATATACAAAATAAAAATAAAATACTTAAATACATAGATGAATATACCTATATATAGCCTCTAAAAAGTAACTAGTAATTATAAAGCCCTAAAAATAAATAAAAATCATAATAAAATAATTCAGAAAATAATAAATATTTTTCATTTTCTAACCTAAAATTAATAAAATTGTTTATTATTTTTAATCGAATTTCGAAATACTTTTTCTAGGATATTTTCTAGTTAGTCCACGTGGACCAACCAGATCCTCCCATTCATTGACCTCAGTCAACTCTCTTACCGAAGTCTGCCTACTATCAGACCTAGCGACTAGGCACTTTTCTCGATTTTTTAGAGGCTGTTCCTTTCCTCCTTCCGCGTCGATTCCTTCTTGGATTTTTCTCCTCGTATGTTGCTCTTACACGCCCAAGGTTCATCTCGAGGATTACATCATCGATATGCTCCAGAGTTCTCATTCTTCAAGCCGCTTCATCAATGTTGTACATAAGCCACCCTCCTCCCCTTTTCGAATTTGAACCTCTTTTGATCGCTTTCTTCTCTCCCTAAGGAGGGCAATATAATGAGGATGGTGACAGCATTCGATCCAGACATTTAGGTTGATCGAGGGAGCAGTCTTAGGGTGCTTGCACCACTTCCGGGGAGCTCAATGTGGAGGTCTATCTCGTTGGTCTTCCGGCCAACTCGAGTTCCCTCTCCGTGCTTTATTAGCATAGTTTAATAATTTATACTCTTATTTTGTGATTTAATCGCGTGATTAGCTTAATCATCGATGGAGCTCCCAAGCTCCGGCCACCCTCTGTGATTTACCATCCTCCGCCCGTTCACGACTCACCTTCACCTCCAAAACCTTTCCCTGATGCTTCTTAATGCCCCAGACCACTCCACTCCTCTTGTCTCCTCCTGGAGCAATCTATCGGGGCTCCAATTCCTCCGCTCGTCGGAGCTTCTGCCGCCACGCATCGTAGACCTCCATTTCCTCCTAATAGGGTCGAGGCATTTTTCCCTCGACCCCTTTTTGTCCCAGTGCAGGTTGGAAGACATAGGAAGCCGTTGGAGGTGATTTTGGAACTCACCCGAGGTTCCTGAAGCTCGTGGGCTTCTTTGACCATGTGTGGGATCTCCGACCATCGCCGGGGCTTTTTTAGACCTCCAGTTGATAGAAGAACCCTGCGGGAGCATTTAAAGCCCTTTGGGGCTTCAAAGTGCATCGGAGGAGAAGGTCATCACCGGAGGAAGGTCGCTGCGGCGCACCTTATTCCCTGTTCATTCAAGCACCTCTGCGGTCGTTGATCTGGTCGTGTTCTTACGGGTCTACGACAGCCGTCAGATTCTATTGAGCTCTTGTTGTTGGTCCTCCGTTGGTGTTCTAATCATGTCCGTCCGCATCGAAAGGGTACCGCCCGTCAGTTAGTCGCCACGTGTCCAAGTGATAGTGCCTCCACCGTCAGATCGAGCTCTTGTTTGGATATTTCGCAACTTTGCCCAAGATCTTATTTGTAATTTATTATTCAGTACGCAAACATTCCTCTGCTGTTGTTATTTGTTTTGTAATTTTGCAAAAACCCCCGTACACTTTCCGTAATTACTTTATGGTCCACGCCACGTCACCTCACGTGACGCATCACGTGAGGCAGTGATTTTTGCAGCTGAACCCTTGGGTTTATGTTTATATACGTTTATTCCAAAAATCTTTTATATGAAGTTATTAATTTTATGGTTATTTTGCTAAAGAGCCCCTGAGTTTTTGATATTCGCATTTTGGTCCCTACGAGAACGGCTCGCGTACATGTGCACGTGGGCTTGGCATTTTTGCAAAAGGACCTTTTCATATTTCATTTTAGTTCACAATCTATTTTATTCAGTATAATATTTTTGGGAAAATTGCATATAGGCCCTCGTACTTTTGATATTTACAAAAATACCCCTACAAGTATTGAATTTTCTCTTTATTTCTTGTATTTATTTCATGTATCTATATTGCTCTAAAAATCCTAAAAAATAGGTGTAGCTTCCTGATTGCACAACATTCACATATAAATTTTTATTTTGCATTATGAAGCTTTTTATTATTTATTAAAAATAAAAAACGTCCCTTTTTGTCCTTGTTTGCAATATAAAATACATAAAATTATAAAATGTTTTAAAAAAATACCAAAAAATACATTTTATGTATTTTTGTATTTTTGACCTTCAGACCAAAAATCATTAAAAAATATAAAAGAAAACTCTAGAAAAATAAAACCCCCTAAAATCTTTAGAAATATATAAAAATCCTAAAAAAATCCCAAAAAATATAATTTCTATCCCTGAATCTTCTTTATTTTTTATCTTTATTTTAAAATCAATTTGAAGAATTTTTTTATTATGTTTTATGTTTTATGTCTCAATTTTAATTTCGAATATTAATTATTATCTATTTTAAGGTATTTTTTACTTTAAAAATCTACAAAATCAGCAAAAATTCCTAAAAAATCACAAAACAATATAAAATTCTCAAATAACCAAAAAGATTTTATTTTCTTAATTTTGATTATTTTTGTTAATTTTTATAATCAACCCTAGCTTATCTTGTATATATATCCTATATATTACTTTAGTTATATTATGAATTATATATATAAAGAAAATATAAAATCAGAAAATTAAAAATCAAAATATAAAAATAGAAAAATCAAAAAAAAATAAAAAAAATTAAAAATTGAAAACCCACAAAAAAGTACATATAGACATATATATCACAATCATTTTTGTGCTTCATTGCCCCGATCTAGCCTTCTCCCTGTGTTTGACCTCTACATACTTGCTCCTATACACATCCTTGTTGTAGAATTATAATAAATTTTAACTCTGTGTCTACTTTTCATTGCTTGATTATCTGTTGTGGGTTAATTATTGATTACACAGGTTTCGTGAGCGGTTGCTTCAGCTACACCGTGGTCTCGCCTTGTGTAGACTACTTTTGACCCTCGCAAAACCCATGTTTTCAAATGTCACTGTTGCCGGGAAGCAACACTGCTTAGATTAGCATTGCTTGATTGATTGTGATTATTTACCTATTTTTTTGCTTTTATTTTCTTTTTTATTTGATATAATTGTTTGAATTGTCTAACCACTCTCTTGGTTGTCTTTGTTGCGAGTAACGCGGATCGAGTGAGGAGCTCCTCTTTGGAGCACATGCGCACCCACGTGAGGCGATTGGACCTAGCACCAAGGAAGACTCGGAGGGAATTTTGAAGACATTTTCTGGAGCATTTATTTGTAGCAATTATTTGTGCAATTTAAGTGAGAGAGAGAATTAATTTGTAACTTAAACAGGACACTCTCCAGGACTTCACACTTCGCGAGGTACAGTGCCCGAGGGACTTTTCCCTTCGGGACCTCGTCAGTTTTCCGTGGTTTTCTTCGCATTTTTTTATTTTGTTTTCCGGTTTATTTTCTTTCTTTTGTGTGATTGAGCCCTTAGTTGTACGAACTGCTTGTAGATAGTATTAGGTCCAAACACCTAATTATATTTGCATGTGCCAATAGTCTACGTTTGGATCTAGTCAAAATATAAATTGCTTCTTTTATGGATTTGAGATCGAGTGCCAAGAGATGTCGCATACAACGCGTGCATGACCCATTGTGGCGGGCACCGAGTGGCATCGAAGACCGGACCTTGGTCTCTCATCTGAATAGCTAACATCTGATTCTTCACTATAATAGCATTTTCTCATCCTAGGGCGATTTCATCGCTGCATTTGCATATAGTTAGGTTTCAATTCTGCTAAGCATCTTTGCATTTCTCTTTAGCATTCATCATCGATTTGTTGCTTGCATTGATTTTCCGACTCTCCCTCCGATTTTGATAACTTAGGTTCTTAAATGACTCATGCATTCTTATTAAAAATCCAAAAAAAATGATAATTAAATAAAATTGGGACTGTTAATATTACTTAACCCTAACAAAAAATCAAAAAGAAAAATTTTGTTTTGAGGCGAGTAATACCCTCATTATCTTCGCTTTTATTCATTCACGTACACACTAAGGTTAGTGCCCAAATCCCATTAAGCCAAACCTAAGTGATTGTACAACTTTTTGACTTCTCATCTAACTCTAAAACAAATAAGATAAAAACACCGCATTTTTGCGATTTTCACAGTGTTGAGCAGGTGAATCGAGGGGTGTGTTTGATTTGTGTGAGTTTGTTTGTGATTGTTTGTGTGAATTCTAGATCGCGTCTGCGCATTTGCGCCTTTCTTCTTCACTTCTCTAGACTTGACCAGTGTGCTCTCCAGATCGTTTTCTTTTGTTTCGAGATGGTTGACTTGAGCTATTTCTATCCGAACTTTGGGAATCCTTCGACCCTCCAGCCGGTCCACCTCCCTTTTACCATGAGGACTTTGCTCCTGATTTTTGTACATATCCACCCCCGCCATAGTATCAGATATCGGACTTCTATCCACATCCACCTCTGCCTTCGTATTTCTACCTTCACATCCACCCAAAACTGACCTGTTGGAGTCACCTCTCACGATTTCTACACTTGAGACCTTAACCCAGTTCATGGAGCATATGAATTCGAGGATTGACGACCTCACATGTCTAAATAAGAGCCATATTAATGCGTATAAATAAGAGCCATATTAGTGCTTCACAATCTGATGATTTGGACTTGATCGAGGATTCTTGTGAGAGATTGCAATCGCCGAAGATACCAAAAAATGAACAAAATTTAAAAACCCAAAAAGAATTAGGGAGACCTTTGGTTGATTCGGACTGTGAGGAAAGGTACCATATGCCAGATCATTCACACACACACACACTCATTCACATCTAGTCCCATCTTTGACCTCAAGGATGCCATTGTACAGACTACTCTTGGCATTTGTTGACACGCCTTGCAACTCAGGTTAGGAAAGAAAATAATAATGGTTCGTTGCGACCCGGATCACAAGGCGAAGTCAATCAATAAAGATAACCACTCAAGCCAAGAGATACAACAATCAAGAACACAAAAATGCAAGCAGACTTCGCTATTTTTTTCCCTGATATAGCAACGGGGTCGAACAAAAGGAGCACAACTAAACCTCCGAAGCAGTCGAAATTTAGAAATAGAAAAATATTTTTAATGATTTTAATTTAGCAAATTTTTATAATTTTTAAATAAAGAAACAAACTCAACAAGTAAGAAAGCAAGCTACGAACAAGGTTTTTGAAGTTTCATTTAGTACTAAAAATGCTCAACAATTAAGAAATTTTTTTTGGGATTTCAAAATTTTAAAGTCTTTTGGGTAATTTTCTAGGGATTTTCTGATATTTTTGTGATTTGATAAAAATCAAACAAGGACTGAAAATGTAAACAATACACAACCAGGATTACATTGCAAGTTAAAAATAATTAAAATGCCCTATAATCCTGATTATGAATTTTAGGAGAAAATACAAATAAAACCTATAAATAGAAACTTAAATGATTAATTTTATTTTTATAGAATTTTTTATGATTTTTAAAAGTTTTTAGGTCTTTTTGTAATTTTTGGGATCTTTATGATGAGCTTCAAAACACAATTTCTACAGGAGATAAAACACACAAAAACACACAAGCAAGATTTTTTGTGGAATTTTTAACACAATTTTTTGTATTTTTATGGGTTTTCTAAAATAGGCAATACTCTTTTTTATGGTTTTTTATTTTTCTAAAATAGAAAATGCAAGAAATTAATCCACAAAAATCATCAGAAATACTAAGTAGGAACCAACATAATTTTTTAGAGAATTTTTGGGATTAATTGGGTATTTATTAAATTAAACAAAGGATGGACATCTTATAGGGACCTACTTGCAATTAAAATAAAATGTTGGTCTAAATCATAACACAGATATAAAGTGCAGGGTCCAAGTTGCAAAAGCCTAGTAAAACATGCGTACGACACGCGATCAATATGCATAGGGGTACAACTACAACTCTTAAAACATATATTTCAATCAATAACCAACAGATAATTTAGGGCTTGACATGCAAATAATCCAATAAAACGCATGTGATCGTACATGACTATAACTCAACAGGACTAAAATGCAAATATTAAAAAATGTAAGGGTCCGACTGCAAATTACCTAAAGTAAATAAATTATAACAAATATTTACAGGACTAATCAAACAAATGCAAAATAAGGAAGGGCCTAAGTGCAAATTACCCTTTACTAAAGCGCTATCCAGCAGTCGAAAGAGAACAACTAACAGATGGACGGCTTAGATTAAGGGATACCTCTTCGATGATAAACGGTGCTGAAGCGATCCCCAGATAGATCTGACGGTCAAGGCTCCCTTACTGGCGGATGGTGGAGATTAGAGCTGGGAGGAGCCTCGATCGGACAGTGTAGGAGGCGCTTGGAAGAACCACCGAAGAACTCACCTCCAATTAATTTGATCGGCCAATACGGGTTGCAAGAACGTCCTCCAGAGCTGCTCTGATAGGGGAAAGATCGTAGACTATGGTCCAATGCTGCTGGTGGGCTCAGTAGGGTCCAGGTTTAAGGAGACGATCCTGGGGAAGAGTGGATGCCTAGAGCTTATGTTATTGATTCCTTGACCTCCAGATGAGGTCAGTTGGTGCTTCAACCCCATCGGAGAAAGGGGTATGCTCAGAGATAATGCTCCGACGAGGGGTGAGAGCACCAATGCTATTGCAAACAGAGGGGGAGAAGAGTGGTCCAGGTCACCGATGAGATGGTGGAATAGACCTGCCGCTTGACTCCAATCCGATGATTGGAGTCAAGAGGGAGATTGTGGAGCATGCGAAGAATTAGAGGAAGGTCAGGTGAGTGCGAACGAATGTCGGAGCGAGGCTGTAGCAGGGGATAGTGATATGGTCATCGGAGTGGAAGTATGATGTGGGTGAATGATCGAATCGAGCATGAGGTGCAAGTAAAATCAGTACCTAAAGATGAATACGGTCGCCTAGGGGTGGTGGACGACGTCCACAATGGTGATAGCCTCGATGGTCGATGCTTCCGGAGGCTGTGGCTCCTCATAGTGGAGCGGAGATAAATCTCGTCGTACCTGGGGTTTGCAATGCTCCAAACGCGAACCTACCCCTCTCCCTCTCGTGTTGTCACTCTGAAAAGGGGAAGGTAGGTGTAACGAAGGTGGTGGAGTAGCCGAAGATGGTGGAAAAGGGGAGGGGCCCACAGGTTTTATAGGCATGGTAGGTTCGGATAAAATGGAGGAGAGCTCGCGAACCGAGGCGCGGATCAACAGGGAGAAGATCGGGCATGGATTATGGATTTGCACCCCTTAATCAAGGCTTAAAATCGGAGGGAATGGTGATTGGATCGGGTCAGAAGAAATTGGCAAAGATCAGTGAAAACCCGATTTGAGAGAAAAGGGGCAGGCGGGGATCAGTTGACCGGGGTCAATATAGCTGACTTGGACCAATCACAAGCGGCGGGGGAAAATGACAAGATAGGCTAAAGGACAAAATAGAGAAGAAAATAAAGATAATTAAATTAAAAATAATAAATGAATTTAAATTAAAAAGTGTATAAAATTAAAAATGATTATTATTTTTTGAACTATTTTTCTATGATTTTTAATTATTTTTATGAGAAATAAATTAATTTATATACAATATATAGTATTATATACAGGTATAATATACCTATTTATTATGTACAAGTATTTTTATTAATTTATTTTTACTCAAATAATCCCATTTTATATTTTACTTATTTACAAGGTAATTTTAGGAGTACAAAATAATTTTCATTTTAATTTTATAAATTATTTAAAGGTGTATAATAAATATGGGATGTAATACATGTACATGTGTTTTGTACAATGAGTGGAGGATTTTATTTTTATTTTTGTTTAATTTTTCTGATTTTTAATTATTTTTATATTATTTCTAGAAATATGTACAAGGGAGTAAAAATAATAATTTTATTTTATTTTGTCAAAAATAGTTATATACAAATATAGGTAAGATGCACAACATGAAGTGAACCCTATCTCTCTTTACTTATTTTATTTTGCGATCAGGTCAAGGCTTGACCTTCTCATGGGGTTCGGGTCACTCTGTATTTATTCTAAATTCCTCCTTCCTTTTTCTTTTCCTTTATTCTTTTATTTTTGCCAAAAATGCATGCTCAGTATGCAATATTAACTCAGACATGCAATTTGCTAAGTTATTGTTTTTACAAGTATTTACATGATGCTTTGCCAAGATAAATAGCTAAAATAAAAGAATAAAGAGTGAGAATTAGGGATTCATCAGCATTTCTCGTGTATATGATGATTCCGATCTCCTCCCTTTTATGGAGGAGGTCCAAAAATTAAACAAATTAGTGACTGAATCCGAAGTGGTGGCCACCATTCATGAGATCATTAAAGCCCCACTTCAGTAGGCCATGACCTATTTATTTGCTCCTCAAACCAAGAAGAGAAAGCGGAAGAGCAGATCTGAGCGTCATATCTTGACCATGGCCACTGCCCACGCCATCACACACCGTCTCATTCCTAGGAAAAGGAACACTACTACACTTTTCATTAGTTGCACCGTCTCTAACCATACATGTGATCACACTCTCCTCGACGACGGTGCTTCTATTAGCATATTATCCATCTTGCTGGTACAGTCTCTTCATTTAGGGTCTCTCAAGAAAACTATGATGATCGTTCAGTTTGCTGATGGATCTATCAAGAGGTCGAAGGGTATCATTGAAAACGTCGTCATTTTGATTCAGGGTATGAAGTACACTATTTATTTTATCGTATTGCCCATGGAGATCTCCTTTGGGAGCACTCTCCAATCATCCTGGGACGACCTTTCCTCGCCTCTGCGAGGGTCGTTATTGATTATGGATCAGGAGAGATTCGTTTCCGTCCTGTTGACGAAAGCATTGTGAACATCACTGCACCCACTACTGATTAGAGACATGCACCTGATGTGATTTCAACAATCTTAGCAGACCCCGAGGACCATGACCTTGAGGAGACGATCAGAGACTTTTGTTGCATGTTGGACTCCACTGAGATCTGAGAATTCCTCCCTGTGGAGGAAACCCGAAAAGCATGGACCTCAGAGTTCCTTCTTCTGGTGTTTGGCGATGTGTTGATGACATCCGCGTGATTTACACTATTGATACCCTAGGTTGGAGGACAGACACAGCGACTAGATAGGACAGACATGACTCGACTACTTTCACGGATGAGTCTGTTCTTCACTTCGATTCAGATGAGACTGAAAAGGCCGAATTTGATCTTATTGCTTTTATTCAGGAATTCAGGCCTTTTGATATAGATGATGATCCGGTTGAGACTTTTGAGGACGAACATGATTTGACTACTTCCACTGATGAGTTCGTTCCTTTTGATTTTGACCTAGGAGAGACCTCGTAGGATGACCTTGACTCTACTTCTTCCGATGATAATGATGAGTTCGTCCCTTTTCACTTCGATATCAGTGAGACACCTAAGGCCATACCTAGACACACTACTTCCATTGATCTGTTTGTGCCCTCTCACTCTAGGACCGATGAGGATCTTCACCAGGTCGATCATGATTAGTCTATGTCATCTGTGGACCTCGATGTCGACCTATGCCATATCAGATCTATTCCTCAGCGATCTCGCAAGAAGGTACGGTTTCTACCTTCTTGATCCTCTTTACATCCATCTCTATTGTATATTTGCATTCGTTTATCTATGTCCATCTTCTGTATCTCTCATACACACTATTCTCGTGTGTGCCTTTCTTAGGACGAACTTTGTCCTAATTATAGGGGGGATGGACGAGCAGAGTGTTCACTCTTCTATCTTCTTCCATCTTCATCTCTTTTCTTCTTTTCTTCTTTTCTTCTTTTCCTTTTCCATTTTCTTTTTCTACCAAAAAAGACGTCGCCCCTTTTTTGTCAGTCTTCTATACTTAGGATGTACTTTGTCCTAAGTATAGGGGTGCACACTCTGATTTCTTCTATTCTTTGATCATCTCCACTGTCTCCTCTTCTTGTCTATACTTAGGGATATCTTACCCTAAGTATAGGGGGAGACAGTCTGAGTATGATCTGTTCATTCCCACCCTTGACCCTTCCTGCTTTGTGTACAGTCTATTATACGTAGGAGTATTTGATACTAAGTGCAGGGGGGACGGTCAACTTCTCATTCATTCATTTCTTTGTTCATTTAGTCTTTAGATTTTCCTATACTCAGTACGAGTTATATCTTCTATTTTCTCTCTGATCTATGAGAACATAGCACATGTTAAGTATAGGGGGGTCTTATATACTCCGTATATACTTTATCCATAACTCGTACTTTCGAATTTTTTATTAATAATTATGGATAAAAATAATATTCAAATTCGTTACAAAAGACCTAATAAAAGATGTTCATTATTCCTCAAAATCTTTTTGTCTTTACTGATTAATAAATCAGGTATAAATATTTTTTGCAAAAATGTTTGAAAAATAGTTTGAAAATCTCTTTGAAAAATCTTTTGAAAACTATTTGGAAAACATTTTGTCCAATATTTTCAACCTTTGTAAAAATTGTTTTGTTTTGAAAATTTTATTTTATTTGTGTGAAATAGAAATGTTTGAAAAATGATTTGCAAATGTTTTGAAAAATGGTTGCAAAAATATTTTGAAAAATCTATATATACTATTTGGAAAACCTTTGCAAAATGATTTTCAAATGTGTGTACATGTTTGTAAAATAGTTTGTAAAAATTATTTTGGACTACAGTTTCCAAAATTGTTTGTAAAATGATATTCAAATAAGTTTGAGGAATATATACATCACACTAAAATTATTTAATAAACTGTATATATATATATATATATATCTAAAATTGACCACTTACCACTTGTAAATTCTTAAAAATCTAATTCTTGTAAATATCATATGCATCCCTATGCAAATATTTTGACCTAGTTTTATACAAACTCTTTTGTTTTCAAAAATCACAAATACATTTGCAAAACTAAAAAATCAAAAACATTTGAAAAACCTTTTTGAAAAATAAAAAAATGCATATGCATCATATTTTTCAAAAACCCATAAAAAGTTCAAAAACTTTGAAAATTGCATCATAAAAATATTTTTCTGCATAGCATTAGCCTTTTTCGGATTGAGTTTGGTAATTGAACAAGTCTAAGTAAAATCCAAAGATTGGAGCTTGGTTGGACCTTAAATCTACCTAATAAAAGGAACCTTATAGAAACTAGAATTGACGTACTTCATATCTAGTTGACTTAATTCTTTGAGGAGCACGAGACTTGGTTCAATGGATTCTTGACTGCTTAAGTAGAGTATTTCGGAGCACACACACACGACTCTTGTTGATAATGACCTAACTTGGACACCTGCACCTTTCACTTGGCTCAACTCAGTTGGAGTGGTGAAGGGATTGGATTTGTCGGTATGAGACGCACACAAGTGGAAACATTTGTCCTCGTCTAGGGAGGGAAGTGCACCCTAACCCGATCCAGTTCCATTGATGTCCAAAGACAGGAGAGTGTAGGTTGCAATAATGCTTCAAAAGAGGGATAGTCTACTGGCTCAAGAGGAAAAACTTCTTAGGTAAATGTTGTTGTATATAGTAAATCAAAAAAAGCAAAAACTCCAAAAAAGGTTTTCTGGCCTGATTGAAAATAAATTGCCTGCCGGAGTGTATATATTTGTATAGTCAATAAGCAATCTTGAGCTTCAAAGTCAAATCATTTGATCCTGCAGCTGGATGACTTGATTGTACTGGTCTTGCATCCTAGGATTGGTAGATACACTAGATACTGTCCATTTTTCTCTTCACCCCCTCCTCTTGAGCTAGTTGTACTTGAACTTAAAAAGGAATACCCCGCTCCTCGAGGAAGGAGCTGTTGGATTAGGGAATCATTGGGTTGTCATATTGGAGAAGTCAGTCTCTTTGTCATTTCAGTTGGGGGAGCCACTATCACTTACACTGTACGAGTCAGATTCATAGTCATAAGGGTTTGCATATGAATTGAAGTATCCTGACATGGCTATTGAGGGGACTTGAACATAGTTTTGGGATTTTCAGAGGTTTTCGGATTTTAATTCCGATTCCCACTAAGGTTATGACCACACTAAAATTTCAAAGGTATGACTTAAGCTCCAAACTTTGATTTTGTAAACAAAGTTTGATAATCAAACTTAATCCATTTTCTTTATTTTTCTTCTCTTTTTCTTTTAATTTCTGCACTTATTGCATAAGTGTTTGCTAGGGACTAGCAAAGGCAAGTATAAGGGGGTGATGAATCTCCATTTTAACACCTTTATTCTATCATTTTGGCCTTAAAAACCGTAGTAAATGCGTGTAAATACCCTTAATTTATGCATTTTGACATCCATGCATTGTTGTTTAAACAGTGTATAAAATATAACTTTTAATGCCAAAATTATAAAATAAAGAAAAGAAAAGAAAAAGAATAAAATATTGAAAATATTTTATGACCCTAAACCCTGAGACCTAGGCATCTTGATGACTAGGTCGACAAGGAATAAAGTAGGTGGAGATAAGGGCCAAAATACAATTAAAATCCTCATTTATTTTATTCATTTTTGTGATCTAATTTTAATTCCACTTTTTATACTTCAAATAAAAAAACTTCGAACATGAAAGTTGTAGATAATAAAATGTAAAAAATTACAAAATTGATTTCATACAAAAATAATACGCAGATAAAAAGTTATACTCTGAATAAATTTCCAAAATCCCAATTTCTCAGACCCATATCTCTCAAACAAAAACTCAAAATATGTCAAAATCACCTTTAATTGTATATAACTTTTAATAAGCTATTTAATGAAGGTGATTTCATATTTTTTGGAGTTAAGGTGTGAACGTTAGATTTTGGACCCCTATTATAATCTACCCGATTAAAATATTCAATTTATTTATTATTCATTTTTTTGCGATTTTATATTTTTATAATTTTGTAAATATTATTTATAATATATGTGCACCTTAAAATAGGAATAAAAACATAAATAAAATATTAAAATAAAATACTTATATAAAATACAGAGGTAAAATACCTATATCTATACCTATTTAAATAATACATCTATTTATTTAATTGTATATATCATATGAGAAAATTAAAATAAATATATATTTAAGCATTTATAAAAATAGATTATAAATATATAAAATAATAAAATAAATTAATAAAATTAAATATACAAAATAAAATAAAATACTTAAATACATATATGAATATAACTATATATATAACCCCTAAAAAGCAACTTATAATTATAAAGCCCCAAAAATAAATAAAAATCATAATAAAATAATTCAGAAAATAATAAATATTTTTCATTTTATAATCTAAAATTAATAAAATCGTTTATTATTTTTAATCGAATTTCTAAATACTTTTTTTCGGGATTTTTTTAGGTTGGTCCACGTGGACCAACCAGATCCCGTTCGTTGACCTCGGTCAACTCTCCGACTAAGGTCTGCCTCCTGTCAGACCTAGCGACTAGGCGCTTTTCTCAATTTTTTGGAATCTCCTTTCCTCCTTTCGCGTCGATTCCTTCTTGGATTTTTCTCCTCGTATGTTGCTCTTACACGCCCAAGGATCATCTCGAGGATTGCATCATCGATACGCTCCAGATCTCTCGTTCTTCGAGCCGCTTTGTCAATGTTGTACATAAGCCACCCTCCTCCCCTTCTAGAATTTAAACCTCTTTTGGTTGCTTTCTTCTCTCCCTAAGGCATGCAATGGAATGTGGATGGTGACAACATCTATCCAGACCTTTAAGTTGATCGAGGGAGTAGTCTCAGGGTGCTTCCACCACCTCCGGTGAGCTCGCCGTGGAGGTCTATCTCATTGGTCTTCCGACCAACTCGAGGTCCCTCTTCGTGGTTTATTAGCTTAGTTTAATCCTTAGCTCTAATTTATACCTGTATTTTGTGATTTAATCACATGATTAGCTTAATCATCGCCCGAGCTCCCGAGCTCCGGCCACCCTCTGTGATTCACCGTCCTCCACCTATTCACGACACACCACCTCCTCCAAAACCTTTCTCTGACGCTTCTTCACACCCAAACCACTCCACTCCTCTTGTCTCCTCTTGGAGCAAGCTATCGGGGCTCCAATTCCTCCGCTCACCGGAGATTTCGCCGCCACGCACCACAGACCTCAATTTCCCCCTTAATAGGGTCGAGGTATTTTTCCCTCAACCCCCTTTTGTCCCTGTGCAGGTTGGAAGACATAGAAAGCCGCTAGAAGCAATTTTCGAACTCGCCTGAGGTTCCTGAAGCTCGCGGGCTTCGCCGACCTCATGTAGGATCTCCGGCCATCGCTGGGGCTTTTTGAGACCTCCAATTGACAGAAGAACCCCACAGGAGCATTTAAAGCCCTTTTGGGGCTTCAAAGTGCATCGGAAGAGAAGGTCATCGCCGGAGGAAGGTCGCTGGGCGCACCTTCTTCCCTGTTCATTCAAGCCCCTTCACTACCGTTGATCTGGCCGTTTTCTTACGAGTCTACAACAGCCGTCAAATCTTATTGAGCTCTCACTGTTGATCCTCTGTCAGTATTCTAATTGTCGCCATCCACATCGAACGGGTACCGGTCGTCGGTTAGTCGTCGCGTCTCCAAGTGATCGTGCCTCCGTTTTCAGATCGAGCTCTTGTTTGGGTATTTTGCAACTCTGCCCAAGCACTTTTTTTAATTTATAATTCAGTACGCAAACATTCCTTTATTGTTGTTATTTGTTTTGTAATTTTGCAAAACCCCCCTTGTACTTTCCGTAATTACTTTCTGGTCCACGCCACATCACCTTACGTGACGCATCAAGTGAGGTGGTGATTTTTTCGGTTGGACCCCTGGGTTTCTGTCTATTTATGTTTAATCCATAAACTTTCATATCCAGTTATAAATTTTGTGGTCATCTTTCAAAAGGGCCCCTAAGTTTTTAAAATTCGCATTTTGGTCGTCGCTAGCGTGGCTCACGTGCCTATGCATGTGGGCTTGGCGTTTTTGCAAAAGGACCCCTAGGGCTTTTCATATTTCGTTTTAGTCCATAATCTATTTTATTCAGTTTAGTATTTTGGGGAAAATTGCATATAGGCCCATACTTTCTGATATTTACAAAAATACCCCAGCTAGTATTGAAATTTTCTCTTTGTTTCTTGTATTTATTTCATATAACTATATTGCTCTACAAATCCCAAAAAATAGATGTAGCTTCCTGATTGTACATATTCACGCACATATTTTTATTTTGCATTGTGAAGCTTTCTATTGTTTACTAAAAATAAAAAACATCCCTTTTTGTCCCTGTTTGCAATATAAAATACATAAAAATTATAAAAATGCTTTGAAAAAATACCAAAAAATATATTTTGTGTATTTTTGTATTTTTGACCTTCAGACCAAAAATCATTAAAAAATATAAAAGAAAACTCAAACTAGTAGAAAACCCCTTAAAATCTTTTGAAAATCATAAAAAAAACAAAAAAAGTCCAAAAAAATATAATTTATGTCCCTAAATTTTATTTAATTTATTAAATTTATTTCAAAATTATTTTGGAGATATTTCCTTCTGTTTTATAATTTATATGTCCATTTTAATTTCGAATATTAAATTATTTCCTATTTTAGGGTATTTTGAATTTTAAAATATATAAAATTAGCTAAAATTCCTAAAAAAATCACAAAAATAGGAATAAAATTATTAAAAACCCAAAAATATTTTATTTTCTTATTTTTAGTTATTTTTGATAATTTTTATAATCAACCCTAGCTTATCTTATATATATCCTATATATAGATTTAGTTTTATCAAAATAAAAAGAATTAAAATATATATAAATATAAAGAGAAAATATAAAATCAGAAAATAAAAAATCAAAATATAACAATATAAAATTAAAAAATTTAAAAAATAAAAAAATTAAAATTTAAAACCCACAAAAAAGTATATATAGACAAATACATCACAATCATCTTTGTGCTTCATTACCCCGATCTAGTCGTTTGCTCCCTGCTTTTGACCTCTACATACTTGCACCTATACACATCCTTGTTATAGAGTTATAATAAATTTTAACTCCGCATCTGCTTTTCATTGCTTGATTACCTGTTGTGGGTTAATTATTGATTACCCGGGTTTCGTGAGCGGTTGCTTCAGCGACATCGTGGTCTCGCCTTGTATAGAATACTTTTAACCCTCGCAAAAACCCGTGTTTTCACTACCCCATGAAGCCTTCTTTGATGCAAGGGAAAGGTTCAAGGACATCCTACAGAAGTGTCCTTATTATGGACAGATGACAACATCTTGGTCCAATCGTTCTTCACTGGTCTCAACCTTGAGATGCAGAGTTTAGTGCGTGCTGCCTGTAGAGGCAGCTATACATCACAAGGATCGGATAGCGTCTGGAAGGTATTCGAGCAGATGGCTGAGACTAGCCGCTAACAGATGGCCAGCATGGCCTATACATCATCCCCCAGTTCACTCTCATCTGGAGGGAGAAAATCATCTGTAGTCAATCTCTCTCAGGACGTGATCCCTAGCATGGGACTCCTTGCGGAGAAGTTATAGTAGTAGAGAGGATTGATAGGATGAGTTAGACCAGAGCATCTCCAAATTTCAAAACAAATGGAGGAGTTGACTGAAAAGGTATCTAAGATAAGGATACCCACCATGACTGCACCAGATGCTCCCGTGTAACGAGTTCACTATGTTCAGGAGCAGTTGGTGTCATGGCAACCCTAGCCGTGGGAGCGGGACCAGTCCTACACCCACTCTTTCCAGCATCCCCCTCCATTAGCAGAGACAGTTCAGGAGGAGCATCCACCAGTTTGGGAGTTGAATGGAGTATGGTATACTTAAGACCCTGCCGGGCAGGGAAGCACGGGGGACCGACAGACATACCAGCGTCCCCCAAATTTTCATAGCATTGCATTCACCTCCACACGACCTCCTTCATAGCGGAGCCCTGGATTTTAGCCACCCCAGCAGCTGCGACAACAGTACCAGCGGTATGGCCGATAGGGCCATTACTAGGTGGGCCATCATGGCCCGTAATTTCAGCACATACCCCATCACCGGCAGCAGTAGAGGAAGTACCATGGCCAGCAGAGCTAGCCTTCCCGTTCTTCTTTCTAATCTTATATCATTCCGTCTTCGTATGGTCCAGTGGACATAAAGCAGTAGATATTCGACGAGCTCTGTTCCTATAGGAAAAAAATTCATGACTTACGGGTGGATGTCAACCGCCTGTCCAGATGGCAAGACGAGTTGACTGCACCCTCTACCTCAATCCCAGCTGAAGTTCAAGCTAACCCCAATATCCTGAACTGATTTAGTTCTCAGTAACACTTTGGTCAGGTATATTATTTAGCATCTCCTAGATCTGAACATGAGATTCGTGTGATGAAGCTAACCACATGTCACTCAAGAGTGGAAGGATCGTAACCGTACCTGACTGGGTGAGGGATACGAGGAGGGGCATCTTTAGAGATCTACTTAAGGAGTCTTCAGAGGACAAGGAGGAGAGGCAACATATTCTGAAGCCCCATCAGCACCATTTGAGGATATCTACTCAGGGAGCCCAAAAGAGAAGGAGAGCGCGTATGCAGCTTCAGCAGCACGGATATACTTCCGAGTCTATGGAGGACCTTGCACCTTCGGTTGTGATGGATACCACTTCAACTTCTATTCCACAGCATATACTAGATAACTTTTGATTCTGATTCCATGTTTCATCAAAAAGATTCATGTATGAAGAACCTTGTTTTCGTTAATGCCAAGAATGAAGTTTTAGTTCATGATTCAGATTCTTCATCTTATGTTTCCCTAACTTCAACCCCTTTCCCCCGTGCTCTTACGATAGGAAAGCGTATCAAAAAGATTCAGAAAGATGACCCCGATATGGAATGGTTTTGTAAAGTGAATGTCATTGTAAAGGTGCCATTTGATGAGTATGTGGCTGACCATCCTGCATTCCAGAAATACCTTAAGGTGGGATGCACACCTACTAGGGTTAGCAGGAAGAAAGAGAACCAAAATGTGAAGACACATGCCTTATCAGCAGCCACAACCTATTGTCTCAAGAATCAGACTTCGCCAAGGAAAAAGAGAGACATGGGTTCTCACTACGTGGATAGTCGTATTGATGACATTACGTTTGCACGCACACTCCTAGATAACGGTTCTTCAATCAACTTACTTCCCTTAGCATTATATCGGAAATTGGAGTTGGGACCACTTCTCAAATCCAGATCTTTACTCCAATTTGTAGATCGTTCAGTGAAGAGACCTAAGGGAGAAGTGAAGAACGTTGTTATCTCGATTGAGGGACAGAACTATCAGGTTGACTTCACAGTCTTGGATATGGAGACCCCTAATCATTGGAGAGAATCTCATATCATTCTCGGGTGGCCCTTCCTTAGGACCACAAGTGCAGCTTTCGATTATGGTACAAGAATGATGAAGTTCCATTCTCCAGATGGAGAAGTGAACCTTGATATGAAGCAAACCAACTGTCAGCGACCCGATTCAGAGAATAGCGCAAAGTACTCATCTTCATAGGCATATTGCAGAATGATTAACACCATTGGGATTTGGAGACAGGTTCCTTTAGGATAGAGTGAGACCCTTTCATCTGGAAAGGACATAGTGCATGATGCAATTTGCCAGGTGTTACCTGATCTTGTTAGAGATGCATCTATCTATTCACGTGATAATGTAGAGATTCATCTGGATCTGTCAGTTCCATCCCCTTCGGAACGATCATGGACATAGATGATGAGTCGGACGTGGCTTTGGCTGAATTATCGTATTTCTTTGGCAATCCGACTCGCAATACTTCTGAGTTGGTGGTGAATACTACACAATTGAGTCCATCTTCATGCAACACAGAACCAGATTCAATTCAACCAAATTTGCTTGATGATACCACATTGCCAAAACTAAAATAACTATCTCTTACACTCAAGTACGCCTTTCTTGCGGGAACCAAAGAGAGATATCATGTTATCATTAGCTCATACTTGACTTGAGAACAAGAGTCTAGGTTGTTAGAGGTCTTAGAAAGGGATCGCAAAGCAATAGGCTGGACAGTGTCAAATCTTGTGGGGATCAACCATGCTCTATGCTCACACCACATTTTTACTAAGGATAATGTGAGACCTTCCCGTGAGTTCCAGAGGAGACTTAACCCCAATCTACATGAAGTAGTGAAGAACAAGTGATGAGCGCGAAATCCACCTCTTTAATAATCGGTAATTGTAGTATAGGAGGCGGATTTCGGTCGTCAAAATACCACAATCTTTGAATGTTGTGGAAGATTTTTACTTGGCAAGTCTACCAAGGTCGAACTCAGGGAACGGTGATTTTTAGTTGCGTGGCCTTAAATCAAATTAAATAATTAATTTATGCTCGGTCAATTTTTGTGTTGATGAAATATACAATGATATGCAAATCTACAGAGAAAATAGTTCAGCACATGATCTGAGATGAAGAATTCCAATCCAAACAATGATAATCAAATTCCTCTATGTTAAATCACAGATCAAAAGATATCGAATATAGAAATATTTATCGAAATAATTCCTAATGCGAATAAGAGTGAATAGATCTCGGAGTACTCCTGCAATAAATTTATCTTTAAATAATTCTAATTTTGATCTCAAAAAGTTGCAGTCCACAAGTCAATATATCTACTCAATCTCCTTCATTTAACCCCTGCATAAAATAAATCCTCAAATAATATCTCAACTCCAATAAAGCCCTGTAAAATAAATCATCAATTCTCTCAAGGGAAATGCGAGACAGATATGTAAAAATTAGCCTACAAGTGTCGACAAGGACATATGACAATAAACAACCTCATATCTGTCCTCAAGCTATGCTAAATTGTAGAGCATGAAAATAGCTTCGAAATGACATATTATACGCTAAAATCGGAGTCCGTATGACAAAGATATGATAAAATGAAGTTTCAGGGACTAAAATGTAAATAAAATAAAGTTTTCTTTGCAAAAGATCTCTGGGAGCACTTATCTGTAATTAATAAAAACTTGAGGGGCTTTTCTGAAATTTACCCCTAGCGGGGGTATTTTTGCAATTTCGTGAAATACCAAGGGTGTCAGTGCAATTTTTCCACAGCGAACGTGCGAAACACGTGCGCTCAGAGGCTCGGGCGGCCGAAGGAGAGATTCGGGGCGGGTCCAGAGGCTTGGGCGGATGAAGGAGAGGCTCGGGCTCCGTGCTTGAGGTTTGGACGTTCCGAGGCAATGGCTTGGGGGCGAGGCTCGGTGGGGCCACGTGTCAGAAGCACGGCCATTGGATCAAGGGCAGGAGTGCCCGATCCAACAACGCCTGTGCGTCGTGGTGGGTGGAGGCGATTGGCGGAGGCAACGAAGGCAGCGACCGTGTGTGGGCGAAGGCGAGGCGGAGGCGGTGGAAGTGGTTGCGCAAGGCGGTAGCGAGCGGTCGAGCGCGGTGGAGGCGCGGGAGCCACCCAGTGGTGACGACGAGGCCACTGCCGGTCGACACACGACCGACGAGGCCTAGGGAAAGCAAAGGCGATGCCTCCCCACGACTGAGGCTGAGGCGGAGCGGGGTTGAAGTGGCGTGCGGTGAAGGGCGGAGCACGGAGGTTGGCTGGAAGTCGCGTGGGTACGGAGGGCGATGGCGTTCGCGCCCCAACCGAGGCTCATCTGGCGAGGCCTGCAGGAGGCGGAGTGATGAGGCGGTGCTCGCGGTGGAGGTCGACGCGCGACGGAAGGGGGCTGTCGATGATGACGGTGATGGCCGAACCTGCAAGCAGTCAAGCAAAACAAAAGGGGGAGGGAGCTAACGGAGAAGGTCCGCATGTGTTTGGAGGAGCAGAAGCTCGACTCCTTCTTCGCATCCGTGCTTGGCGGGAGCACAAGGCTAAGCTTCACAGCACAGAGGTACAAGGTCCTCTGGATCACGCTTGGTCAGCAGCCACTGTCACCGGCGCTTGAGGGAGAGGGCGTATGGTGATGGCGGTCGACAAGGAGGGGGTTTTATAGGAGGGCCTCATAACGGCCAGCGACGAGGAGGAGACGACAGTTACGAGGGAGGAGGAGCAACGGCGGGGGGGGGGGAGAGGCGGGGAGGAAGGGAAACGGTCGAAGGTGGAAGATGATGGGGTCACGTGCTAGGCACATGACCCGGGGGTGGGTCAGGAGAGAGATGGATGGGGTGCCAAGTGGCACGCCCAGGGGCTGCCACGTGGCGCCCCAAAAAAATTTCAAAAATTAAAGACAAAGAAAAATAGAAAAGAAGTAGCAGGAGACCTCGAATCGAAAAATTTTCTTCACGAAAGTTATTGGTCTTGTCGAGATCTACAACTTTCATGAAGAACCCAATAGCAAAAGAGGTCACTTGTGTGAAGTGGTATTTTTGGTGGCTCTCCATGTGTATAGAAAACCGACTTTTTGGGGTTTTGTATTTTTTTGGTGATTTTAAAGGGGATAAAAATTATAGAAAAAATACGATAAAATACAAGAAAATTAATTACACACTAATCTAATTTTTTTGGATTTTTAATAAATAAGAAAATGGGAAAATAAAATAAAAGTAAGAAACACTCAAATTTTGTACAGACTTGCAACGGACGCTTGGTCTTGGTCAGTTTCTTTGATTTCAGTTTTGATCTAGATTTGGATTTTCATGACGCTTAATAAAACTTTCATCAAAGAACATAATTGAAGAAGAAATACAATTAAACGGGTTAATTATGTACATAAAAACTGAGGTCAAAAATAGCAAAAAGTCAAACTGCGCAAAAGAGGCCCAAAACCCAACTTTCACATATGAGCTCCGAAATTTACGAAATTGGTCTTGTTTTGAAGGTATTTGAAAATGGAGTACTTTAAAAGTGAGTAGACCAAAATCGGACACTGTATGTGGTAGATATACTCAATTTAGTCTGTCAGATGTGAAATTCGACTTTGAGATTATTTGACACTTATTGGAGTTAGTAATTTTTTTGTACTTTTTTATTTAATAAGGTTAGTAATATCTACACAATGGAGGTGGTTTTGGGTCAATCGGAGTTAGGATGAATTAACTAAAAATGTGAGAAGTTAGCGGCTTTTTGGGCTAATTTACACTGGGGATTTTAAATGCAATTATGCATGATGAAATGCAGATATTATTCACACATGCATGATGGCTAATAATGCTCTATTAATGATTAATTACAGGAGAATGATGGGGAACAGAGCCTAAATGACCAATTTTAGCATGATGAATACGAGATTCATCAATAAGATTGAGAAATAGTGCAAGGCGGGTTTATATACCCTATTTTTTACTCCAAGTGGGTGGCCCCGCTTCATGTTGTCCTGAAGAAGTCAGGAATTCAGATGGTCACCAACAAATAGGGAGTAGAGATCACGACACGAGTACCCATGTCATGGTGCGTCTGTGTCGACTACAGGCTCCTGAATGCTGCGAACAAGAAAGACAACTTTCCCTTGCCTTTTAGTGATCAGATTTTGGAGAGACTCGCGTGGAAAGAGTTCTTCTGTTTTCTTGACGGGTACTCGTGTTACAGCCAGTAGCTATAGCCCCTGAAGACCAGGAAAAGACCACATTCACATTCCATTTGGCACTTACGCATTCAGGCGCATGTCATTCGGGCTCTGCAATTCCCTAGGCACTTTTCAGCTGTGCATGATCGCCATATTTACCGAGATGGTGGGAGATTTACTGGAATTATTCATTGATGACTTATCGGTTCATGGTTATTCCTTTGATCATGTTTAGCGCACTTGGATCGAGTCCTCAAAAAATGTAGAGAGGTGAATATGATACTCTCCTGGGAGAAGAGTCACTTTATGGTGACGAAGGGTATCGTGTCAGGGCATGGCATCTCCAACAGGGGAATGGAGGTTGATCCTACCAAGGTGGAGGTAATCAAGAAACTCGATCCACCTACAAACATGAAGTCAGTGAGGTATTTTCTAGGGCATGTTGGATTTTATAGGAGATTTATTCAGGATTTTTTGAAGATTTCCCACCCACTGAGTGAGCTCTTAGGGACAGACATAGAGTTTGTTGTAGATCACGAGGTGTAGAGAGGTGAATATGGTACTCTCCTAGGAGAAGAGTCACTTTATGGTGATGAAGGGTATCGTGTCAAGGCATGTCATTTCCAACAAGGGAATGGAGGTTGACCCTACCAAGGTGGAGGTAATCAAGAAACTCGATCCACCTACAAACGTGAAGTCAATGAGGTCTTTTCTAGGGCATGTTGGATTCTTTAGGAGATTTATTTAGGATTTTTTGAAGATTTCCCACCCACTGAGTGAGCTCTTAGGGACAGATATAGAGTTTGTTGTAGATCACATGTGTCTAGAGGCCTTTGAGCTCTTGAAGATGAAGATTTGTGCCTCGCCTATCCTACATGCTCTTAACTAGTCTCTCCCCTTTGAGATCATGGCTGATGCTTCAGATTTCTCTATAAGATCTGTGTTAGGACAACGGTAAGAGGGGATCCCATTTGCGATCCACTATATGAGCAAAGTATTAGACCCTACATAGAAGAGTTACACCATGACTGAAAATGAAATGCTCGCCGTAGTATGGGCCCTCGAGAAGTTCATGTCGTATATTTTGGGCTCTGAGGTGACAATTTACACTGATCACACAACTATTCAGTACTTAATGGAACATTAGGATGTGAAGGTGCGTATTCTTAGGTAGATTTTACTCCTCCAGGTGTTTGATTTGTAGATAAAAGATAAAACTGGAGTGAAGAATATTGTGGATGATCATCTTTCTCGAATTGAACTTAAGGATTCTCCTGATTATGAGTGGATTAGAGAGACCTTCCCAGACAAGTA
Organism: Ottelia alismoides; assembly: GCA_037367405.1. Taxonomy (NCBI): domain Eukaryota; kingdom Viridiplantae; phylum Streptophyta; class Magnoliopsida; order Alismatales; family Hydrocharitaceae; genus Ottelia; species Ottelia alismoides. The sequence goes on along the minus strand of JAZKJV010007618.1, from coordinate 824,948 downwards.
AATTCGTGCTATTGACTCACTCCTATAGTATGCCAACATGGTGAACTTTCTTGTCTCCAAGCAGGTTCCCTATGGATGGACTAAAAGCAGCATTGACCGACTAAAGACAGATTCGATGAAATACCACTGGGATGATCCTTTCCTTTTCTTTGAAGGACCAGATTGTGTCTGGAGAAGGTGTATTCCTCAGAAGGAGTACTAGAGTGTCCTCACATATTGTCATTCACTTGAGGTTGGAGAACACCATTCGAGGAAGAGAACTACTCACAAGGTAACTCAATGTGGATTGTATTGGCCGACCCTGTTTCAAGATGCTATTGATTTTGTATGGTCGTGCCCAATCTGTCAAAGGATGGGAGGGGTAGTTGGACAGAGAGATGAGATGCCCATGCTGTCGATGATTATTTGTGATGTTTTTGATGCATGGGGTATAGATTTTATGGGTCCTTTTCCCAACAGCCAAGGATATGAGTACATCTTGTTGGTGGTTGATTGTTTGTCTAGGTAGGTGGAGGTCATCCCAACCCGAACCGTAGACACCAAGATTGTCTGTAAGTTTGTGAGAGACCATATTATTGCTAGGTTCGGGGTGCCAAAAGTTATGATATCTGATGTAGGTAGCCACTTTGTGAATCGAGATGTGAGATCTTTAGCTAAGGACTACATATTTGATCTATGGCAAGCCATGTCATTTGCCCGCAGAGCCGATTCAAATGGGAAATTGAGCATATTAATTGGAGTTGTCACCTAGGGAAGCTCTGTAGAGACTTGAACTTGAACGAGCTCGTGGAAATTCAAAATAGGGCATATGACAACAGTTTGATTTATAAGGATAAAGTAAAGAGAGGGCATGATTAGCACATTAGGTGCAAAGACTTTGTCCCTAGGCAAAAGGTATGGTTGTCTAATGCTTGGTTTAAGATGTTCCATGGGAAGCTCAAATCTAAGTAGACGGGTCCCTTTGTTGTTAAGAAAGTGCACAGGAATGGAAGTGTAGAGATATCTAATCTCACAGATGGTGCACAATCCCATGTAGTGAATGGACAATTGTTGAAGCATTTTATAGATTCTAAAGAGCAGTTAGTACAAGTCGACGTCGTCGATTTCATACAAAGTGAGCACAAAGCAGATACATCATATTACTCTTCATGAAGATGCAGCATCAAGATCCATCAACTTAGAAGATTCATTCACTCTTGTACATTCTCCCTCACATCGATTCTCACACTTACTCGTGTACTAGACTTAGGCTGATCAGAGCCTAAGTATAGGGGATCGATGCCTGCCATGTGTATATACTCATCTGTTTCTCCTCTTGACCTCATCTGCCCCATTTTTTTGCTCTTCATCTACACTTAGGCTGACTAGAGCCCAAGTATAGGGGGCGGATCGACTTCTATACTTTTTTTGTTATTTTAGTTCTCTTAAGCTTAGCACGAGTGATGACCAGCCAAGCGACTAAGGTAAAGGTATCTAGATAGGTCGTTGCGACCTCGATCGCTCAGCTAAGTCAATCAAGAAAAATATCAGACCACTTGAAACAAATAAAATCAATCAATCACGAAGATAGCGGTCCAGCTATGAGTTTAACCTGGTATAGCACCCAGGGTCGAACTCGAGGAGCACGGGTTGGCCAAAGGCCTACGAAGTAGTAAAAATGAAATAAAATAAAGACAAAATGTTTTTAGTGATTTTTAATGATTTTTATATTCTTTTGGATTTTTAATATGTGAAGAAAACAAAAGAAACACAAAAGCAAGCACACTTTGGCTAATTTTTTAATGTGTCAAAAATCAAGCAAAAATTCAAACAAAAATATTTTTATGTTTTATATGTTTTTTAATGTTTTTGGTGAATTTTTGATAATTTTCTAATGTGTATTTTATTTTCTAAAAATCAAACAGTAGCAAAGAAACAAGGTACTGTCCAGCCAAGCCTAAAGTCCCTAGATAAAATATCTAAGAACCTGAAAAGGGCTGGAGGTATTTTTCCTTTAAACTAGGTAAAACAAGGAAAATTTGTGTACCAAAATTATTGTTTTTGGGTTTTTAGATTATTTAATAGAATTTTTATGGGTTTTTAGGTGTTTTTAAGTTTTTATGGTTTTTAATCAGTGAAAAATAGCCAAAATTGGCTAGAAAATAAAGGAACACAAAATAAACAGTACCTAATTTTTATAGAATTTTTGAGGGGGTTTTTATATTTTTTTGGGGTTTTCAAAACTAGACAGTGGCTAAAATGATGGTTTTTGAATTTTTAAAAATAACAAATAAATTCAAAAATGTCCTCAAAAATTCTCAAAAATCCTACAACATGGCAGGAGCCATGTGTCAAATTTTCATCGAATTTGGAGGTGATTTGATATTTTATTCAAAAATCACAAGAGGGCACTGTGCACAAGGACTGAAGTGCAAATACCCTAAGTTCTGGGGGTCCAGGTGCAAAATTCCCAGCAAAACACGCACGCGGCGCGTGCCTGGGGCACTCAGGGACCTCTTTGTAATAAAACTAAGTTCCAGGGACTAATTGGTAACACGTACCAAAAGTCCGAGGGCTTCAGCTGCAAATTACCCAAAAATAAACGCACATGCGTAATAAAACCATTCACAGGGGCATAAATGCAATTACTCAAAAAGTTTCATTCATTCATAAACATCCAGAACTACAAGGGCATCAATGCAAATACGCCAACAAAACACGTGACGAAGCACGTGGCTCACACAGACAGGGGCATAAATGCAAATATCTAAAGTACGAGGTCCAATAAGCAAAATATCCTAAAACTAAACAACTGACTAAGATATTTACAAGACTAAAACGAAATAAAAGGTAAAGAAGGGCCTAAGGGTAAATTACCCTTTATTAAGTCGTCCGATGGATGCACGCCACGTGTGTAGATGGACGGCTGGAAATGGCTGGCGCTCCAACGCTGAGGCTCTCGCAGCGATCGGACGGCTGAGGGTATGCCACGTGGGAGATCGAACGGGTGCGGTGCTCGGTGGCTACCCCTCGTACAACGGACGGTCCTGATCGCCTCTCCAAGATCTGACGGTGTCTGGCTCTCCTCAAGTGAACGGTCTGGATACGAACTGGAGGTCGAGGACGATCGAACGGCCGGGGAAGATGCTGGAAGAACAGTCGGCCGGCGAGCTTCGCCGGCCTCGTGCGAGCGCTGGTCTCCTCAAGTGAACGGTCTGGATACGAACTGGAGGTTGAGGACGATCGAACGGTCGGGGAAGATGCTGGAAGAACAGGCGGCCGGCGAGCTTCGCCGGCCTCGTGCGAGCGCTGGTCTCCTCCCCTGCTGCCTCTGAAGATCGGAAAAGGTCCGCGATGATGCTCCGCAGCTGATGGTCGGCTCCGATGACCCAGCCGAGCCCTGGAGGGCTCCGGCGAGGTCGGCGGAGGAGAAGCTCCTGTGTGAATGTCGGGAGGCCTCAGATAGCCTCCTCTGGTCCTGCAAAATGGCTCAGAAGCTTCGCGGGTCGAGGGCAAAATGCCTCGACCCAGTTAGGCGACTTGGGGATGGTCTGTGCGTCGGTGCGGACGAACCCGGCGAAGCGACGGCGAGGGGATTCGAATCCCAGCTCCTGTGCGAGCTGGGTTGAACGGAGGGGCGGAGAAGGTGCGCGGAGGGAAGGCGGAGATGAATATGGATTCCGATGATCGAATGGGTGCGCGAGATGGTCGGAATCGACGAAGAACGGCGGCAGTGCGATTTGGGGCAAAATGGAAATTAGACTAAACAGAGGAGCTAAGGGACTACCTGGGTGGTGAAGTAGACTGTGCTGGAGCTGGGGAAGCTCCCGGTCGTAGCCTCGAGGGTCGTCTGGGCCTGAGGCTCAGAGCTCGCACTAATGGCGGAGCTACGGCGGAGCTACTCGCCGGATCAGTGGTCCGGCCACTCTCTCCTCGCTGCGACACGACCAACCTGGAGCTGTCACCTCGGGGGTAGCTGTGGAGGTCACGGGACGAAGAATGGAGAGCCAAAGATGACGCGGGAAGGCGGCTGAGCTCACGATTTATATGGCTAGGGGTCCGAAAAGAGGGGGTCCGGGCAAGCTCAGGAGCGCGCGGATCCCAAGGGAGCGGCTCCGGCGAGGATGCCGGATGCAAGGAGGACGATTCGGACCCGGGGGTTGGCGGGTTGGTGATCGGGTTGAGCGAGTATTAAATGGAGAAGTCGGGTTGGCCGCTCAAACCCGTGGGAGGTGGTCCTGGGGGGGCCAGTTGACCGGGCGGTCAACATCCCCAGGACCCAATGAGGATGGGCCACGTGGCCGGATTTTAAAGCTTAAATTCAAGGTAGCTAGGGCCCGATTTTGTAAAAACTCAAAACACAAACTATTTTTATTTTATTTTTTTCTATTTTTTGGTGATTTTTAATTAGTTTTTGGAAATAAAAATAAGGTATTTACACTATATAGCTATATATAGGTATATGTACAATATGTAGGTTTTTTTTATTTTTGATTTTTTAATTATTATTTTTGTACAATTTTATTCCTATTTTATATTTTATTTATTTATAGAATAAAATGAGGAATAAAAGGGTATTTTTATTTGGTTTTTATTATTTAGATACATAGGTGAAATAAATAGATATATACATTTATATACATGGTATATATACAATGTATTTTTATATTTTAAATTTTGTTATTTTTATTTGATTTTTGTTTTGATTCTTTTCATTTTATTTATTTACAATATATAATATAGGATATTTACAAAAAGTTTAGAAAATAATTTTATTTATTTATAAGGTTGAATAAATATAGGAGTATGGTTTATGTACATGGTGAAAGGGCATTTTTGAACTTTTTGATTTTCAAATTTTTATTTTGTTTTTAATATTTTCTAAATATATACAAATATGTACAAGCATATTTTTGGGTGAGGAAAGTATAATTTTATTTATGTACAAATATTTACACATGAGCCCCTATCTCCCTCTACTTTGGCTTTTATGCGGTCAGGCCCATGCTGAGCCCTCCCTTGGGTTAGGTTGCTCAATATTTATTCTAAATATTTCCCTCTTTTTCTTTTTAGTCTTTATTCTTTTATTTTTTTGCACAAAAACATGCTAATTATAAGTTTTTACACAATGCATGCTTTTGCTAATTATTCCTATTTACACATATCTACATGCATTTGCATAAGGTTTTTGTAGCTAAAATATAAGAATAAAGAGTGATGAATGGGTATTCATCACCCCCCTATACTATACTTTGCTAGTCCCTTAGCAAACACTTATTTGAAAAAGAAGTGAAAAAGAAAGAAAGAAAAAGAAAAAGAGGATGTACATGGATCAAGGTTGATTATTAAACTTGCCTTTATTAAATTGAGGTATGGAGCTCAATCAGATCTTTGGATTATTAATGTGTCGGAACCTTATTTAGACTTAAGCTTAAAACCTAACAGCCTCTAAGTTCCACTAATCTATACCAAGACTCTCAATGCTCCAGATCAGAACAAGTCATCAATCACAAACCCTGCAGACCATGAATCTTTTCTTGTCCTGTGAAAGTGAAGTCTAAGCTCTCCACCTCAGAAATGGCAACTTGACAACCCTCCTCAACAAGTAACTCTATGACCTCAATCTGGCACTCTTCCTCGAGGAGCGGGGTATTCCCTTCTAAGTTCAAGTACACCATCTCAAGAAGAGGGGGAAGAAGAGAATGGGTCAAGGCCAGTGTATCCAAGTACCCTTGGGAGCTTGACCAGTGTAGCCAAGTCTCCCTGCTGCAAGCTACAACAGGTGGATCATGAAACCAAGCTTTGCTTATTGCACTTATACACATACTCCGGTGGGATTATCATTTTCTCTCAGACCCACCACTTTTTTGGAGTTCTTTTCTTTTTGCACATTTTTTTTTTCGAGTGCATCTATACAACATATACATGTGCAGCATATATACAAGGAGTTTTTCCTCTTGAGCCAGTAGACTATCCCTCTTTTGAAGCTTTATTGCAACCCACAACTCCCGTCGTTAGACCTCATGGCCACCAGACCAAGTTGAGACGCACTTCCTTCACTATAAGAAGAAGAGAGGTTCCTCCTAGAAGTACTACCCTCATATGCTACCCCAAGCCAAGGAAGACTGCCTCCTCACCACCTCATCCGTAGAGAGCTCGGTGCATAGTGCTGGTGTCCAAGTAAAGCCATAATCTATATGAGTCATGTGTTGTTGTTAAGTGCTCTACTTAGGTTCATTGAGATGACATGTGATCATAGCCTAGTGAACTCAAAGAATTAAGTCACCATGGACCTGAAAAGCCTTAAACCTAAGCCCTATAAGGTTCCTCTTAGAAATTAGGTGGATTAAGATCTTAATCAAGCTCCATTTCTCAATTTGATTCCAGGCTGGTTAAATGTCAACTATCATCCAGAAAAACTATATACATATGTACAAACAGATGCTTATTTACACAAATTTTACAATCATGCAAACTTTTTGAAAAATGTTTTGAAATCATGGATGGATGATGCATGAAGTGCAAGTTTTGCAAAAAGATATTTACACACATTTACACAATATTTTTGCAAACTTTTTGATTTTCAAAACATTTTGGAAAAATTTTGTACTATATACATAATTTTGATACAAAAATATTTACACAAACTTTACACAAAAGATTTTTGAAATCATTTTTACAAAAATAATTTGTACACTAGCTATGTATGTGCAAATAAAAGAAAAGATTATGTACATGAAAAATTTTTAATTTTTGTGGTTTTTAGCCATTTTATTTATTAACACACTCACACAAAGTACGAGTTATGGCTAAAGTATATATGAAATATATACACACCCCCCTATACTTAGCTCGAACGATGTCCTCGGAGTCAAGAGCGATGAAGAAGACATAACTCGTGCTATGTATAGGGAAGTGAAAAGAAAGGCTATACAAAAGGGAAATGAAAAGTCAAGAGGGACTCAGGTCTCCCCCCTATACTTAGGATCAAATAATCCTAAGTATAGCAGGCTATATACTAAGGGAAACCGAGTGGAGAATGTACAGGGTCTACCCCCCCTATACTTAGGGTGAAATATCCCTAAGTATAGGCAGCAAAACAGGGGTAGACAGAAACAAAAGAAATACCCGAAGAGTCTCACATCCCCCCTATACTTAGGGCAAAGTGCACCCTAAGTATAGCATAATCACAAGATGACGAAGGGATGTGGGACTAAAGAATGTGGTGATATGGACGTCTGGATCTATATACACGGAAGATCAGTGAACTCAGGCGTGAGATGCATTAGATGTGAGTCAACGACCACATCTCACGCAAAATGAATAGGGGCAATATCAACGACCCGCGACTCATGATCTAGAAATGGCTTGAGCCGCTGGCCGTTCACTCGAAAGGTACTCTCAGAAGACAACTCAGATATGTCGATGCTACCATTGTCGTGTACCTTTCTAACCAGATAAGGTCCTTTCCATTTGCTCTGTAGCTTCCCTGGAAATAATCTAAGCCTCGCATCAAACAGCCATACTCTCTGTCCAATCTCAAAATGCTTGTGGCTGATATGAGAATCATGCCACTCCTTGACTTTCTCCTTATAATGTAGGCTGCTTGAGAAAGCTGCATCTCTAAGCTCCTCCAGGGCAGCTAGCTCTGCCTTCCTCTGGTCTCCCATACCATCTGGATCCATAAGTATGTCTGTAACTGCCCAAAGTGACTTGTGCCTCAGCTCAACAGGTAAATGGCATGGCTTGCCGTACACGAGGCGAAAGGGAGATGTGCCCAAAGGTGTCTTGAAAGACGTCCTATATGCCCACAAGACCGAGTCCAAAAGCTGTGACCAATCCTTTCGGTCAGGGCAGACGACTTTCTGCAGAATAGTCTTGATCTCTCTATTCGACACTTCGGCTAGACCATTCTTCTGTGGATGGTAAGGTGTAGCAACACGATGGTCTATGCTGAACTCGCTAGCAAGTGCCTTCACCTGGTCATTGATGAAGTGAGATCCCCCATCAGAAATCAGAACTCATGGCACCCCGAACCGCGTGATGATATGCTTCCTCAAAAATCTGCAAACTGTCCTCGCATCAGCGGCTCGGGCGGGGATAGCCTCCACCCAACGACTCACATAGTCTACGGCCAACAGAATGTACTCAAATCCCTGACTCTTAGGGAATGGACCCATGAAATCGATGCCCCATGCGTCAAAAACCTCACAGAAGTGAATGGGCTGCATCGGCATCATATTCACGCTGTCCACAAGTGCCCATCCTCTGACAGTCAGTACACCTCTTCACGAACTCATCTGAGTCCTTGAAGAGGGTAGGCCACCACAAGCCGGATTGGAGCACTTTCTGTGCCATTTCTCCTCCCAGAATGATGTCCTCCTGCCTCAAGCTTGTGGCAGTAAGTGAGGACGCTATGGTGTTCCTCCTGAGGAATACACCGACGCCAGACGCTATCCCTCCTTCGTGGTAAAGGATGGGATCCTCCCAATGGTAAGACTTGGCCTTCGCTAGGAAGGTCTCAAGCCTCTGCCTGGGCCAATCTTGTGGGACTTTCCCAGCAACGAGAAAGTTCACAATATCGGCGTACCATGGGAGTGAGGCGATAGCAAGGATCGCCTCATCTGGGAAGGTATCTCTAATAGGGTCAATCTGCTCAGAATCCTCAGGCTGCTCTAGTCGGGAGAGATGATCCGCCACCACATTCTTGACTCCAGGCTTATCCTTGATCTCAATGTCGAACTCCTGGAGTAGAAGGATCCATCTAGTCAGTCTGGCCTTGGCATCCCTTCTTTGCCATGAGGTACCTGATGGCGGTGTGATCTGGTAAACAAAGTCACTCTAGATCCAATGATATACGATCTGAACTTATCCAGGGAAAACACTACGGCTAGCATCTCCTTCTCTGTGACCGTGTAATTCCGCTGAGCGGAATCCAATGTGTGGCTAGCGTAGTGTATGGCAAATGGAACTCCATCCCTCCTCTGTCCCAGCACTACCCCTACGGCAAAATCGGAGGCATCCGTCATGATCTCGAATGGGAGAAACCAATCAGGCGGCTGGAGGACAGGGGCCTCAATAACACACTGCTGGAGAGTCGCGAACGACGAAAGACACTTGTCATCGACAAGGAACTCGGTGTCTTTCGTCAAGAGGTCAGTCAACGGTCGGGCAATCCTGCTGAAATCCTGAATAAATCTCCGATAAAATCCAACGTGCCCCAGGAATGACCGTAGCTGCCTCAGATTGGACGGCGGTGTGAGTTTCCTAATGACATCAACCTTGGCCGGATCAACCTCCATGCCCCTGTTGGAGATGATATGGCCAAGCACCGTCCCTTGAGTCACCATGAAGTGACTCTTCTCCCAAGATAGCACCAAATGATACTCAATACATCGCTGGAGTACTCGATCTAGGCAGTCAAGACAAGAATCGAATCCGTCGCCGTAGATCGAGAAATCGTCCATGAAGACCTCCAAACACTCCCCTACCATGTCCGAAAAGATCGACAGCATGCACCTCTGAAAAGTCGCAGGGGCGTTGCATAGCCCAAATGGCATGCGTCGAAAAGCATATGTGCCGAAGGGACAGGTAAAGGTGGTCTTCTCCTGATCCTCAGGAGCGATGGCCACTTGGTTGTAGCCCGAGTACCCATCCAGGAAGCAATAATGGCTCTTCCCTGCCAGTCTCTCAATGATCTGATCAATAAAAGGCAGGGGGAAATGGTCCTTCTTGGTGGCTTGGTTGAGTCTCCTGTAGTCAACACAAACCCTCCAAGAGGTGGGTACTCGTGTAGAGATCTCCTCTCCCGACTCACTGATCACAGTCGTGATGCCCGTCTTCTTGGGTACCACATGCAAGGGGCTGACCCACTTGGAGTCGGAAATGGGATAAATAAAACCTGCGCCCCACCACTTTGATATTTCTTCATCACAACCTCTCTCAAGTTGGGGTTCAGTCGCCGCTGGAACTCACGCGACGGCTTCGCCCCTTCCTCGCTATAGATATGGTGGGAGCACACTGATGGACTAATCCCATGGAGATCTGCTACGCTCCATCCGATCGCCTTGCGGTTCTTTTCAAGAACCCCCATCAAACGGGATTCCTGCTCTCCAGTCAACTCGGTGGAGATGATGACTGGGTACATCTCTGGCTCGCCCGCAAGGAATCGATACTTCAGCGAAGTAGGGAGCGGCTTCAGCTCTGGAATGCTGGGTGCCGGCAAATCTGGTTGCGGAAGAAACTGAGTGAAAGCTGCAAGGTCGGCCAAATCTGCCTGGGAAAGTGAAAGCGTACTCTCGCAAACTGGATCGGGGGAAGGCGGCTCAACTGCACTGTCTCTGGTCTACTCTGCCTCTACCTCCTCCTCATCTGTAGGCTCAGGTGGAATCAGGTCTGGCATCTGATCATCACAATCAGCCCAATCAGACTCTGAATCCGAGGGATCTGTATCAACCGCGGTGGCATCAGTACCACCAGAAAACAAGGTGGCCTCAGCACCACCATCACTAATCATCGTGCTGCGATCAAGGACCGGCTCTGCTGCCTCAATGGTATCCTGAACCAGGTCTGTGCTCTCCAGACTCTCCTCTGTTGTCGTCTCTGCATCAGCTGTATCTGAAAGTGAGAGGATGGTCTGTGTCTCAAGATCTGCCCAAGCTGCCTCATCATCTGTGATCACAAAATCACAGTCCTGGTGGATGTCTGGCTCTGCGTCTGTCAGCTGCTCTGAATCTGTACTCGCATCTGAGCGGGCTCTGAATCTAGCTCTGTAGTCCTCGACCGTCTCTATTTGTATACTCTCGCCCTCGACGCTAAAGTACACCTTCCCGCTATCATGATCAGTCACCGCCTTGGCTGTGGCCAAGAACGGACGACCAAGGATGATGGGGGTATCGGCCACTGACTCAGGGATCTCCATGTCCAACGCTACGAAGTCCACGGGGAATTTCAGGCCCTGAATCGTGACGATAACATCTCGTAATAACCCCTTCGGCCTCTTGACAGATCGATCAGCGAACTGAAGGACTGTCCTGCTCTGTCGAAGAGTGCCCAACTCGAAGCGGTCGAGAAGGGTTGCCGGAAGAAGGTTGATCGACGATCCGCTATCTAGAAGAGTACAGTCGAACCTCTGCTCACTGATCTGGCATCTGACATACGGGGCCCCTGAATCTGGCCTCTTGGCTGGCAGTCGATTCTGGATCGCAAAGCACTCAGCACATGGATCTCGGAAGTGTGGTTCCTCCTCCTCCTCCTGACTGTAGTCCTCTCTCTCAAAGATCGCTGGAGAAGAGGGATGTGCTGTAAAGCCTCCTGGAGGGTCAGCTGGATGTGGAATCGATCTATCATACTCTGGCTGAATTCCTCCTGCACTGTCTTTTTTGGATCTTTTTTCTTCCCCTTCCCCATCTGAAGGGCTCTAGGGAAGGGGATCACAGGGTCCTTCTCAGATGAAGGACTAGGAAAAGGTCTAGGCGGTTCAAGGACCGTATCCACACATACATCATGCACCACAGTGGGACCAGAAGAAAGTAAACCTTTTCCTTTATTCACAACAGAGTTCTGAGATACAGGAATACGAGGAAAAACATCATCTCTATCTGTACAAACACCGGTGGCCTCAGTACCACCACGGGCTGGCTCTGCTGCTGCTGCTGGTAGACGTCGTGCGGCCTCAGTACCGCGGGCTGGCTCGGCTGAACGGGTGGCATCAGTACCACCTCCTAGATCTGGTGAAGCGGCGGCCTCAATACCTCCGGTGGGATAAGCATCCTTGGTGGCCTCAGTGCCACCATCATCATCCGGAGCGGCCTCAGTACCGCTCTCCTCCTCCTCATGTGGCGCCTCTGAAGTGTCCTCGTGGTGAAGCTCAGATGAGGCGCCGCCACCTGCTGGGGCCCTACCGCTCCTAAGTGTGACAAAATCAGCATCAAATAGATCCGAAGATGTATCATCAAAAGGGTCACTAGGAGTGGCTAACTCAGTATGTACTACCTGCTCAGATTTCCTCTTGAGGTTGTTCGGATTCGGCTCTATCTGGGCTGGTATGGCGGCCTTCCCTCTCACCAGGTCCCGCATCTCCTGGCGGAACTCGTCCATCTCCCGTCTGAATGTGTCCTACTGGTCCGTGAGGAGGCGGGCGATGTCATCCAAAGCGGGGCTCTCGTGGGAGCCCGACGGGTGGCCTCTCTGTGGGTGAGGCTGCTGGAACTGCTGTGGTGGGTAAGAGGGGTAGGAAGGAGGCTGCTGCTGCTGATATCCCGGGTGAGCATGCTGCTCACGTCTCCATGACTGTCCCTGCTGCTGATAGGGACGAGGACCGAAGGATGATGGCTGGTGCTGCTGATATGCTGGGGGCTGCTGCTGCGGCTGGTGCTGGTCTCTCTGCTGGGAGTACAGCCCTCCCTGTCCTGACGGCTGCTGCTGGGGCTGGGCACCACCACTCCCCCACCTGAATCCGGGATGGTCTCGTCAGATCCCAGGCTGGGGGCGGTCGTACCAAATCCCGTTGACATCCATCAACGGCTCGGCATCGTAGGGGGCTGGCGGGAGTACTGCCAGAGGCTGGTCCGGCTGGTAGACCACCATCTGCATCTCTGGAGATGGTGGGGACTGGTAGGTGGGCTGCGGCTGCTGGTACGGCTCCGCCTGTACAAGATGGACCTGTCTAGGCTGCACGTGGGTGCTGGAGCGCTGGGACGAGCTGCTGCTGCCGCCGACGTCGCCTCGCGACTGAAGACAGGGCTGAGAAGCCGTCTGTGCCTCCTGGAGACACATGAGCTGTGTCTTCATGTCGCTCAGAACATGTGCCATCTGCTCCATCTGCGTGATACTCTGGCACTGCTTCTTCTCTATCAGCTCCATGCGGTCCAGCTTCTCGCTGATAATGCCCATGTCCGCAGCTGATGACTCTGCCTGTGCTGCTGCGGCTGCGGACGAACTGGATGGACCTGCATCTACCCGTGCTATCCGCTGGTACTGCACGGGTCCTGGCTGATGTGGCTGGGTCTTCTGAGTATACAACCTGGTCTGAGACATCACCATATAGTTCTCAGGCCTTGTAGCTCTGGTGTCAACCCGCTAAAGAAGCTCTACACAAGGTTCGGCTTCGTGATGTCGTGATGCGGGCATCTGTCCAGAAGCTCTCGGAACCTCTCCCATGCCTCGTGAAACTACTCGTTGGGGAACATGGAGAAGTTGCTGATCAGGGCCCTCGCTGCATTCGTCCACCCGAGTGGATAGTACTTGTTCAAGTACTCGGTGCGGAGCTACTCCCAGGTATAGACAAACCTCCCAAGATGCTTCAGCCAGGTGGCTGCTCTATCTGCCAGTGAAAACGGGAAGGCTATCATCTGGATCGTGTCCTGGTCCACGTGGCGATCGTGGACAGTGCTGCAAATCATCAGGAACTCCTGGAGGTGGAGGTGGGGCTCCTCAGTGGCGAGTCCGTGAAAACGAGGAAGCATCTGCAGGGTGTTTGGGGGGAACTTGAAGTCCCCCACGATAGCAGGAACCACCACCCAATGGTGCATCAGTGTAGATCCGGGGTTGTGCAACTCCCGCATCGGTCTAGGTGGTCCTCCTCCTCCTGCGGCTGCTGCCGCTGCGGCGGCGGCTGCGGCTGCTGCTGCTGCTGCTGCGGCTCCTGCCTCTGCATCCGGTATCTCCTCGGGCTCGCTCTGCTGGTCTCTCTCTGCTCTGAGCCTCTCCATCTCTCGCCTCATCTCTATCATAAATGCCCCCTGATCGCGGAGCTGCTGCTGGACTGTCTCAAGTGATGCGATCAGGGTGGAGTTGATCGCTCCCTGGTCTAATACGAAGTGCTCTGGCTGACGGGAGTGATCGTCTAAACAGCCGGCTCCGGCCATGTCGACGTCTGCAAAATCAAACGAGCCCAACTCAGGTGCTGTCAAATGTATCAATCTCTCCTCGGGCTCGTGTCTCTCAGGAAGATCAGAAAGGGGGTCGAGGGGGAACAGGGTGGAATCATACTCGGGCTCGGAGAGCGGGTCTGGGCTCTCGCGAGCCAACCTAGATGATGAGGCAGACGCGCCCGAAAGCGGTGCAGCCAGAGGCTGCCTAAGAGATCGTCTACCCATCATCTTGATCTGGCGAGTAAGGCGAATGAGATCTGGAAAAATTACGATCAGAAAATAAACCCCCGGTTCACCAACGCAACGCGAGCTGAAGACCGTGAAAGTTCGGTCAAATTATCTTGTCGATTTTATTTTGGTGAACAAACAGAATATCAGAGCGCTTACGTGACCTGTTGGGATATCCGATGCTAACCCAACCGACTGGCCCGCACGGAAGAGTCGGTAATCAGTCGGGACTAGCAACGGGGGGCTCTACCTAGGGTGCGGGTCACTCTCTCGGGCATCCAAACCAAACAATGAGGGGGTTGCTCTCCCCAAGACAAAGTTTTTAGGGTGAGAGGTTTTTAGATCAATAATTTTAGCAGTCCCAATTTTATGGTTTCACTTTTTTAATCTTTTTCAAAGCAAACAAAAGGCCTAACGAATTTTTCGGTTCTCCTGATTATTAAGTCCAAAACAGGGGGGAGAAGACGAAAAAGCCGATGCGCGATAAATCAATGATGCATGCAAAGTCAGAAATGCGTACATGTCTCCAGCACTCTACATGCAATTTGATCCGCGCATAAAAGTAAAGACAGAAATAAAACTAACCTTAATGATGCAGCGGTAAAGCCGAGTCCTAGGCGAGCAAGTCTAGCGAAGAACCGTCTAACCGGTCACCGACCTCCAAGCCAAAGAGTCCGGTCTTGGCCCGTCCCTCCTCTGTGCGACAAATCGGGGGTAGGAGTAAGCGCTTTACAGGACGGGCTGCGACACGTAGGCTACGGAGGCAAATGAATCAGTTATTTTTATTATTGATTTTAAGTATGTCCAATTATCGATCTATGGGAACAGATATGCAATTAGGTGTGTGGATCCTACTAATTACGGCACATTCACCAGAAAATCCTAAGTCTAGGGCTCGAGCAAAAACCGCGAAAAACCGGAAAAGACAGAAATAAAAGGAAAATAAAACCGCGAAAAAGCCGCGAAAAACCGCGAAGGTCCTAAAGGGTCCCCCGAGCACACCGGTGCTCGGCGAAACAGACCCGCTACGGTAGGAAAGTCCAAGAGTGTCCAAGCAGTCCAAGTCCCTGTATTATTACAATAATAATAAGAATAAAAATAAAAACCTAATCTAACCTCACCCACTCAACTCTCTCCCTCTCGCTCTCTCCTGCGGCTTCGTAGAGAAAGAAGCCGCCTCCAAGTTCCTCGGTTGCACCGGCTCCTCGAAAGTCGCCTCCGCGGTCCTTGGGCCCTCGCAAGAAAAAGAGATGAGTGGTCAGACCAGCAAAAATAATCAAATAATAAGGAAAAAGAAGTGAAAATTAAAAGTGAGGGTATATATGCAAAAATACAAAATAAAATAAACACACAAAATCAATCAAAAACAAAAACAAAAGAAAATAAAATAAAACAGAAGAAGACAAAAAGAAAATATAAACAGAAAGCCGCGAAAAGCCGCGGGCTCCGAAGAGCCGCGAAAAGCCGCGAAAATAAAACGAAAATAAAAATAAAAAGGACTACTAAGCCGTGCTCCCCGGCAACGGCGCCATTCTGATGACCAGCCAAGCGACTAAGGTAAAGGTATCTAGATAGGTCGTTGCGACCTCGATCGCTCAGCTAAGTCAATCAAGAAAAATATCAGACCACTCGAAACAAATAAAATCAATCAATCACGAAGATAGCGGTCCAGCTATGAGTTTAACCTGGTATAGCACCCATGGTCGAACTCGAGGAGCACGGGTTGGCCAAAGGCCTACGAAGTAGCAAAAATGAAATAAAATAAAGACAAAATGTTTTTAGTGATTTTTAATGATTTTTATATTCTTTTGGATTTTTAATATGTGAAGAAAACAAAAGAAACACAAAAGCAAGCACACTTTGGCTAATTATTTAATGTGTCAAAAATCAAGCAAAAATTCAAACAAAAATATTTTTATGTTTTTTATGTTTTTTTAATGTTTTTGGTGAATTTTTGATAATTTTCTAATGTGTATTTTATTTTCTAAAAATCAAACAGTAGCAAAGAAACAAGGTACTGTCCAGCCAAGCCTAAAGTCCCTAGATAAAATATCTAAGAACCTCAAAAGGGCCTGGAGGTATTTTTCCTTTAAACTAGGTAAAACAAGGAAAATTTGAGTACCAAAATTATTGTTTTTGGGTTTTTAGATTATTTAATAGAATTTTTATGGGTTGTTAGGTGTTTTTAAGTTTTTATGGTTTTTAATCAGTGAAAAATAGCCAAAATTGGCTAGAAAATAAAGGAACACAAAATAAACAGTACCTAATTTTTATAGAATTTTTTAGGGGTTTTATATTTTTTTGGGGTTTTCAAAACTAGACAGTAGCTAAAATGATGGTTTTTGAATTTTTAAAAATAACAAATAAACTCAAAAATGTCCTCAAAAATTCTCAAAAATCCTACAACATGGCAGGAGCCATGTGTCAAATTTTCATCGAATTTGGAGGTGATTTGATATTTTATTCAAAAATCACAAGAGAGCACTGTGCACAAGGACTAAATTGCAAATACCCTAAGTTCTAGGGGTCCAGGTGCAAAATTCCCAGCAAAACACGCGCGTGGCGCGTGCCTGGGGCACTCAGGGTCCTCTTTATAATAAAACTAAGTTCCAGGGACTAATTGGTAACACGTACCAAAAGTCCGAGGGCTTCAGCTGCAAATTACCCAAAAATAAACGCACATGCGTAATAAAACCATTCACAGGGGCATAAATGCAATTACTCAAAAAGTTTCATTCATTCATAAACATCCAGAACTACAGGGGCATCAATGCAAATACGCCAACAAAACACGTGACGAAGCACGTGGCTCACACAGACAGGGGCATAAATGCTAATATCTAAAGTACGAGGTCCAATATACAAAATACCCTAAAACTAAACAACTGACTAAGATATTTACAGGACTAAAACGAAATAAAAGGTAAAGAAGGGCCTAAGGGTAAATTACCCTTTATTAAGTCGTCCGATGGATGCGCGCCATGTGTGTAGATGGACGGCTGGAAATGGCTGGCGCTCCAACGCTGAGGCTCTCGCAGCGATCGGACGGCTGAGGGTATGCCACGTGGGAGATCGAACGGGTGCGGTGCTCGATGGCTACCCCTCGTGCAACGGACGGTCCTGATCGCCTCTCCAAGATCTGACGGTGTCTGGCTCTCCTCAAGTGAACGGTCTGGATACGAACTAGAGGTCGAGGACGATCGAACGGTCGGGGAAGATGCTGGACGAACAGTCGGCCGGCGAGCTTCGCCGGCCTCATGCGAGCGCTGGTCTCCTCCCCTGCTGCCTCTGAAGATCAGAAAAGGTCCGCGATGATGCTCCGCAGCTGATGGTCGGCTCCGATGACCCAGCCGAGCCCTGGAGGGCTCCGGCGAGGTCGGCGGAGGAGAAGCTCCTGTGTGAATGTCGGGAGGCCTCAGATAGCCTCCTCTGGTCCTGCAAAATGGCTCAGAAGCTTCGCGGGTCGAGGGCAAAATGCCTCGACCCAGTTAGGCGACTTGGGGATGGTCTGTGCGTCGGTGCGGACGAACCCCGGCGAAGCGACGGCGAGGGGATTCGAATCCCAGCTCCTGTGCGAGCTGGGTTGAACGGAGGGGCAGAGAAGGTACGCGGAGGGAAGGCGGAGATGAATATGGATTCCGATGATCGAATGGGTGCGCGAGATGGTCGGAATCGACGAAGAACGGCGGCGGTGCGATTTGGGGCAAAATGGAAATTAGACTAAACAGAGGAGCTAAGGGACTACCTGGGTGGTGAAGTAGACTGTGCTGGAGCTGGGGAAGCTCCCGGTCGTAGCCTCGAGGGTCGTCTGGGCCCGAGGCTCAGAGCTCGCACTAATGGCGGAGCTACGGCGGAGCTACTCGCCGGATCAGTGGTCCGGCCACTCTCTCCTCGCTGCGACACGGCCAACCTGGAGCTGTCACCTCGGGGGTAGCTGTGGAGGTCATGGGGCGAAGAATGGAGAGCCAAAGATGACGCGGGAAGGCGGCTGAGCTCACGATTTATATGGCTAGGGGTCCGAAAAGAAGGGGTTCGGGCAAGCTCAGGAGCGCGCGGATCCCAAGGGAGCGGCTCCGGCGAGGATGCCGGATGCAAGGAGGACGATTCGGACCTGGGGGTTGGCGGGTTGGTGATCGGGTTGAGTGGGTATTAAATGGAGAAGTCGGGTTGGCCGCTCAAACCCGTGGGAGGTGGTCCTGGGGGGGCCAGTTGACCGGGCGGTCAACATCCCCAGGACCCAATGAGGATGGGCCACGTGGCCGGATTTTAAAGCTTAAATTCAAGGTAGCTAGGGCCCGATTTTGTAAAAACTCAAAACACAAACTATTTTTATTTTATTTTTTTCTATTTTTTGATGATTTTTAATTAATTTTTGGAAATAAAAATAAGGTATTTACACTATATAGCTATATATAGGTATATGTACAATATGTAGGTTTTTTTTTATTTTTGATTTTTTAATTATTATTTTTGTACAATTTTATTCCTATTTTATATTTTATTTATTTATAGAATAAAATGAGGAATAAAAGGGTATTTTTATTTGGTTTTTATTATTTAGATACATAGGTGAAATAAATAGATATATACATTTATATACATGGTATATATACAATGTATTTTTATATTTTAAATTTTGTTATTTTTATTTGATTTTTGTTTTGATTCTTTTCATTTTATTTATTTACAATATATAATATAGGATATTTACAAAAAGTTTAGAAAATAATTTTATTTATTTATAAGGTTGAATAAATATAGGAGTATGGTTTATGTACATGGTGAAAGGGCATTTTTGAACTTTTTGATTTTCAAATTTTTATTTTGTTTTTAATATTTTCTAAATATATACAAATATGTACAAGCATATTTTTGGGTGAGGAAAGTATAATTTTATTTATGTACAAATATTTACACATGAGCCCCTATCTCCCTCTACTTTGGCTTTTATGCGGTCAGGCCCATGCTGAGCCCTCCCTTGGGTTAGGTTGCTCAATATTTATTCTAAATATTTCCCTCTTTTTCTTTTTAGTCTTTATTCTTTTATTTTTTTGCACAAAAACATGCTAATTATAAGTTTTTACACAATGCATGCTTTTGCTAATTATTCCTATTTACACATATCTACATGCATTTGCATAAGGTTTTTGTAGCTAAAATATAAGAATAAAGAGTGATGAATGGGTATTCATCAACGAGCTATGTATTTTCCTTGCTTCTTATGCTCTGAGGACATAGCACATGCTAAGTATAAGGGGTGTGTATATATTACATATATACTTTACCCATAGCTCGTACTTTCATGTATTTTTGTATATATTACACAATAATTGTGAGATGAGTAAAAATAAATAAAATGGAAAAAAACAAAAAAATGTTTTCCAAAAAAAACAACAATTTTCTCTTTTCTTTCCTTATCTGCTTTAAACCCAAAATAATTAACCTTTCTTTTCAAAAAAACTTTTGAAAAAACAGCAAAAGTCCTTTTTTTTCAAAAGAAAACTTCTTTCTTCTTTTCCTTTCTTTTTCAAAAAAATAAAAAAATCACAACAAAACCTAACTAATAAGTTGGTTTAGTCCCTAACACTTTCATATTCACACAAGACTAGTGAAGATCAGGAACACTTGGTTAGGAGGTCTTGAGATTTTGAGTTAACCAACCTTAGTCATTAGGGTCGTTGACTTAATTATTCACATTTCCCTAGTTTGAAAGATTTGTGTGCTATATTGCATGCTTAGTCTCTACCTTAAGAATATGATCGAGACCTCACATACACGACTGCAGTTGTGATGAGATGAGTTGAAATTTCACTTGAGGAAATAGGATGAGGGATTTGAGTTTGGACTTGATTTGATGATGCTCGAGGATGGGATAAAATAAATTAAGGCTTCATGAAATCTGAGTGTCAGCACCTTTAGCCTGTATGAGAATATGGTTCTTGTACTGTCTCTTGACATTTACCCATGTGCCAGGGTGTGATGAAATCTAAAAATTTATTGATCAGTGTGCGCCAACTCCTTGTAAAAGCAATGTAGACAGCTAAAAGCAAAGAAAAGAATGAATGAAATGTTGAAAGAAAATCTCTCACCATACAAAGTCAAATATCAAAGAGCTTCCACCAAAGGCGAGCGCTTCCAACCAATTCAAAGTGTCCAGTTGGACCAACGCTATTAGGACCAAAGAGTCAGGCTAGCACCCAAAAAGGGCTCTGCATCATATAGTGATACAAGTCTGGGTGTTGAAGGTATCTTAGGTACTCAAATGTGACATACACCGGTGTACTCCCAGGAAAACAACTACAAATGACTCCAACTTCTCTTGATGGATACACTGATCAACAACCAACAAATACATGCGTTGAGTTAATAAGGCACTTGAGAGGATCCTTGTTCCAATGAGAGGGATAGGAAATGACACAATCCTATGCCTTCCATCAACTGTCATTCCAACTACATTTTTAACTCTGACAACTAAAGAGACGGTGGATTAGATGCAAGAAATGGTTTATTTTCTAGTGTTGAGGATCGGGGTCTTAGGAGAGTCTCTTGGACTGGAACCTTGGGTGAAGTTATGACTCTACTCTTGTAACTATAGTCCACACTTAAAGTCATATCTCTATTATATATGTATACATAATACCTTTTGACTGGAGCTCGGTTCAGCTTAGAATTTTATGATCTCTAAAATTGAGAGTTCTTTAACGAATCAAGTCTTGTATTCACAAGCACAATCAGAGGTTAATCCAACTTATTCATTCTTTATTTGCTCAAGGACTAGCAAAGTTTAATCATAGGGGGGAGATGAATCCACGATTCATCATCTCATTATATTGATCTTAGCAAAATATCTGAGTAAATTCTTAAATAAATATCCATAAAATCAATAAATAAATAAAATGTCTCTTTTAAATAAAATACAATCATTATTGTATAGTATATTTTACAAAATAAATTAATAACAAAAGGCCGGAAAATAAAAGAGTTTTTCACTTGTAAATAACCCAAAACTTCATGTATTTTAATAAATTCATTTCAGCTTCTTTTTGATTAATTTTCTTCTGACTTGTTTATAAAAATGTAAATAAAAATACAAAAATATAAAATAAATTTTATCTCAAATAAATACTCCTAGATCCCAAAGAGAAAAGGTCGTAAAGTCTAACTTCTCGACCAAATTCCCGCTCCGTATGAACTCCAAATTCACCAAACTCACTTTTAAAGTTTAACTTAGAAAATTATCTATCCAATGAAAGTGGTTTATTAAAATCGAAGCTCGTTCGCAAAATATGGGTTTTGAGAACTAGATGTACATTGTATATATTGTAAATATTCTTTCTTTCTTCCTTTTTTATTTATTTACTTTTATTAATTATAAAAATTTCAAAAAAAATTATTATTGTGTTTTTTCAATAAATATATATTATTAAAAATACAAAAAAATTAAAATTAGAAAAGTAGAAAAATGTACATATTGTTTGTCATATGTGTAAATTCTCCACTCTTTTTCTTCTCTTTATTTTGGTAGCCTGCTTTATTTTTTTCTTTATTTAATTTCCATTCTCTACATTAACTTCCATATTCTTCCATTAACCACCAAGACTTTATCTAACTTCCCATTCAACTCCACCATTTCATTTAACCTCCCATTCAACTCCATCATTCCACCATCTTTTCTAGCCTCCATTTTGTGCTCTTTTTATACATCTCATTCTCCTCAGTTTTTTTGATCCACCTTTATGCGAGAGAGAATTGAGAGTCCGACTACCCCTGTCGGTGACAGCGAATGTTGAATTAGAGCGACGATCGACCTCCTCTCCGGTGAGATCCGTTAGCATTCCAGCCAACTTCGCAGCCGCCACCGCGCGCTACTCGAGCACATCGCTCGTCAACGATTCGAGCGAGGGTCGTGCTTCTCATGAGCACACCGCAGGCGCCCTATTCCATCATAGGTACTTTCTTTTTTAGCATTTATCCTCGTTGTTATTTTCTCATTTTTTACATCATCACACCATTATCACCCTTCATTTATTTACTTTGTTATCACATCACCACCCACACTCCTTCATTTGTATATTTATTTAGCATATCACCATTACTACATCATCATATTTGCATTCCATGTTTAATAAAACAAAAAATTTAAAATTTAAATTAAAAAAATTCAAATCACAACAAAAAAATCAAAAAATAGAAAAGAAAAGATAAAAAATGCAGCAGCAGTCTGGTCGCCACCTCGAGGCTGCACAGTCAGCCGGTCGCCACCTCCAGTCGGCCGTCTGCAGCCTGCGACTGCACGCGCCACCGCCCGCAGCCCGCCTGCACCTTCACTCGCAACACTCCATCCACCCGCCAGCCCCTCCATCATGCAGGCGCCTCTAGGGGCAGTCGTGCTCCCAACCACCATAGCCACTCGCCAAGGTCGCCACCCCACCGCCAACTTCCTCCCACCATCACGACCGTGCCTCCCGCGCGGGCAGCGCCGCCCCGACTCTAGTCGTCCCCACGTTCGCTGCCTAAGGAGGAAGAAGAAGATCTCCTTCTCATTTTTAAAAAATTGTAAAAAATTATGTATGTTTCCGTTAAGTTTTTATAATTACAAAAGAGTTCATGTGCATATTTTGATCTGCTAAAGTTAATTTCTGTATTGTATTGATAACCCTATGTTTGCATATTAATTTGGATATCTTTATTGCATCATTTGTTTTAATGAAAAATATCATGTTTTGAGCAATTAACTCTCTATCATTTGAATATTTATTTGGATTTTTGTGAGCTTTGTTAATTAACTAAAATTGTTTTAGTGAAAACTTGCATATTTTACCTAATTAGTTGTTCTAAATTCATTTTTAACTCAGGTTGCTCCAAAAATTGTGAGAAAATTGGAAATGATGCCTTGAAATGTGATTTAATTAATATCCAAATTTCATCTTAATTGGAGTTGTCCAGTACCTTAAATAAATTGTAGAGAGATTTTCGTAAATAACTTTTACTTAAATCCAAATACATTATTTATGCACAATTCCAACCATCGTGGATTGCTAATATAAGTACCTTCTTGAGATAATTCGTTCTTTGGCTAATTTGATAATGTGTCTTTATTTGGAATTAATTACTCACAGTCACTCTGTTTTCATTAAAAATCCATAAAAAATTCATTTATTGTCAAAAGTTGCAAAAAAAATATTATAGCATCATTTCATCATGTTTAAGTTCCACTAAATTTTCATGATTTTTGCATATCGTTTGTGTGGAAAAATTGCTTGAAAACTCATAAAAAGTGTGTATTTTCATTATTGCATTTTAACCCTTAAAATTCCAAAAAAAATATGTTTTGCATTCATCACTAGATTAGGTTTCTATAAAAAATATAATTTGACTAAATTGGATTAATTTTGCATTATAATAATTTGGCTAAGTTGTGTACTTTCTTATCAACTTAATTCAACCGCATTTTGCATTTGCATTTACTTTTTGCATTAAAAAATACAAAAATATCTGCATTGGAAACCTAGACCTAATTAATATGAATTAACCCGAAGTTGTTCCTTTTCCTCCATATATTCAACCCCGGACTTACCCGTATAAATTTAAGCTGAGTCCTCTTCACAGAGACATTCGATTCGGTTCCACACGATTCGCTAAGTACCCATATTACAATGAGTACAAATTATATCGTGTATTTAGCGACTTGTCAACCACCACCACGCGGCTCACCTTTGACAATCACTCTGTCCAAGCCGGAGCCCTATCGCCTCTCCTTTCCATCGCTTGTCGATGCACGCCCAACAGCTCTGCCCTCGCTTCCAATGCACAGCCATCGTCGGATCAAGGAAATTCCTTGATCCCATGGTGATCGACGAGCAATGTCATCCAAGCCCAAGCCTCCACCAAGCCTCTTACCTTAGGCACCCGAAGCTGCCTCCGTCGGCCACGCGTCGGCTCGACTACCTGAGCCTCAGCCTAAACCTCGTCCCCGCACATGCGACACATGTACGGCAAGGGCAATTTGCATAAAGGGCCACATGCATCCAAGAAAATCCGAAGAGATCCCGGCCAATAACGCACGTCTGCAACACATGCGCACTTGGAATAATTACAAGAACCCCCCAATAGGAGTTGGTAATTACAATTAGACCCATATGCATGTTTATTTCAGCATTTTTAATTTGTAGTTTTGCATTTCGACCAAGTCTTTACACTATTATTTGAACCTTCATTTGTTTTTTTAAATTGTAAAAATGGCATTATTTTGTTTAATTATTTCTCTATGATTTGGTGATGTCTTTATATTTTATGGGCTTACAGTTATTTATTGATCTATTTGGGGTGAAAATTCCATATTTTACCCATATAAGCTTCGATAATTCATAATTAATTATTCCTTATCTCAAAAATAATATAAAAATCACATTGTGTAGATTTAATTGAGCTCTTTAATGCCTTCAAAAAATTAAGTCATTTGGCATACTTAAGATAAAATAAATTATCTTGTGATTATGGTAATTGATTCTTAGTTATCTATAGAATTGATAATTTTCGGAGCTATACTTTTTCCTTGATACATCTTGATTAAACTTATCTAGGGTAATTTTAGTTCTAGAAAATAATTAAGTGTGTTATTTATTAAAATTAATTTATTTAAAATCATATAGCCTACATTATTTTATTTCTACAAAATTCATTTTCCTCAAAAAATCCCAAAAATTCATAGTAGTCTAATTTCTCTATTTTCAACCACTTGTCAAAATTTCACAATTTTTTCATATCATAGCATTAAAAATTGTAGAAAAACCCATAAAAAGTATACATTCTACACGCATGCATTTCATGTCATAAAAATAAAAAAATTCTCCCGAAAATCATACACTAAGTTTGAAAAATTGAACCCTAAGTTGTTCCTTGGTCTCCTTGAGTCGACCGTGGGGCTTGCACAGGTTAAATAAAAACAAAATAGTGCATTGCTTAATTGGTTAACTTATTTATTCATATGGTTAAATTTTGATTAATCCCTAATTTCCCAACTACAACATAAAATAACAAATTAACATATAGTAATTATCAGATTCGGCAGATGGTGTCACTACCGGGAGGCAAACAACTTAGGTTTATTTAGAAAATTTAGAGTTAGGTTTTCCATTCACATGGGTAGTCTGACCCGTGAGCCACTTTGTATTTATTCCATTTGTTTTTCTCTCTTTTTTGTTTTTTATTCATTGTATTTTCTTCTTATTTTTATATATATTGTGTAAACATTTCTCTTACATAAACTCTATCTTTTTGTACAAGGGCTCAGTAGACTTGGAGTACATTGGAAGTCGACAAACGTAGAGCAAGATAACTGCTGAAGAGAAAAGAAGATTGAATTTATTTTTGATATAGATATTTCATTTCATTTCATTTTTTGTAATTATTGATTTGTAATATTTTAGGTAATTGCATCATTTACAGTAACTCTTGTTTGAGAGCTCGTGCTTGTATCATAGATTCGAACATTATTTTTCTTCTTTGTTTTGGTTATGTCGAGAGTGGTTCTCAACTTAAGTGGTGATATTTAAGATAGACATATTACGATTCAAATTCAAAATCAAAATTGTTGGTAACCCTCATAATATATGCTACACATATTCATTTATCACATATTTCTTGACAGATTAAAAAGACGTACATAAACACGTACAATTAGGTCAAATACAAATCTGATTCTTCCTCGCTAATAGTATCATGTTAAGGTGTGCCTTTTTTCAACTTACATGCATTTAGTGTAAAATTTTAAATTCAATCTAGCATAACACATGGAGAATGTTGGGAATCACTCTAAGTACATTCTTACATGAGTATACATCATAGTTTCTCGCTTGCATTCTATTTTCTGATTCATTTCTTGATTTATAACCTAAGTCTAAAAGGAAAAGGGATTGAATTGTAGACATGTATTTTGTGCTTACATGAACATTAGTGACAACTAAAACCTTAAAATTTGAGTTTGAACCAAAAAATAGAATAAAATGAACACTTGTTTTACGAGTGCATAAAGCCCTCATTGGACACAGGTACTTACCTCCAAACAAAGTGGGTAAGGACGCAGACATTAAGGTTAGAGCTCAAATCCTTGGACTTCCCCCCTAAGTCTCCAAGTTTGACTCTTACGGGCTTGGGAGCTTCAAGGTCTTGCCTTCGACCTTAGTGTATATTTCGGTTGTGTAAGCCTATGTGTCTCCTTTGAGGTGTGATATTGAAACATGGCAGTCTGGGTAGATCATCTCATTGATTGGGAGAACTTCAGAGCATCGCTGGGCGTAAGGCTACACCAAGTGTGTAATGGACTAAAAGATTGTATTACCACCAACTAAAATTGACAAGATACAGTCGAACCTTTACGACCTTCACGTGTTCAATTGGTGAATTTAAAAGTTTTGCATTGTATTGGAATCTGTGTGTTTTCTCCTCACATGTATGTGCCATGTAGTGCATGGATTCATCTTGATATTTGTGTTCATATATAATCCTATTGATGTAGAAGATGATTAGTTGGAGGGATTTTTATTCGGACTTCATGAATTTATCACTGAACCCTTCAAAGAGATCGTCTTCAGATGTCCCTTCACTTCCTGGAACTCTCTGGACTCATGACCCCTTTGAGTCTAGACTCACTCACTTTGGGGATGGTTAACCACTGACCAAACCCTTCCTCTCTTCCCCACTTACCAAGGAAGACCTTTGCCTTGGTGAGGATTATTTAAGTTCATCAGCCTCGACTAACTTAAATCAATTTGTTAATGAAGATGACAAAGAAGTTTCATACAAGATGCCTCCCAAGAAGAAAGATGATGAGTAAGAACACATGATGATCCTTTCCACATGATACTAGCTAGGATGGATGCATCTGACAGCATAATGCCCTACTTAGAGCACAGATGGGATAGTTAAATGTAGGGGTTGATGCACCCATGGATGTGACAAATAATCCAAGAAAGTACATAGTACAATGTTACCTAAGTACCACATATCCAGAAATATAATATGAGTTGAAGCCGCCCTTTCTGAATTTGCTATCACATTTCAATAAGATTGCCAAAGAGGAACCATATGCATTTTCGAGGGACTTTTACCTCATTTGTACTAACCTACGTCACCCAAGGGTTAGTCAGGATTATATTAGGCTCATCGCCCTTCCATTTGCATTGGGGGATAAGGCAGTTACTCGGTTAAGCATTTAGGAGAGACAATAACCACATATGCCCAGTTCAAGGATTTGTTCTTAAAGAAGTTCTACCTTCTGAGTAGAACTAACCAGGTGAGGACACACATCACAAGTATTTTTTTGAGTTGCCTAATGAACCTTTATGTGATACATGGCAATGATTCAAGGACATACTGCAGAAGTGCCCATGTCATGGATTGGATGATAATATCCTAATCCAGTCTTTATTCACCGGTCTCAACCCTGAGATGCATGGTTTAGTGAGCGCTTCCTATAGAGGCAGTATACATCACGTGGAGCGGATGCCGTTTGGAGGGTATTTGAGCAGATGGCTGACACTAGTCATGCATAGACGACCAATAGGGCATACACTGAGTCCCCGATTGCATTCATATCAAAGGGGGGACTTTGGACAATCTCGCAGAGGACCTGGTTCCCGCCATGGGGATTATTGCAGACAAGTTGACAGTAGTCGAGCGGATTGATAAAAGGATGAATTAGCTTGAAAGATTACTTAGGCTCCCGAAACAGGTGGAGGAATTATTAGAGAGGGTGTCCAAATCAAGATACATGTCGTGACTACACCTGTTGCTCGTGTTTTCTGTGTATACCATGTACAGGAGCATCCGATGCTAGAGAAATACCAGCCATGGGTAGAAGACCACTATTATACCCAATCTTTCCAGCAGCAGGCACCACTAGCTGAGACAGTACAGGAGGAGCCTCCCCCTGTGTGGGAGGTGAACGATGTATGGTACACCCAGGACCCTTCTCGGCACGGAAATACGGGGGACCAACAATCGAACCAGTGTCCCCTGACCTTCTACAATACCACGTTCAGCTCTGCATCACATCCTCCATAGCACCACCCTAGTTCTTATCAGCCCCAATAAAGGCAACAATAGCAACAGCAGTATGACCACCAGGGCCAATACCATTCGGGCCATCAGGGATCGAATTACCAATATCACCCCCAACACTTGCAGCAACAATAACAGTATCAAGTCCATCAGGGCCAGACCTAAGGATATCATTCTTCTCAGCTGAATACCTCTTCATCAGCACCCGTCGACTTTCAGTGCCAGAGTATCAATGAGTTTCGACCTGCCGGAATGAGATTTAGGACATGCAGGTGGACATCAACTGCTTGTCTCGATGGCAAGATGAGCACATGGCTCTACATACCTCCATTCCCCCCCTCCCCCAAGTTTAGGCTAACCCTAATAACCTGAACAAGTCTTAGTCACAACAACACATGGGTCAGGTACACTACTCAGACACTCTTAGATCTGAGCATGAGATTCTTTTGTGTGATGTGCTTATCATATGTCACTCAAGAGTGGAAGGACCGTGGTCGTACCTGATCAGGAAAGGGACACGAAGAGGGCCACCTCCGGAGCTCGACCTGAGGAGCTTTTAGAGGATGAGGATGAGAGGCATCATATTCAGCAAACCCCTCAGCAGCAGACGAGGTTACCTACTCAGGAGACAGAAAGGAGGAGGAAGACACAAGTATCACAACAACTTGTAGACACTTTTGAATCTATTAAGGACCTTGCACCTCCATTTGTGGAGAATACACCTGCAACATCTATTCCACAATCTGTTGTAGATGGCTTTATTTTTTATCTTAAGTTGTATAAAAATAATTCATCTTTGAGGAATTCTGTTTCTCATAATGCAATGAATGATGTTTTCGATTCAGATTCTTCTTCAGTTCTACTTACCTCTATCCCTTGCCCCTGTGCTCATACAGTTGGAAATTGCATCAAAAGGTTCCATAAGGATGACCCAGACATGGCACGATTTTGTAAGGAAAACATCGTGCTGAAAGTGCCATTTGAGGATTATGTGGCTAACAATCCTGCATTTCAGAAGTACCTAAAGGTGAGATACACCTATTAGGGTTAGCAGGAAGAAACCATATCAATATGTGAAGACTCACATCTTATCAGTAGATACTACCTATTTCTCAAGAATCAGATATTACCGAGGAAGAAGAGAGACAAGGGTACCCACGGTGTATAAAGTCATCTCAATGACATTGTGTTTGCACGCACTCTCCTATATGACGATTCTTCTATCAACCTTCTGCCCTTAGCACTTTATGAGAAATTGGAGTTGGGACCACTTCAGAAATCACGAGCATTACTCCAATTCACAAACAAATCAATAAAGAGATCTAAGGGAGAAGTGAAGATTGTGGTTATCTCGAGTGAGGGACAAGACTACAAGGTGGATTTCATGATCCTTAACATGGAAATCCCCAATCAATGTAGAGAATCTCATATAATTCTTGGATTACCATTCCTAAGGATCGTTGGTGCAGCATTTGATTATCAGACAGGAATGATGAAGTTCCGTTCTCTAGGTGGAGAAGTGAACTTAGAGATGAAAGAAATAAAGTGGCAACGACCTGACTCCAACACCTGCACAAAGTACTTATCTTCAAAGGCAAATTGCAAGATGATCAACACAGTTAGGATTTGTAGGTAGACCCCAGAAGGGTAGAGTGAGACCCTCTCATCTAGAGACGATTTAGTGCACGATGCAGCTTGCCAGGTATTGCATGATATCTTGAGATATGCATCCCCCTATTCCCTTGATGACTCAGAGATCCCTTTGGATATGCCAGTTCCACCTCTTTTGGAACGGTCATGGGACATAGATGATGAGTCAGATGCAACTTTGTCGAACTACCGTGTCTCTTAGGTGATCTAACTCCATACACAGCGAAGTTGCTGGAAAGTACCGAATAGATGGACCCACCTTCATGCAGCACACAACCAAACTTAGATGTTATTTTTCGTGTTATAATAAATTTTAATTCCACGTTTCTGCTTACCATTGCTTCATCTTTTGTGGGTTAATTGTTGATTAACATCCGGATTTCATGAGCGGTCGCCTTAGCGACGGTGTAGGTCTCTCCTTGTGTAGACCACATTAGGACTCACAAAACACGTGTCATCAATCACATAAAACAAATAAAAAGGAAAGCAAAAAACTCAAAATGTGTGAAACAAATAAAAAAAGGTGATGAAAATGGCGAGAAACCGACAAGGCCCCCATGTGAACAAACACCCGGGCAATGGACCTCGTGAAGTGTGAAGAGTCCAATTGTTCGAAATTATTACAAATTAATTTACAGAAATAAAATAAAAATCTCTCCTCAAAAATAAAATTAAAAATCTATACATATATGCTCCTCCTTTTCTATATATCTCTCATGCTCTCTCTGTTTAACGCACTAGAAGAAGCGTTAATTTCCTCGTGACTCGGATGCGTCCACCTCCTAAGATGCAGTCATCGTCACACAATCCCTTGCAAGAAAAGCAACAAAGAAATATGGGTCAGAAGCTGATAAATAATTATCAACAATAAATAGATAGAAAATAAAAGACAAAAAATAAGCAATGTACAAAAATGCTATACTCCATTGCTCCCCAACAATGGTGCCATTTGTTGAACCAGCTAGACATTGTGAATCGGTCGTGAGGTCACACAAGGCGAGCCTCGGTCGCAGAAGTGATCGAACATGAGAGCCAACTAACTCAAAGAAGAACCAACCACACAAATAATTAATCAATCAAAAGAAGGTGTGAATCAAAATTTATTATAATACAACAAATAAGTGTGTATAGTGGACAAGTAAATAGGGGTCAAACTCAGGGAACAAGTCGGTGTAGCAGGTATATTATTATCTATAAATAAAAAATGATACAAAGTAAGGTATATTTGTACAATATTCACTACCTTATTTACTCAATATTTTTGTGGATTTTAATTAAATAAATATATTATTTTTATATATTTTTATTATTTTAATTTTATTTTTTTATTTTATTTTTTTATTTTTTGATTTTTATTATCCTTTTCTTTTTAATATATAATAAAGGTATATATTAAGGTATATATATGTAATATGTATATTATAACTGATATATATAATATAATATAAAGAAAAATCAGAAAAATACAAGAAAGAATAATCCCTTTTTATTTTTTTAAGGATTAAAAATATTTATAAGGTATTTACAATAATTAATAATAATAATTATTATATAACTATATATAGGTGTATAATGCAATAAGGGGTACTATAATTATAATTAGTGGAAAATTACTCAATAAAATTTTTGTATTTTTTATATTTCCTTTATTTTTGTGGTTTTTTGGGTATTTTTATTAATTTTTAGGTATTTTTAAAGTCTAATATATTAAAAAATCACGGACTTAATCAAAAGGCCAAATTATTTTGAGAGTTATAAATTCTAAATATGTTCAAAATTTCTCAAACTAATTTTAATATATAGTAAATAATATAAATAAAACTATAAAGCATAAAACTTTTTTTATTTTTTAAAATATTTTCAAAATTTTAGGATTAGAGAGGGTTTTCAATTTTCAAGGACTTCTTTTGATACTTTTTTAGGTTTTTGGTCTGTAGATATATTATACAATAATATATGATTTTTTGAATTTTTAAAGGTGTTTTCTAATTTTTTTTTGTGTTTTTATCTTTGAACGGAGAATAAATAGCTTACAACTATTTTTTAATAAATGGAAAATGCAATGAAAAAGGCTAAAATAAAATAGCAATGTGAATAAGCATAAAATAAAGCTATTCATCTATTTTCCATAATTTTTAAAGCATAGGGGCTATTTATTCCAAATAAAATGCATAAATGAATTTACAAAGCCTGATAGGGGCATATTTGCAATAGAATAAAAAGTTGAGGATATATGTGCAAATATACCACAAATATAACACTTATTTACAATTTTTATATACTAAAATCTAATTACAAAAAGCGGTGGCTACCCTTGTAAAATACCCACCTCACGTCGCCGTCCATGTGAGGTAAGTTGGCACGGACCCCTAAGCAAATATCATTAATATCAGGGGTATCCTTGCAATTTTCACATGTTTATTTATACTTTAAGAATTATTTACAAAATTAATAATAAAATAAAAGAAGTTGAAGGGGTTTGGTGTTGTTTACCCCCAACACGTGCTAGATCCGATGGTTGTAGATCATTCACTTAGGCGCATCGGACGGTGGAGATCCCACCATATCGCTTCACCGTTAGACGCTCGAGATCATATCCTCCTTCTAATCCAATAGTGGAGGGTTCTCGTACTGGACGACGGCTGCGTGTTCTGGAGCGTAGGCTCCATCGGACGGTGTGGCTTCACTCCCCAAGAACAGGGAAGAACACGTACATGTTCTTCCCTCTTTCATCAATTACCCATGCTTCCAAGGTCGAATTTAACTGATAAAGTGCTCATGAGGTTCCTGCTAATGATCTGCAGCTAATGTTGCCAATTGACAAATCCAGGACCCATTCAATAAAGTCTGGCGAGGCGATGAAGTTCGTGGCACCTGAAACGGTAATCTGGATGCGATCAGCCCTCAATAGGTCTTGTTTCCATCGGGGACTTGCATGGTTAAGAATGGCTAGCACATGCGTCAGACCCCAATCTATTATTGGGTGAAATAGTCGAGAGGGGAGGTGAGGTGATGATGCTCCGACGGGTGCTGAAGGTAGAACATTGTTTCGCTGATCCACAGAGGATCAGGTTGGTTCGAGGTGCTCAGAAGATGCAAAAACATAAGGAGAAGAAGGTGAGGTGGATACGATGACTGGAAAAGGGGCGTACGATGATAGAACAGTGGCCAAAGTTTTAGAGCTCTTGCGTACATCAATCTATGAATTACACTACTTGATGATCAAAATGTAGAACAAAATGCAGAAATAAAATGTGGGATTAAAATCTACACTAAAAATGCAGTAAAAGATAGCTCAGACATAGAGTTTAGGCCAGGGAGCAGAGGACATGATGGTGCAGAGCTTCAGCCATGGGGCCCGATTTGTTTGTGGCCTCATGCGTGCTGCAGACCTTCAGAGGAGCAAGTTGTTACCAAGCTCAACACGGGCGTGCAATGGCCTGAGGGTTCCAGCCAACGAAGGCAATCCAAAAATTCAAAATGGGTGGCAGAGTTTCCTTTATACAGGTGAGGACGGTGAAGGAAAGTTCGAGGTAATACGGCAAGAGGCGTGTATCTACAAGGGATTGAAGGGTATGGCGAGAAGACTGATCGAGAGGCGAAGAGATTTGGTGAAGGGCGCGTAGTGCCTCGAGTAATGGATCATGCATGAAAATGTGGAGAAAGCATGCTCCTCATGCTCTAACAGAGCCGGCGGAGGAGAACCGTGCAGTCAACCTGGGGTCAACGCACAGTGGACTCCCATTGGTCAACGTAGTATCAGATAATGACAAAACAACAATACAAGATTAAATAAATAGAAAATAAAATGGTAAATGAATTATTTGTTTATTTATTTTTGTTAAAACATAGAAAATATTCATCATTTTAAGTAGTGTTTTATCATGATTTTTATTTATTCTTTGAGTTAATTTATTGTATGTTAATAATTGCAAATATAAACATAAGTATATCTATATGTATTTTGATATGTTATTTTTATTTATATTATATATTTTATAATATATACATTTTTATATATTTTAATTAATTTAAATACATATTTAGGCATTTTTATTGTATTTTTCTAAATTCATATGCACACTTAAATAAATATGGGTATTTATTATATATATACATATAAATATATAATTCATCTATGCATAATAATGGACTTATTTATTTTTTTGGTGATTTTCTTATATTTTAATTATGAATATGTGTTTTAAATAATATTTATAATTTTATAAATTTATACGGGATTGAAAAATACAAAGAATACATATATTGAATATAATATACAAGTATATTACACAATAAAGGCCCAAAACATAACTTTTGCATCTTAAATCCAAATTGGATGAAACCACCTTCATTAAATAGCTTATTAAAAGTTATGTACAATTAAAGGGTTAATTTTGTTACGGTATGGAGAAGATACATGTCTGTTAAGTTTTCATTCTGGCTTTTTCTTTTGTGTGTCCCGAGCACATTGTGAATTATTTATATGTGAAATCAATTCTATATCTTTCTTTACATTTTTATCTACAATATTCATGTACAAAGTTTATTGATTTGATGTATAAATAATAAAGAATAAAATAGGTCCCAAAAATCCATTATAGATGAATTAAGAATTAGGGTTTTTAGGTTTTTTCTATACAATTCATCTGCCATATCTCCTCCTACGTTATTCATTGTCGATCAAGTCATCATGATGATTGGGTCTTGGGGTCTAGGGTCACTCAACACCTATGGTGTATCATTTATTTTTCTTTTCTTCCTTTATTCTTTTGTTTTAGAATTAAATATAATAAATATACAATATTTTATATAGATTACAGAATGTTTATTTTGGCAAATTAATTATAGATACATGCATTTAGCTACGGATTTAAGGCCAAAATGAAAGAATAAATGTGATGAAATGGAGATTCGCCTCTTCAGAGTTTGATTCACCATTCTCTTTGTTCCTAAAAGTTTCCATGTTATAGAGACTAAAGGTCTGTTTGGTAACTGAGTTTGGTTGGGTTGGAGTAACCTCTTTACTGTGAATAGTAGCTATTTGGATGACTAGGAGGGTTGGAATGACAAATGTGATGTGAGTGACATTGATTATGCATTGTATTAACTTATTTAATGATTATAGTATATTTTTTGCAACATTTTTTATTTGAACGCTGTTAAAAATTGTTATAACAAAGAAATTATGCGGTCCATACAAGTAATTCCAGCCCAGGAAAGCAGGGATTGAGCAAAGGGTATACCAGGTTACCCAGGGTAACCTGACAACCAAACAAACCCCAATATTCTCTGGCTTATATAAACCAATGGTGGTGGCCCAAGTCTTGCCTTTTTTAAGCTAAGTTTTTCATTTTTTTTCTTTATTTTTTGGCTTTTATGTGTTTGATCTGTATCATTTTCATTTTTTGGTATATTATTTGTGCAATAGATGTAAGCCAATTTTGAAAACCAATTCCTTTCATAAACTCAAATAGGAGGTCACTAGAAAAATAATTCAAACTAGAATCATCAATAATTATAGTTTTCAAATATGTCATTTTTTGCTTTTTAATAAAATAAAAAATATGGAAAAGAAAAAGAATAACTCTTTTTTTCAATGAAATACAAGGTATATCCCTTCTACTTAGAGGTATATCCCCATCAAAAATATTTTAAAATATTTTATTTTCAATCTTAGAAATCATAAACACTAAAAAATGCGAAAAATATATGTAAAAGACTTCATATATCTAAAAAGCATAAACATACATATTTATCTACCTTACCATTATTATCTAATATAATATCATTACATATATTTATCACATGTTAGTATTCATCCACTTATTTAAACCATATATATGCCTATATAGTAAATTGTATGTAATTAATTTATTACAATCATAAAAAGAATAAAAAACCAAAAATCTACAAAAACAATTTAAATATGTAAAAACCTTAAAAATATTTGAATTGTCGTTCTATAATTATATTCTCATCACTTAAAATTTAAAACCATGGAATCCTTTAGATATTTTAGCAAAGTCATATAAGTTTTAAAAAATCATAAAAATTTTCATGTTAAACACAAAAATATAAACATATAAAAATATAAATAAATCTGAAAATAAGTCAATGGTATTAATATACCTACACAAATCACATAAAACCTTTGGAAATTACATAAGTGAACGCCTATATACTCTAATTAATCGAACCAACAGATAAACTTTTCTTAATAAAAGTTGTCTCCATCAGTTGGACCTTGAAATTTACCAAAGTAAAATTAGTTTTAATTAAGATCACACAAGTCCTACAACATACTAAAATTAACAAAACGGTGAAGAGTCTAGATTAAAAATGGTATCATTGCCGAGGAGATATGACTAGGTGTTTAGGGTAGATAATCCAGTGAATAGTATTCCACCTTTATTTCAGATGTCATACTATTTCAGTGTTTATTTTTATTTGTTGTTTCTATTTTTTCCTTTTGATGTTCCTTCTTTTGTATTTTTCGTAAGTCTTGGTTGGTTTTTCTAAAGCCAGACAAACCAAGGAACACGAATAGGAGGTTGTGCAATAGATGTCAGCGAATTTCGAAAACTAATTCCTTTCAAAAACACGAATAGGAGGTCACTAGAATAATAATTCAAACAAACACATACTCCCATTAATTATTTTGTTTAGGGCTAGGATTTTTGTTGACTTGCATTTCATCCATTAAAAAATCTATTTTTCATCTTCACGTATAGAGTTGGGAAGGTTGTAAATATCATATATCCCCACATTCGGTATAACTCTTCTCCCTTTATTGGACTTGCGTTTTATTCGTAAAAATGAATGGAGCCATGTGTACCATAATTGCAAAACAAATCTATATATATATATAATAACTATTTCAATTGGACGCCAAAAATTTTGACAATACATTATTAATAAAAAATCAAATTGCTGGGTTTGAACCCTTATTAAATGTCCAAAATTGCTCTGCACTCGCGCTTACTCATAATGATTAAAGCCTAAATCCATGCCTAAATATGTGAAAATGCCACATAACATCTTATATTAATTGAAGAAGTATACTGATGCCATCGTACACAGATAAGTAGTTAGATTAACTCGCTTGCATGGGATTTCGCCATGTATTGAGCATAGATGTCCTCATAAGGGACCTTATCTTATCGATTTATGGATAAGTAGTGGGGCTGGTGTCTGCATGACATGCTTGATGGTGATTGACAATGGAGGATAACT
Source organism: Ottelia alismoides (assembly GCA_037367405.1). Classification (NCBI taxonomy): domain Eukaryota; kingdom Viridiplantae; phylum Streptophyta; class Magnoliopsida; order Alismatales; family Hydrocharitaceae; genus Ottelia; species Ottelia alismoides. The sequence continues at coordinate 787,920 of JAZKJV010007618.1, read as the reverse complement.
GTACCGCATGTAGTAATTATAGAGTGTGGTAGTAGCTTATAAATAGTGGGGCCTACTACTAGTAAAACCTAGGCTTAAGTATTTTGAGTTGGGATGAAGGGCTCTAGTTGGACCCAAGCTCAATAAGTTGTCTGAGCTAGTAAGCCCCGATAACGGACCAGGCTTAGGACTCGAGATATTACAGATGGTATCAAAGCAGATTATCTCTAATAATGAAAAGGACTACCCAAGAGACGGAACCACACCTACCATAGAGTTAGGAGGGAAATGCTACCCAAGAGTTGAAGCTATCATTGTTACTGGGAATAAGTCATGGGCAATTGCGCAACGAGGACGTTGCGAATATAAGTGGAGGTGGTTGTAGCACCCCAAACATTGTACCACCTATAGCAATCACAAAGTGTGGTAGCCGCTTATAAATAATGGGGGCTACTATAGTCGAACATGGGCTATAGTTGGGACAAGGGCTCTAGTTGGGACAAGCTCAACAAGTTGTCTGGACCAGTAATTCCCCATAACGGGTCGAGTATAGAGTTCAAGATGTTAAAATGACAAGACTTTACTTGTTGTCACCTTGGTGAGGTACAACTATGAAACCATATAATGCACAGAACAAGGAATCCCCAAGTAAAGTTAAGTGCATCCCATCCGCTTGCCACTACAGGGTCTTGTATAAAAATACACTAGTGTCCATTGTATAACTAGTTGAAAAGAAGACTTAAATTGAGAAGAATCAATTGAGAATGACTATTAGAGTTCTCACAAGTTCCCTTTGAATCAACACGAGTGGGTCTGCTATTGTGTTTGTATCAGCGTCCATGGGCTACTTTATCTGATACGCCTTGTCCCGTGTCTTTTGAGTTGGCAATGTGTTGGAAGATGACGAGTAGTTGGTCTTTTAGCTAACGAAGCAACCGAAAGAATAGACTTGTATATAGAACGAGTTAAGGGATGGCGTAGGGCACTAAGAGTTGAGAAAGGGGAGATCCCATTAGTTTGTATGTAATCACAATGTACGGAATATATAACCCCAATCCATAGTTACACGATACTGGATTGTTGGACATCGACTCCAGAGTGCCTTTAAGCTGAAAGCACCATTCATAGCTCCCCCCATCGAAGTTATATGGAATGACTACAAAGGAATCATTTCATTCTCGCAGTGACTTGAATTCATATTTGGTACTTTGAGTTACCCCAGTGTAACTTAAGAACCAATCACATTTCAAGCCTTTCCCTTTGAATTAATGAACAAAAGCACATATTAGCTTGACCACATGGGAAGGGAAATTACAACACGGACCAATAGGCAGTCAATGTTCTTTAGAAGTTTTATCCCTAGAGGTGAACTAGTCATATGCATTCCTTGAACTCAAGTTTCTCACAATTGCTCCACAAGCCTTTTCATAAAGCGTGGGAAAGATGTAAGGATCTCTTGGAAAATGGTCCCCACCACGAGATTCCTAAGCCAATTCTCATTCAACACTTATTTTGAGGATTGAATTTCGAGATCCAAGGTCTCACTAGTGGTGCATGTAACAACTATTTGAAGCAAGATGCCAAGAAAATCTGCACCATCTTTTAGGAGATGGACAAGAATTCAAGAACCATCTCTACAATTCAGACCTATCATCAGAGTGTACACTACCATCAACACCAGAAGGTTGTGTAATAGTGGAGAAGCTGAGAAAGACTACAAGATTGCCATCGGGGCATATCTGCAATCAATTGACTAAAGTAGATATGATTGCAGGACAACAACAAGAACATGCAGAAGTTAAAGGAGCCAGAGAGTCTTTTATCCATGTCAAAACAAGTTAGAGACTTCACTATGAAGTTGGACAAAATTCAAACACAAATACCACTTCGCATGCATACCCGAAAGATTTTGATCCCCCCCTCCCCACAACACACACAAAGTCCATTTAGTTCTGTAGGATCTAGAGGGACATTTTGAGTAGCAATCAAAACAACAACTAACTGGGATGGAAGATCGGCCTATAATTCGATAAAACTAAGGATAGGAACCCAATACCAAGTAAGGATTCTTCAAGCCTCCACCCATTCATGATGTGAATGAACTATGGTATAATTAGGCACCGAATAAATACAATTTTGGATGTTGTAAAAAAGCTGATTATGTCTATTATTTGTTCAACACCAACCTATACTCCTACCAACATGGTTCCTATGAATTCAGTGGATATCAGCAGTCACACTAGCCTCAACATCACAGAAATAACTGGAGGTAGAATGGGATACCAAAAACCACAAATAGTACCAACAGTCATAGCACCAGCTACACACTAGCATCCATAGTTCTTGAAACACCATCATCATCACTAACTACAAACCTCCTTCCACAAGATGCTTCGGTATCAGAAGAAGAGGTAGTATATCTGTGACGACAAGGGATCCTCATCTCATGATACATCTATCGAAACTTATGGATTAGATCGTCGCCTTCTTGGGTACACTACATGCTACTCAGAAGATCAAGATGGAAAGTGTGTCAGCTTCTTTATGAAATCAAAACTCTCAGGACCACCATACCTACTCAAATTTAACCCCATCCTAGCAATGCAAATTTGAAATGTAGGGCAAATGATTAGGCGCATAACAACAATAATCCTCTAGTTGACTGTGGTTAGATACATTTCTTGAATTTTTATCTATCTTTATTAATCCTGGGAGTAATTGGAATCCGATTGTAGTTGAGAGGTTTGTTGTAAAGAATACAATTGAGCATGATGAAGATCCCACATGGACTAGGAAGGACACCAACCTCACCATCACTTCCATCAAAATATTTAAAAAGTAGAAAAATCATAAAATACAAAAAGATAATCAAGGGAGAGATGGAAGGTTAGTGTGGAATTAGAGAATGGAAAAGGTGATTTATTCTTAGCCCTAGAGCTCTCTTATATAGGAGAAAAGCTCTATGGGTAAATAACATAAACATGACATAGAAAATAACTAATACAGATATCGCAACACTCCCCCTCAAGCTGGAGCATATATATCAATCATGCTCAGCTTGGAACAACAATTATGAAAAGGACCTCTAGCGAGAGCCTTTGTGAACATATCTGTGACTTGGTCTCCTGATGATACATGTGACGTTGAAATGAGCCCCTTCTGGATCAGATCTCGAGTATAGTGACAATCCACTTCAATGTGCTTTGTTCTTTCATGAAAAGCTGGATTATTAGCTATAAACAAAGCTGCCTGATTATCACATTTAAGATGCATAGGTAGAGGTACATCAATAGTTAAATCAGTCAGGACTGATTTAACCCACATCATCTCAGTACTACATTGGGCCATTGCCCTATATTCTGATTCCTCACTAGATCGAGCAACCACCGTTTGTTTCTTACTCTTCCATGATACTGGTGAACTGCCAACGAACACAATAAAGCCTGAAGTTGACTTTCTGTCACTAGGACACCCAGCATAATCTGCATCCGTACATCCTGTAACTGAGAGAGAAGTATCTCTTCTAAATAGAAGACCCGCACCTGGAGATGACATCAGATATCTCAGGATCATAAAAACTGCATCCATGTGAGCCTGCCTGGGTTGCTCCATGAACTGACTCACCCTACTCACAGCAAACGATATATCAGGCCTGGTAATAGTAACATATAATAGCTTCCCCACCAGTTCTCTATATCGTCTTTTGTCCACCTCATCAGACCCATCATCATAAAGCTTCACATTGGGATCCATAGGAGTAGTAGATGGTCTACATCCTGTCATACATGTCTCAAATAACAGATCAGTAACATACTTTCTCTGTGTCATAACCATACCTTGCTGATTTCATGCAAATTCCAATCCAATGAAGTAGCGGAGCATCCCCAGGTCCTTGGTGACAAACTGTTGTCCAAGAAAATCCTTCGCTGCTTGAATGCCATATTCATCACTGCCAGTGATAACAATGTCATCCACATACACCAAGATGACCACACAACCTTGGTGGCTTCTCTTTATAAAGAGAGTATGATCTGCAGTAGATCTAACAAATCCCTTCTGTTCAATCAAATATGAGAGCTTCTGAAACCAAGCCCTCAGACTCTGCTTAAGGCCATATATAGCCTTATGAAGACGACATACCATACTAGACTCCCCCTCAGCAGCAAACCCAGGTGGCTGCTGCATGTAGACCTCCTCCTGTAAATCCCCATACAAAAAGGCATTCTTGACATCCAACTGAAAAAGAGGCCAATCTCGTACCACGGCAACAGTAACAAGAATCCGTAGGGTAGAGTGGCGTGCCACTGGGGAAAACGTGTCCTGATAGTCCACCCCATATGTCTGGGTGAACCCATGAGCAAGTAACCTTGCCTTGTATCTATCAACTGTACCATCAGCCCGATGCTTTACAGTAAAGACCCACTTGCTGCCAACCACAGACACACCTGGTGGAGGATGGACTACACTCCACGTACCACGCGACCGTAACGCTACCATTTCCTCCTCCATCACTAAGCACCACTGACTGCTCTATAGTGCCTCCTGATATGAGCGTGGTATCTCTATAGCTGACAGGCCGACAACAAAGTGCTGAAAATCCTTGGACAGACATTCCAAGGAAACATGAGAACCAAAGTCCACTCCATATTTAGGATTCATCGTCCTGGCACATTTCTGCCGCCAAAGTGCAATAGGGACATATAAATCATCAATATGAGGAGTAGTGATATCATCGTTGCCCTATACCTCATTCTGAACATGCAAATCACCCATGCCATTAGAAGAACTCAAATACTCAGTACATACCTCAGGCGTGCCGGATGATGGAAGAGGCGCAGGAGCAGGGGGTCGTCTCTGGTAGACCTGAGGAAAGAATGCAGGTGACGGTGGTGGTGGTGGTGGTGGTGGTGGTGGTTCTGATGTAGGTGATGCTGGAGAAGATGGTGGTGGTAATGGAGGAGAGCACGATAATGACGGAGGAGGAGGCATGTAGATCTCTTCTCCATTTTCTGAAGGAGTAAGTCTGTCACCTGTGGGAGAAAAATACATAATGGAATCAAAGAAGGTGACATCAGCACTGACATAGTACCGTCGCCGAACCGGATCAAAACAACGATATCCCTTTTGGGTTTTGGAATACCCCGCAAACACACATTTAACAGCTCTGGGAGAGAGCTTGTCAAGACTAGGAGAGAACTGATGGACAATTGCGACCGACCCAAAGACTCGTGGTGTAAGGGAGAAAAGAGCTGTCTCGGGAAATGCAATCAAGAACGAGATCTTTTCCCCTAACACAGATGAAGGCATACGATTGACTAGATAACATGCAGTTAGAACTGCATCTCCCCAATAGGAATGAGGAGCACGACTCTGAATCAAGAGAGTTCTAGTCACATCCAAAAGGTGGTGATGCTTTCTTTCAGCCACTCCATTCTGTTGGGAGGTATATGCACATGACGTTTGATGAACAATCCCATAGGACTTAAGGAATTGAGAAAGTTGAGTACTATAAAATTCTAAAGCATTATCAGACCGAATTTACTTAACTTTAGCAACGAAAATATTCTTTATTTCATTAATAAAAGACTGAATGACAGGACCAGCATCAGACTTATTTTTAAGAAGAAAAACCCAAGACAATCTGAAAAACTCATCTACTGCAACTAGATAAAATCTGTGTCCCTGAAGATCTGGGACATGACTCGGACCCCAAATGTCAAAATGAAGCAACTCAAACAGACCATGACTACTCGGATCCTGACGACTCTGGAAAGAAGACCGGTGATGTTTCCCAAGCTGGCATGCCTCACATTGCAAGGTGGAACGAGGAGAAATCTGAGGAAGAACATGAACCATCTTCTGTAGAGAAAGATGGCCAAATCGGAGATGCCATGTGTAAGGAGAAGCAGATCCAGCATGAAGAGAAGCAACATCAGTATAAGGAGAATGGACCAGTCTGTAGAGACCCCCTTGCTCATGGCCAGTTCCAATCACCCTGCCTGTGAGAATGTCCTGAAACACAAGAGCATATGGATCAAATATGGCACGACAATGTTGATCTTTAGTGATTTGACTAATTGAAAGTAAATTCATTGAAAATTAAGGGGCATAAAGGACATTCTGAAGTCGTAATGCAGGGGTCAAATACACCTCCCCCTGACCAGTAATGGGAGATTGTGTCCCATCAGCTATCACCACTGATCGTCCTGTCTGAGACGGACGAAAAGACTTCAACTGACTTCGATCACCACATAGATGGTGAGATGCTCATGAATCCATGATCCATTCTGATAAATCTGCCCTGTAGCAACTAGTAAAGGCATATGCTATACCTGAAGCGGATGCTGAGGCTGATGCAGCTACCTCTGAAGATCCTGAAGAACCCGTTGATTCATGACTCGGCATAATCTCTCTAAGTCGCGCCACCAGATCATCAAACCTCTGATCAGATCCATGGGAAGAACTCCCTTCTTGCTGAGTTTGTTCGGCAGCACGAGTTGTAGTAGGAAACCCATGCTTGGAATAACATGTTTCCTCAGTATGACCTGTTTTATTACAGTAAGTACATGGCTGCCTAGGGGGTCGACTACCCCCTCCTCTGTCGCGGCCACCTCGGCCCCGAAACTGTGAAGATCCTCCCCTACCACGGGATGCTGCCATGGCTGAGGATGTCTGAGATCCACCAGGAGATATGGAGAGTCTGCTCAACCTACGATATGCCTCCTCCATAGGAGGTATGGTGGCCTCTGTAAGAATCTGTGCTCTGGCCGCATCATACTCATGATCAAGTGCTGCTAGAAATACTCCTATCATTACTGAGTCCCTATATGCTTTGAGTTGTTTTGGTGTAGCTGTCAATGGAATATAACTATGTAACTTCTCAAACATACCCCTTAAAGTGGTATACAGGGTATGGAGAGGACGACCATTGTGCTTCGAAGTAAAGATGTCGTGCTGAAGCTGCAAAATCCTCGATTCATTCTTTGCAGGAGAATATGTAGCAGCAAGTATATCCCACATATCCTTTGTTGTGGGCTGATTCAGGATGTCATTGTCTATCTCCATGGATACAGTGCCAGATAACCACACACGTGCATAGGCATCGTCTGCCTCCCATGAGGCATTAACCCCAGTCTTATCAATAGGTTCCTCTTGTGTGAGGATATGCTTCTTGCCATTGCACTGCATCAAACTCATGAATTGCATGGCCCACAGTTCATAGTTCGTTCCATCCATCTTCACCATGGGTGCTGGACCTTTGAAGGCACCTAGGGATGGAACATATGTCTTGTTGTCCGGCATGACAACACCACTTTTCTATAGACTGGGGTTATACGTTGTTGACAAGACTGTCTACGCGGACATATGTGAAGGAGATTGTGGGCGTAGACTCATACCACAATCCCTTCCATATCAAGAAAGTGTCTCTGAAGACCTAGGTTGTAACCTTAACAGAGAGAGCGCGCGGGATACAAGATGTGCGCGCTAGGGCACAGCCAAGCACGCAAGAGATGCGCGCGATAGGGACACGTCGCGCGAAGGGACAGGCGCGCAAGGCCACGCACGGCGAGCGAGAGAGCGCAAGGGGGAAGGAGCACGACGGTGATAACCGGCATTTTGCGAGGGTCACAATAATCAATGTATAGTGTCGCTGAGGCGACCGCTTACAGAACGTCGGTTATACAGCAATTAACTCACAATAAAAGAATGTATCAATTAAGCTCAAAATATTTATTACTCTACCATAAAATGTATAGGGAACAAGCATTTAGAGGTCGAACCACAGAGAGCAATACAAAAATGCATAAGCCAACAATGTACATCTATCACAGAGTCATCCATGTGTGAAGCCTATTTTTGTGGGTTTTTGAATTATATATATATATATATATATATATATATTATTATATTTTTTTATAATATAATTAGGTAATATATATATAATTTATATAATATGAATATATAAATATATGTATACCCATAGAGGGTGAGTATATAGCATATAATACATACATTATATATATATATGTATAAACCATAATAATAATTAATTATTTTTTTATTTTTATTTTTTTTAATTTTAGGATTTGTATATTAATATATATATATAGATGTATACATAGATATATATTTTTTTTATATTTTTTTTCCTTTAGAATAGGGGGTATATATATAAAGGGGTGCTATAATATTCATAAAAATACTAAAAAATAGTCAAAAATTCAGAGATGAAGTCTTTTAGGTGTTTTCATAATTTTTTACTTTTTGGTGATTTTTTGGGTATTTTTCAAATTGTTTTTGGTATTTTTAAATAGAAAAATAAGAGGAAATAGGGAAATAGGGTCTGGCTGTAAGAAAAATAGGCATTAAAAATAGCAAACATCCTCAAAATTTTTCCACACTAATTTTCAAATAATAGAAGAAATAGGGATTGAGTTTATATTTTTTGATTTTTCTTTGATTTTATATAATTTTTTGAAGTTTTTTGTGTATTTTTTAATTTTTAAGGTTTTCCTTTTGAGAATTTTAGGGATTTTGGACTGACACTAAAAAAGGACAAAATACACACCAGGGAATTTTTTTGGAATTTTTGGACGTCTTTTAATATTTTTTTGGTATTTTATGAGCTAGACAGTAAATAAAATGCATGTTTTTTATTTTTAATAAATGCGAAAATGCAACAAAATCAAAATCCAAAAATATAGCGTGCAAGGGTACAATAACAGGAGCTTATGTCTATTTTTGCAAAAATTTTCAAAGAAATATGAAGCACAAAATAAATAGACAAAGCATTCTAAAAATAAATGGCCTGGTAGGGGTATTTTTGCAATTAAAATATTCATCAGGGGTATCAATGCAAAAGTTACAACAGAAATACACATTTATTTTTATTTTCAGGGCCATTTTATAATTACTAAAACCCGGCAGGGTTTAAGTGCAAATTTCACGCACCTCACGTGGGTGCTGCACGTGAGGCGCGGAGGGACTAATACGCAAATATAGAAAACATCAGAGGTCCATCTGCAACTTATACAATTTATTTACAGCGTGACTTTTTATTTTTGGTATTAAACTATAAATACAAAAAGGCGGGGGGAGGTGTTGGAAGTTTACCCCCTGGGTGCGCCACTTATCCACGTGTCGCCCATCTGACGGCGGATACCAGTTCGTCGATGAAGGGTTCGGATTAGAAGCTCCTCGTGGATCTGACGGTTGGCGTGTGTCTTCATCGGACGGCTGTCTTTCAATCTGGGCCTCGCCTCCTGATCCGACAGCGCTGGAGGTGTCTGGATGAATAAGGAAGAAGATCGCCCCCGGCGAGCTTCGATCGAGTAGATCGGGCTCCTCCGGGCACCTCCCTCGCATCTGAAGTGCTCTGGACGTAGCTGGGAGGCTTCCGCGTCGTCTGATGGTTCTCTCATGGCTCCTGGAGGTCCGAGTCGTTCGGACGAGGTCGATAAAGCACAGGACCTCCAGGAACCTCTTCCTGGTTCGATGCAAGCCTAGATGGGCTCTATTCCTCGTTGTACCTGCATAGGAAGAACCGGGGGAGCGAGGGCTACCTCCTCGACCCGGGGTTTTGAAGCTTCGCAGCGAAATGGAGCGAGGCGGAGGGGCTCCGGCATACGGCGGAGGTGGAGCCCCGATTCGCCTAGACCAGGGGTCCTGGGTTGAGCAAATGGGTGCGATCGATGGAGAAAATGATGGGGTATGAAATGGGGTGCACAAGGCGGTCGGACACGGTCGGTTTCACAGTGCTCCGGCGAACTTCGAATTTTTGATTTTGCGCTAAGCCGATCAACTAAGGACTAAACTAACTACTGGAATTAAAAACTAACATTAAAAACTAACTAAAATGCATAAAAAGGACAGCTCTTATACCTGGGGGCCACCAGGGAGCAGGGCGGACGCCGGAGCTCCGCCGCGACAAAATTCTCCTTCCTCCGGCCGATTCGAGGCACTGGAGCACTCCCCCTGTCACGAGGAACGTTCCAGGAATGAAATCAAGGCTTTAGGTTGGATTAAAATTGGCCAAATTTGCGAAAGGGGCGGAGCTTCTTATTTATAGACATTGGCAACGTGCCTTATTGACCGGCGATTATTGCATGATCCAATAAGTATCCAATTGATCCAAGTTATTGGCGGGTATCATGGATGATCAGAGAGCAATTCTTGTGAAGGAAGCGAGCTCGATCGATGGACGGGATGGCCGTAAAAAAGGGATGAAAATCGTAGAAAAGATGGTTCAGAGACGCTAGAGCTGGGATGGGACAGTTGACCAGGGGGTCAACGAAGGCCGACGCCCCATTGGTCCACGTCAGCCGCTAAAAGACAAAACCAGAAATTTGAGCTAAATTGATTTATTTACCATAGTAAATGATTTTATTAGAATTTTCTTAAAACATAAAAAATGTGTATTATTTCATGTAGTATTTATTTGTGATTTTTATTGAATTTTTCGAAGTGTTTTATTATGGTTTTAATTTAATAATGTGTATATGTATGTATTTACATGTATTTTTGTGTATTTTATTTTTAATTTGTTTATTTCCTTTTATTATTTTATTTTTATAAATTTATAATTTATTTTTGTGAGTGTGAGGGTATTTTTATTTAATTTTTAGGAGTTTATTTTTATTTTTAAATAAGTAGGTATAGGTATATGTAGGTATCCTTAAAGGTCTTTGACCTGTGTATTTTGTATATTTAATTTATTTAGTGTATTTTCTTGATTTTTATTTTGGATTTGTATTTTTAATAGGTTGTATGTATTATTTACATTATTATAAAAATATAAAAGAATAAAAGAATAAAAGAATAAACTCCTTTTTATTTATATATAGATGGATAGCATAGGTATTTTGTCTATGAATTTTATAGACTTATTTTATTTTATTAATTCTTTTTGGTTTTCTTTTACTTTTAATATGTACATGCATTATATATATTATTTACAAAATTCTAAAAATATAAATTTGTTACAATAATTAATAATGAATAAATGGAATATTTTAATCAATACTATATACAAGGAGGGCCAAAAACCTAACTTTTGCATATGGACTCCAAAAATTATGAAACCAATTTTATTAAATAGTTCTTGGAAAGCTATATACAATTAAAGGTGAGTTTGGGTGATTTGGAATTTTTATTTGCAAGATATGAGTCTGTGAAATTGAGGTTTTGGCTTTTTTTTATTCTGTGTATAAAATGTACACTGAGTATTATTTTTACACAAACTCAATTTTGTATTTTTATTCACCTTATTATCTACAACTTTCATGTACAAAGTTTCTTTATTTGATGAATAACTAATTATGTACAAAATAGGTGTCAAAATGCATAAATAAATGAATAAATAAATGAGGTATTTATTGTATACTGGCCCTTATCTCCCCCTACTTTATTCCTTGTCGACCAATTCCATGCTGGCCTTGATCTCGGGGTTTGGGTCATAAAATATCTTCAATATTTTATTCATTTTTCTTTTCTTCTCTTTATTCTATAATTTTGGCATTTAAAAACAGTATTTAAATTAATACAATGAATGATGCATGCTATTATGTACAATTTGATGCTATTTACATGCATTTGCTGGGGTTTTTTGAGGCCAAAATGATAGAATAAAGGTGATGAAATGGAGGTTCATCACCCCCCTATACTTGCCTTTGCTAGTCCCTAGCAAACACTTATGCAATAAGTACAAAAAGAATAAAGAAAAGAAAAAGGAGAATTAAAGAAGGATAGAGTGAATAAGGGTGCTTTCAATGCGATGCATGTCTTTATAAAATCAGAACTTGGAGCTCCTGTCAGACCTTGCGTGTAAATGTGTGTGGAACCTAGTCGGGAACCAGCTCTAAAATACAACAACCTTCGATAGTCACAGAACTCGGTTCAACCCACCTCAATAGCCTAGTCAGAACTGATCTACATCATACGCAAACCCTTATAACTATGAAGCTGCCTTGTACAGTGTAAGTGATAGTGGCTCTCCCCAACTGGAATGACAAAGGAACTGACTTCTCCAGAATGAGAACCCAATGATTCCCCAATCCAACAGCTCTTTCCTCGAGGAGCAGGTTATTCCCTTCTAAGTTCAAGTGGCAACAATCTCAAGAGGAGGGGGTGAAGAGAAGAATGGACGGTAGCCAGTGTAACTACCTATCCTGGGATGCAAGACCAGTGTAGTCAAGTCATCCAGCTGCAGGCTCACATATTTGACTTTGGAACTCAAGCTTGCTTATTGACTTTGTACATACTTTGCAGGCATTTTATTTTTGTACAGGCCTGACCATTTTTTTTTCAACATACTATTCACAGCAGCATTTACATAAGGAGTTTTTCCTCTTGAGCCAGTAGACTATCCATTTTTGAAGCTTTATCGCAACCCACAATCTCCTGTCTTTAGACCTCATGGCTACTGAACCAGGTTGGGGTGCACTTCCCTCCCTAGACGAGGACGAATGTTTCCACCCGTGTGCGTCTCAGACTGGCAAATCCAACCCCCTCACCACTCCAACTGAGTTGAGCCAAGTGAAAGGTGCAAGTGTCCAAGTTAGGTCACGGTCGGCAAGAGTCATGCGTGTGTCTCGAAAAGTTCTAGTTAGTCAGTTGAGGTGACTTGAACCCAGCCCTGATTTCTCAAAGAATTAAGTCTGCATAGACCTGAAGTACCTTAAACCTAGTTCCCGAAAGGCTCCAGTGCAGTTGGGTGCGGTAAGGTCTAACCAAGCTCCAATTTGAGACTTTATTGGACCGATTCAATCATCAAGCTCACTCAAAAAGAATATGAATGGTATGCTTATGCTATTAACAATGAATGATGCAATTTTTCACAAAGAATTTAAAAGAATCCAAGAATCTTTTTACACAAAGAATTTTTGAAAGTAGAAAGCTTGACACATACAAAGGTATACACAAATATTTACACGGGCGTACCTCCTTATTTACAAAATATATGGATTTGTAAAGACTCTACAGGTTTTATTTGAATAGTTTATTTTGGTTGTCCAGAAAGAATTTTATGCATCTTATTTCTGATTTACAAGTCTTTGTATTAGTGCTCTTATTCTTCAGCTCTAGTTTTGAAAATAATTTTGCAGACTATAGTACACGATAGTTTTTGCAATCATTTACACACATTTGAAAACTATTTTTGCAAAGCTTTTTCACACTATATATACATTTTTCACAATAATTTTTGACAAACATTTTTCAAAACATTTACACATAGGTTTTTCAAATCCTTTATTTCACACAAAGAAAAGTTTTGCAATCCAAACAATTTCACACAAGTTGAAAACATTTCACAGCAAATTTTTCAAAGTAGGTCACACTAGTTTTTAAATCATGTTGTATATGTATCTAACCTAATTTATTAATCAGTATATACAAAAGAAGAAAAGTTGTATTTGGTATACAATATGGTTTTAGCTCTTATAAGCTTTATTCGGGATTGTTCTTATTTTTGTATAAGAGATTTTTGTGCAGACTCCTCAGACTTATTCAAGAATCATTTTCACCAGAGTTTTGAAAACTTTAGTCCAAAATAATTTTGCAAACATGTACACGTATTTGAAAATAATTTCATAAAGGTTTTACACAGCATAAATAGATTTTTCAAAATAAATTTGACAATCAAATTTTTACAATCATTTGCACGCTATTTTTCACACATTTTGATTTCACTCGAAGAAAATAAATTTGACACACAAAACTGATTTTTCAAAGGTTGAATACTTGTACACACTATTTTCAAACCATTTTCACAAGATTTTTCAGCGAAATCTTTCTTTCACAAGACATTTTTCCTGACTTAATAATCAGTACAAATACAACGAGCCTGAGGAGCTCACAATCATCTTTTATTATTATAGGACTACTTTTTACATTTTTTTATTGAGGTGATGTTTTATTTTTCAGTATGAGTTATGGCTTTTAGTATATACATGGTATATACGACCCCCCTATACTTAGCTTGAGCTATGTCCTCATAGGTCGAAAGGAAAAGCAAAGACATAACTCGTACTGAGTATAGACAGATCTAAAGAATCTAGATGAATGAAATAAATGAATGAGAAGTTGACCGTCCCCCCTAGACTTAGGATCAAGTAATCCTAAGTATAGCAGACTGTACAAAAAGCAGGGAGGGTCAAGGGAGGGAATACACAGATCGTACTCAGATTGTCTCCCCCTATACTTAGGGTAAGATACTCCTAAGTATAGACAAGGAGAGGAGACAATGGAGAGGATCGGAATGAAATGAAAAACTCAGGTTGCACATCCCCCCTATACTTAGGACAAAGTACGTCCTAAGTATAGAAAACTGTCTACAAGAGCGGCACCTTTTAGATAGAAAAAGAAATTAGAAAAGGAAAAGAAGACAAGAAGAAAATCAGAGAAAAAGGTCTTGGAGTACATCGTCTGAATCTTATGATGCTGCAGCGGTTGTGGAAATGTCATCATGTTGTACGAGCTGAATTGAGTCAACAATGGCCAAGAATGCATCTAGTTCTAAGTAAGGCTTCAGGAGTTGGCCGTTGAAGACGAAGGGCTGTGCGTCAGAGGACAATTCTGATATTGCAATACTTCCATTGTCATGCACTTCCCAAACTCGAAATGGCCCTGTCCACTTACTCTTTAATTTACCCGAGAATATCCGCAACTTTGCATCAAACAACCACACTTTCTGTCCAACATCGAAGGTCTTTCGTCTGATGTACCGGTCATGCCAGCATTTCACCTTCTCCTTGTACATCAAGGTGTTATCGTATGCATAGTCTCGGAATTCCAAGAGCCTGTTCAGATCATCTTTTCTCTTCTGACCACTTTTGCGTGAGTCCAAATTACAACTGTTGATTGCCCAAAGAGACTTGTGAATTAATTCCACTGGAAAATGGCACGGTTTTCCATATACAAGATGATAGGGCGACATGCCCAAAGGAGACTTGTAGGCGGTTCGGTAAGCCCATAGGACCGAGTCCAAGAGTTGCGACCAGTCCTTCCTGTTTGGCCTAACAAGTTTCTGCAGGATAGTCTTGATTTCTCTGTTTGATAGCTCCGCCATGCCATTGGTCTGAGGATGATAAGGAGATGCGACACGATGGTCGATGCCGTACTCCTTCGTTAACTTCTTGACCTCTTTGTTAATGAAGTGGCTACCCCCGTCTGATATGAGAATTTTCGGTATCCCGAACCGCGAAATGATGTTCTTCTTCAGGAACTGACAGACTGTTCGGCTGTCGGCGGCTCGAGCGGGGATAGCTTGAACCCAACGACTCACGTAGTCGACGGCAAGAAGGATGTGCTCAAAACCCTTACTGTTAGGGAAAGGTCCCATGAAGTCAATGCCCCATGCATCGAAAACATCTGCTATCTGAATGATTTTCAGGGGCATTGAATCTTTGGCAGTGAGTGTACCTTTCAGTCTCTGACAGTCAAGACATCGTTTGACAAATTCCGCTGCATCCTTGAATAGAGTGGGCCACCAGAAGCCACACTGAAGTACTTTGGTTGCCGTCTGATCTCCAGAGTGGTGTCCACCAGATTCGAGCAAGTGACAATGCTCGAGGACACTAAATTGCTCCGTCTGAGGAATGCACCTGCACCAAATGCAATCCGCTCCTTCCCTGAATAGAAGAGGATCCTCCCATTGGTAGAATCGGATGGTCGACATGAATTTGTTCTTCTGATTTTTCGTCCAATCCACTGATGTTACCCCAGAGGTGAGGTAGTTGACTATATCTGCATACCAAGGAAGAGAATCCACTGCTAAGATGGCTTCGTCAGGGAAGGTTTCCGTAATAGGTGCACTATTCAAAGGATGCTCATGCTGCTCTATTCTGGAGAGATGGTCTGCTACCACATTCTGGACTCCAGGCTTGTCCTTGATTTGCAAATTGAATTCCTGGAGGAGAAGGATCCAACGAATCAGTCTTGGCTTGGCATCCTTCTTCTGCTGTAGGTACCGGATAGCATAGTGGTCTGTAAAGATGGTGACTTTTGATCCCAACAAATAGGATCTGAACTTCTCTAAGGCGAAAACCACAGCCAGCAATTCTTTCTCTGTCACTGTATAATTTCTCTGTGCTTCGTCTAGTGTTCTGCTGGCATAGTGAATGGCATAGGGCGCTCTGTCTTTTCTTTGCCCAAGAACAGCCCCGACTGCAAAGTCTGACGCATCAGTCATTATCTCAAAAGGAAGAGTCCAGTCAGGCGGCTGTAAGATTGGAGCCTGAGTGATAAGCTCCTTCAACTAATTGAAAGCAAGGAGAACCGGCTGATCGACAATGAACTCAGTCTCCTTGCACAAAAGTTCTGTCAGAGGTCGGGAAATGCGGCTGAAATCCTTGATGAATCGCCTATAGAATCCCACATGCCCCAGGAATGACCTCACATTCTTCACTGTCTGAGGTGGTTGAATATTTGAAATGACATCCACCTTCGTTGGGTCGACTTCCATGCCACGTTTGGAAACGACATGGCTCAGCACAATACCTTCTGTGACCATAAAGTGGCTCTTCTCCCATGAAAGTACTAAATTTACTTCTCGGCATTTCTGAAGCACTCTGTCTAGGTGTACAAGACAAGAATCAAAACTATCACCATAGACGGAGAAGTCGTCCATGAACACCTCGAGAAAACTGCCTATCATCTCGGCGAATACTGCTAATATGCATCTTTGGAAGGTTGCAGGTGCATTGCACAAACCAAAGGGCATTCTCTTGAAGGCATAGGTGCTGAACGGGCAAGTGAAGGTAGTCTTCTCTTGATCCTCAGGGGCGATCGCCACTTGGTTGTACCCGGAATACCCATCCAGAAAGCAAAAGAACTCCTTGCCTGCTAATCTTTCCAGAACTTGATCAATGAATGGCAAGGGGAAGTGGTCCTTCTTGGTTGCTGCATTAAGACGGCGGTAGTCAACACACACCCGCCAGGATGTTGGTACCCGAGTAGAAATTTCCTCTCTTTTGTCATTTGTAACCACGGTAAGCCCGGACTTCTTCGGAACTACATGCAGTAGGCTTACCCATTTTGAGTCGGAGATGGGATAGATGAAGCCTGCGTCACACCATTTTGTTATCTCCTTCATGACGACGTCCCGAAGGTTAGGGTTTAGCCTTCGTTGGAATTCGTGGGACGGCTTGGCATCTTCTTCTATATAGATGTGGTGTGAACACAGGGCTGGATTTATCCCTCGGAGATCTGATACGCTCCAACCAAGTGCCTTGCGGTTCTTTTCTAGAACCTCGAGAAGACGAGATTCCTGATCTGGATTCAGCCTGCTGCTGATGATAACCGGATACATTTGTTCTTCACCCGCAAGGAAAGCATACTTCAGGCCTGCCGGAAGTGGCTTGAGTTCTGGTCTTGACCTGTCCACTTTATCTGTCACTTCAGAGACTGTGCTGGTGGTGGGATGTACTTCTTTGAGATATTTACCATCCTCATCATCTTGTTGAGATCCCAGTGATGTACTGAACGATTCTGCGTTAAGCTGATCGTGTTCGGTCTGGAGTGACTGCTCGAATAGATGCGCATGCATCTGAGAATCTGTCTCCCATGAATCGTCGGAGCATACGCTGACTGTGCTTTCCGAGTCCTCCTCAAGAGTGAGGATTTCTTGGGTCCATGGATCGTCCAATGACAAGCATGAATCTCTGGTCTCGGCAATAAAATCACAGTCCGCTTCGGATGCTGCTTGGCTCTCATTAGTTGTGGTATTCGGCTCTCTGTTCATGTTTATCGTGATCTGCTGGGTGTTTGAGCTGAAAGTAATCTTGCCAGACCCGTAATTAACCACGGCACCTGAAGTACGAAGGAATGGTCTGCCAAGGATGATAGGGGTCTGAAGCAGGGGTGCAGGCGAGTCCATATCAAGGACTACAAAGTCAGCTGGGAATTTCATTTCCTGCACTTTAACAACAACATTTTCCAAAAGACCTCGGGGATGCTTGACGGATCGGTCAGCGAACTGAAGGATCATGCGTGTCTGCTTGAGCGGTCCCAGCCCAAATTCTTGCATTATAGACGAGGGCAGAAGGTTGATGGAAGATCCACTATCTAGGAGAGTGCGCTCGAAGACCTGGTCAAAAATCTCACAACTGATCAGAGGTGCTCCGGTGTCTTGCTTTTTCTGGGGGAGATTGCTGATAGCTGCTACCGTGGCCAAGGTGAGGACATGCCTCTCAACCTGCTGGTGTTTGTTTTCTTGCGCTGAGCGAAGCTTGTTAGTACATGCCTCCTTCAGTCCTTTCTTCACAGCTGGCATGTATTCCACGGCCTTCAATAAGGGAATCTCAACAGTCATTTTATCCAAAATTTCCACAACACCTAGATCAGACAATGCCTTTTTTCGTTTTGCAATTTTTTTGGATTTTTGTATTGCATGAGGAAAAGGAATATGTACATCACTAGTAGGAAAAAGAGAGTTCTTATTTACATCAAAATCATCACCCATAGAATGTTGTTTATCCAGACTACAAAAAGGAGTACAAACTGGTTCTGAACATGCTGGTGCTGCAGGGGGATCAAAAAGAGTAGCGTCTGCTCCATCGGCTGGCGAGGGATCGGTTGTCGTTGGCGGCTCCTCCAATGCTGGCGCGGCTTTGCTTCGGCTACAAGCTTCTTTTTGTTGTTTTTGTTTTTGCTGATTTTTTTGTATTTTTGGCTGAGGTTGCTGCTGAAGATGCACGACGGCTGGACCGACTTCTCCTTCTTCTTCCTCCTCACCCGCCCCTGGAGCTGGCACGGCTGATGCGGAAGATGACGATCCACCTATTTCTTTATTCACCCCACTTTTGCTAGCAGGCGGAGGCAAGGCCCTACCACTCCTGAGAGTAACAGCATTAGAATAAGTAGTAATATCATTACCAGACACGGACATGACATCACATTCTACCTGCTCTTTCTTCTTAAAATTGTTGGGGTTGGCTTCGACCTGCGCCGGAATGGTAGTTCTGGTGGCGGTCAGGTCATCAAGCCACTTGGTCATATCCGCTAGCCCTTTGACAAGCTGGGCCAGACAATCCATGGTGGGGTTCGCAGAGGGTACTTCTGAAGATTCAGCGTGTAGACCACGATGCTGATGGTTTGATGAGTGGGGAGGTTGTTGCTGGTGGTGCTGCGGTGGTGCAGGAAGTTGAAGTTGTTGGTATGAGGGAGGAGGATACTGCTGGTATTGCTGAGAGGGGGCAGCCGCGTACTGGTGATACGGCTGTGGTTGACGGTACTGCGGCTGCTGCTGGTATGGAAAATTCTGCCTCCATTGACGTGCAAACTAGGGAGGCTGCTGGTACTATTGGTGAGGCTGCGAGTATTGTCCAAAACGACCACCCTGAGGTTGGTGGTATTGTCGATTGGCAAATTGCTGACCTTGGGGTTGTCCCTGAGGACGGGTCGACTGTGCATCATTGGCCCATACCCCGTTCACTTCCTGAATCAGGGGTGGTGGTGGGAAGACTGGATCATGTCCGGAGAGAAACTCTGGCTGGTACACGACCATCTGTTGCTACGGTGGGCCCTGGTCTGGCACCTGCACGTAGTACACGTGCTGGACTGCCGGTGGCTGCTGGCTCGGCTGAGGCTGATGCTGCGGTTGCTGCTCGTCCTTCTTCTCAGCGGGAGCTTCCGATGGTGTAGCCGACTGAACAGAGTTGATGGTGCCCACCAACAATTCAAGGTACTTATTGATCTGATCAAGTTTGTCCAGGTTCTGGGTTCTCTTCTCGATCACAGCAAGTTTCTCGAGGTCCTGTGATCGCTTTTCGATGATATCAACTTTCGAAAGATGGCCCCCGATGATACTGAGGTTGGAGCTCTCATCTCTCTCTGCTTCCTTGGACGCTGCCATGTGCACTTGTTTTTGAAGGATCTGGGGCTGCTTCAGATACGCCTTGGATGAAGAGAGGGTGGCCTCTCCTTCGGCCATTTCTTCAAATATCTGCCAGACGACATCTTCATCCTTATTAAAATGGGAGCCTCACATGCTGCATCCACAAGCCGTTGGCTTTCAATGTTCAGTCCCCCAAAGAAATGCTGGACCAAGCTGGTCTTCGGGATATCATGATGGGGACACTTCTCCTGTAGGTCAGTGAATCTCTCCCAAGCTTCATGTATCGACTCGTGGGGTCCTTGGGAGAAATTACTGATTCGGGCTCGCATCTGGTTGAGCCAACCTAGAGGGTAATATTTGTGCAGAAAGGCGGACTTCAACTCCTCCCAGGTCGTCACGACCTTCCCCAGATGGTTGACCCAATAAAGGGCCTTGTCCTGTAGGCTGAATGGGAATGCCATCATCTTGACAATGTCCAGAGGGACATTGGGATAGTGAGTAGTGCGGCAGATGCGGGAGAATTGCTGCAGGTGAATGTACGGCTCCTCGCTTATGTTTCCATGAAAGGCAGGGAGAAGAGCAATGAATTGGAGCTTCAGCTCAAAGTGAGCGTGTACCGGTGGAATGAGGATCCACTCGGTCATCTGGTTGTCTCCCGGATTCTATGTTTCTTTAAGGGTTGGCTTTGGTGGTGGTGGAAATTCTACATCATCATCCGCACCACCACCTCCACCTCCACCTCCTCCTCCCCTGCCTCCTCTGCCTCTGCCTCCTCCTCCATCGTCTCGGTTCATCATATCATTCAACATGTCCAGGAATGCTGTCTGTGTGAGGGCATGCTCGGTCAGCTGCTGCTGGATGGCCTGGATAGATGCCAGTAACTGTGCATTGACTTGGTTCTGATCTGGCACCTGTCCCTCTGGTTGGGGTGGCTGCTGACCCTTGCCCTTTCCTCTTGGAGCCATGTCAGGGTCTGAGTCGGACGAGATGAATTCCGGAGTAGTCTCCAGGGCTCGCACTGTCTTCTATCTGCATAATGAGATAGTCCTAATCATACCGCTTGCAATTAACGTTCAGCTACCGTGATTAAGCTGGAATTCAGGTCAACCCCAGCATGTTGTGAACGGAAAAGGATGTAGACTATAATCAACTTCCTTTCACAACGACGGAAGTGGGACAAAAGTGATCCCAGTTTATTGGGTGGCCAAGAGAAAGGTAGAAAACGAGGAGTCTGGAGATCGATCCGCAAAGTTCGGATTGGGTTCTCGGGAATCACCTCGAACTTATTGGCGGAGTTGAGTCCATGGAATCGATGTGAGTGTCGGCATGGTCCCGACGGAAACCATCCATGGATCAACTTCGCGAAGTGCAAGAGAAGATTGGATGTTGGATGAAAGATACGATGGGCAACGAGGAATAAAAGGAGTGTAAAATAGTAGAGAGGCTCGGTTGAGCGGGGTGGTCAAAGGGGGAAAAAACAAAAATGTGCGCAAAGGTGCGGGACTCGATCTTTGAACCTTAATCTAGATCCATACAAACACAATACAAAATCGGGTTCACCAACTCACGCCATGTGAAGCCGTGAAAGCTCGGCTATTTATTATCTTTTCATTTTTAGAGTTGTGATTTTCAGGCATATCGTATAACAAGTCCTTAGTACGCCACCCTATAGGAGAGAGAGTACTGCAGGAAGAGTATCCCGTACTTGTCCTCCTCCTGTGTAACCTGTAGTCTGTACTTTTTGGAGTCCTTGTAACCCTTCCTGGATCCCTACTCAGCCAAAGAAAAGAGAGAGGAAGCCTATAGGTGAAACCAATACTTCGGTTCTCGCTCGCAACGGAATCACCCGTGAGCGTGCAAGAACCTACTCGGACGCAGGACAATGAGACAGACACCCCCGTGAAGGCGTGGCCTATGCTCAATACTTCGGACAGGGTCAATGCTCTACACAATAGAGAGTCATCATTGGTGACCAAGCCCTACTCGCCTACGTACGATAGAAGCGCCATTACTTCAGAAATCCAGGCGATACACAAGGCAGTTGCAGACTGGGTTTTTGGCTTTAATCCTTAGGGGGTCGCACTTGCTCAAGGGAGTAGGGTTTTGGTCCCCCTCCAAGGTACCTGAAAACAATGAGGGCTTTATGAACCCGGTACAATGATAGTCCATTACAAATTTTAATTAAGGTCAAAGTTTATTTAGCAGTCCCCTTGTTTTATTTTTGGGTTTTCACTTTTTTTGAGTCTATTTCATACCAGCGCCTAACGTTTTTGTAGATTTTCATTTAAGTCCTAGGTGCTCAAAATCAGAGGGAGATAGCGGAAAAGCTGTGCAAGTGGTTCCATGATGGAAATCTCACCATTGAACCGAATGATGCATGCTGAGTTAGAAGACTTACAGTGCATCCCAGCTCTCTCCATGCGGTATGCAAAACAGAATTTTTAAACCTATCTATATGTCGGTATGTAAGGCACAAAATCGCCCTAAACATTAGCTGCTATTAGCGTGAAGAACCATAAGTCGCTCATTCATCTCTAGCCCAAAAGGGTCCGGTCTTGGCTCACCCCTCCTCTGCTCAACACACTTGAGGGTAGGAGAAAGCGCTTTACAGGGCTCGCTGCGGCACAAGGGCTAAGAGATAAATGAACGGCTTGTTTAAAATTTGACTAGATTCATACGAAGTAGACTATAGGAACATGCATTCTTATTAATGTGTGGACCTAGCTACCGAGTCAAGCAACCTACATCTAGGGGCTCCAAGCACACAAAACAAAGTAAAATAAAGGCGGAAAGCTCAAAACTTCGGAAAACAAAGAAAAGAAGGCGGTGAAAACTCGAAAAGCCGCGATGAGGCCCCCAGGTGAACAATCACCCGGGCACTGGACCTCATTGTGAAGAGTAGAGTCCTTTTTAATTACATGCCAAAATTTGCTCTCTCTCACCATAAATTACAAAAATAATCCTAAGTGTTCTAATCCTATCTAATCCACATCTATTTGCTTCCTTGATACTCTCTCCAGATGGTCATGAGAAGAGAAGACCATCCTCCTCCAAGCTCGGCTGCCTTGGCCTCCTAAGAAGCCATCCTCGCGCGGCAGGCCCCCGCATCAAAGTCACAAAAAGATTGCATTAGAATAGCTCAATCAATCAAATAGAGCAGATAAAATAATCACAATAAATGAATCAATGAAGCATGGTGATTAATGGCAATAAAAATAGCTGCTCACAAAATAACATCAATAATGAATCAAATTTTACGCAAGAATGACAAAAATAAAGTAGGCCATGCTCATTGCTCCCCGGCAACGGCGCCATCTGATAACCGACATTTTGCGAGGGTCACAATAATCAATGTATAGTGTCGCTGAGGTGACCGCTCACAGAACGTCGGTTATACAGCAATTAACCCACAATAAAAGAATGTATCAATTAAGCTCAAAAATGTGAATTAATATTTATTACTCTACCATAAAATGTATAGGGAACAAGCATGTAGAGGTCGAACCACAGAGAGCAATACAAAAATGCATAAGCCTACAATGTACATCTATCACAGAGCCATCCAAGTGTGAAGCCTATTTTTGTGGGTTTTTGAATTATATATATATATATTATATTTTTTTAATAATATAATTAGGTAATATATATATATATATAATTTATAGAATATGAATATATAAATATATGTATACCCATAGAGGGTGAGTATATAGCTTATAATACATACATTATATATATATATATGTATATGTATAAACCATAATAATAATTAATTATTTTTTTATTTTTATTTTTTTTTATTTTAGGTTTTGTATATTAATATATATATATATATATATATATGTATACATAGATATATATATATATATTATATTTTTTTATTTCCTTTAGAATAGGGGGATGTATATATAAAGGGGTGCTATAATATTCATAAAAATACTCAAAAATAGTCAAATTCAGAGATGAAGTCTTTTTGGTGCTTTCATAATTTTTTACTTTTTTGGTGATTTTTGGGTATTTTTCAAATTGTTTTTGGTATTTTTAAATAGCAAAATAAGAGGAAACAGGGAAATAGGGTCTGGCTGTAAGAAAAATAGGCATTAAAAATAGCAAACAACCTCAAAATTTTTCCACACTAATTTTCAAATAAAGAAAATAAAATATAGAAGAAATAGGGGCTGAGTTTATATTTTTTATTTTTCTTTGATTTTATATAATTTTTTGAAGTTTTTGTGTATTTTTGAATTTTTAAGGTTTTCCTTTTGAGATTTTTAGGGATTTTTGGACTGACACTAAAAAAGACAAAATACACACCAGGGAATTTTTTTGGAATTTTTGGACATCTTTTAATATTTTTTTGAAATTTTATAAGCTAGACAGTAAATAAAATGCATGTTTTTTATTTTTAATAAATGCGAAAATGCAACAAAATCAAAATCCAAAAATATGGCATGCAAGGGTACATTAACAGGAGCTTATGTCTATTTTTGCAAATTTTTTCAAAGAAATATGAAGCACAAAATAAATAGACAAAGCATTCCAAAAATAAATGGCCTAGCAGGGGTATTTTTGCAATTAAAATATTCATCAGGGGTATCAATGTAAAAGTTACAACAGAAATACACATTTATTTTTATTTTCAGGGCCATTTTACAATTACTAAAACCCGGCAGAGTTTAAGTGCAAATTTCACACGCCTCACGTGGGTGCTGCACGTGAGGCGCGGAGGGACTAATACGCAAATATAGAAAATATCAGAGGTCCATCTGCAATTTATACAATTTATTTACAGTGTGACTTTTTATTTTTGGTATTAAACTATAAATACAAAAAGGCGGGGGGAGGTGTTGGAAGTTTACCCCCTAAGGCGCTTCATCCTGCGGCGGATACCGGTTCGTCGATGAAGGGTTCGGATTAGAAGCTCCTCGCGGATCTGACGGTTGGCGCGTGTCTTCATCGGACGGCTGTCTTTCAATCTGGGCCACGCCTCCTGATCCAACGGCACTGGAGGTGTCTGGAAGAACAGGGAAGAAGCTCGCCCTCGGCGAGCTTCGATCGAGCAGCTCGGGCTCCTCCGGGCACCTCCCTCGCATCTGAAGTGCTCTGGACGTAGCTGGGAGGCTTCCGCGTCGTCTGATGGTTCTCTCATGGCTCCTGGAGGTCTGAGTCGTTCGGACGAGGTCGATAAAGCACAGGACCTCCAGGAACCTCTTCCTGGTTCGATGCAAGCCCAGATGGGCTCCATTCCTCATTGTACCTGTATAGGAAGAACCGGGGGAGCGAGGGCTACCTCCTCGACCCGGGATTTTGAAGCTTCGCAGCGAAATGGAGCGAGGCGGAGGGGCTCCGGCGTACGGCGGAGGTGGAGCCCCGATTCGCCAAGACCAGGGGTCCTGGGTTGAGCAAATGGGTGCGATCAATGGAGAAAACGATGGGGTATGAAATGGGGTGCACAAGGCGGTCGGACACGGTCGGTTTCACAGTAAAGAAGTCGCTGGAGAACTTCGAATTTTTGATTTTACGCTAAGCCGATCAACTAAGGACTAAACTAACTACTGGAATTAAAAACTAACATTAAAAACTAACTAAAATGCATAAAAAGGATAGCTCTTTTACCTAGGGGCCACTAGGGAGCAGGGCGGACGCCGGAGCTCCGCCGCAACAAAATTCTCCTTCCTCCGGCCGATTCGAGGCACTGGAGCACTCCCCCTGTCACGAGGAACATTCCAGGAATGAAATCAAGATTTAGGTTGGATTAAAATTGGCCAAATTTGCGAAAGGGGGCGGAGCTTCTTATTTATAGACATTGGCAACGTGCCTTATTGACCGGCGATTATTGCATGATCCAATGAGTATCCAATTGATCCAAGTTATTGGCGGGTTGGATGATCAGAGCTTGTGAAGGAAGCGAGCTCGATCGATGGATGGGATGGCCGTAAAAAAGGGATGAAAATCGGGGAAAAGATGGTTCAGAGACGCCAGAGCTGGGATGGGACAGTTGACCAGGGGGTCAACGAAGGCCGGTGCCCCATTGGTCCACGTCAGCCACTAAAAGACGAAACCGGAAATTTGAGTCTAAATTGATTTATTTACCATAGTAAATGAATTTATTAGAATTTTCTTAAAACATAAAAAATGTGTATTATTTCATGTAGTATTTATTTGTGATTTTTATTGAATTTTTCGAAGTGTTTTATTATGGTTTTAAATTAATAATGTGTATATGTATGTATTTACATGTATTTTTGTGTATTTTATTTTTAATTTGTTTATTTTCTTTTATTATTTTATTGGCTTATTTTATAAATTTGTAATTTATTTTTATGAGTATGAGGGTATTTTTATTTAATTTTTAGGAGTTTATTTTTATTTTTAAATAAATAGGTATAGGTATATGTAGGTATCCTTATAGGTCTTTGACCTGTATATTTTGTATATTTAATTTATTTAGTGTATTTTCTTGATTTTTATTTTGGATGTATATTTTTAATAGGTTGTATGTATTATTTACAATATTATAAAAATATAAAAGAATAAAAGAATAAAAGAATAAAGTCCTTTTTATTTATATATTGATGGATAGCATAGGTATTTTGTCTATGAATTTTATAGACTTATTTTATTTTATAAATTCTTTTTGGTTTTCTTTTACTTTTAATATGTACATGCATTCTATATATTATTTACAAAATTCTAAAAATATAAATTTATTACAATAATGAATAATGAATAAATGGAATATTTTAATCAATACTATATACAAGGAGGGCCAAAAACCTAAATTTTGCATATGGACTCTAAAAATTATGAAACCAATTTTATTAAATAGTTCTTGGAAAGCTATATACAATTAAAGGTGAGTTTGGGTGATTTGGTGTTTTTATTTGCAAGATATGGGTCTGTGAAGTTGAGGTTTTGGCTTTTTTATTCTGTACATAAAATGTACACTGAGTATTATGTTTACACAAACTCAATTTTGTATTTTTATTCACCTTATTATCTACAACTTTCATGTACAAAGTTTCTTTATTTGGTGAATAACTAATTATGTACAAAATAGGTGTCAAAAATGCATAAATAAATGAATAAATAAATGAGGTATTTATTGTATACTGGCCCTTATCTCCCCCTACTTTATTCCTTGTCGACCAATTCCATGCTGGCCTTGATCTCGGGGTTTGGGTCATAAAATATCTTTAATATTTTATTCCTTTTTCTTTTCTTCTCTTTATTCTATAATTTTGGCATTTAAAAACAGTATTTAAATTAATACAATGAATGATGCATGCTATTATGTACAATTTGATGCTATTTACATGCATTTGCTGGGGTTTTTTAGGCCAAAATGATATAATAAAGGTGATGAAATGGAGGTTCATCAGACGGCGGCGGCGCTAGGGCTCTGGACCGTTGGCGACGGCGACGGGGCTTTTGGTGGGGGCACGGATTTAGGGCACAGGCTCCGGTCTAGGACCGTCGCTCTGAAACCATGTGGAATTAGAGAATGAAAAAGGTGATTTATTCTCAGCCCTAGAGCTCTCTTATATAGGAGAAAAGCTCTATGGGTAAATAGCATAAACATGACATAGAAAATAACTAATACAGATATCGCAACAGTTAGATATCAATGTATGAAAATTTGATCTGAAGCATATACCACATATGCATAAGTCAAGACCATATTTCCTTTTCTACATATTGTCATGTAGATAGTAATGCTGAGACTATCAATGTAATAGTTGATTTTGGAAAACAATGTTGACAATAAACTATTTGTATTTCAATACATGCTTCTACTGCATTTCCAAAAATAGTTCCTTTTCTTGATGCATTTATTGGTAGAAGGAGCAAAAAATAGATAAAAAAATAATGCTAATGATCCTGAGCTCGAGAAGCTTTCAAGGATGATATCTTTATCAAGATATCGCAATAAGATTTCTTTGCAAACTTTCTTGCACTTAAGATCTGAAGTTGAGATGGACACTAACCTAAAGGGAAAAAACTAAAAGAACAAAGTGTTATTTGATTACCAAAATCGCATTCTATGCAACTCAAATTATTCTACCACTAAGGAAGAACTCTGGTGTGTACTGCATGAGCTGTCAGTTAGCCAAGAGGACCTTTGACCTTACTTTATTAGATAACTATTCTTCTATGAATTAAATGCCACCCTTTCCACTTGATAAACTCGATTTGGGATCACTATACAAATCAGGTGCAACCCTTTAGTTTGTTGATCTATCAAAGAAGTAATTGAGGGGTGCTTTTTCATTCAGGGTGATAGTCAATTACAACAACTGCCTACCATAAAACTTGATCTCTGATGAATCCATATCTGCATATGATTTGTGATTTGATGAATGATGAACATTGTGAATTCCATACAAGCTTAAAGATTGAGACCCAATACATTCTTTCATTTGGAGATAATGGATTGGAAAGAACAGTCACCATGTCTTTTTACGATGCATCAGACAGTTTCACCGAGGAAGTATACTAAGATGCATTAGATTCCTTCAAAGAACTCTCATGATTAGGTGATACTGAGAGAGATATGTACGTGCCAACGATATTGGGGTCAGACCAGTCTGAAATTGAGAAGGGAATTCAATCGGTGCTCCTTTCCGGTCATCTGTTGTGATGCCATAGTGATGTACATTTCAAGGTGGAACCTTGAAACCTCCAGTTGTTGATTTCATTTGCACCACCAGCACACTACCAGAGTAGTCATAGATGAAAGATTGGGCAGATTACACTACCAGAGCTAGACTTTACTTTCAACCTGAAATATGCCTTCCTTATGAGTGATCCCCGATGGTATTTGATCAACATTAGTTCAGAGCTTAATAACCAAGAATCTCACTTGCTAAAGATTCTCGAGGGAAATCACAGGGCGAACGGTTGGAGTGCTTCGGATCTTCAGAGAATAATCTAGGTATGAGTTCACGCTACATTTATTTGAGTTAAGAAAGCTACCATCTCATGAGTATCAACAATAGTAGAAATCTCGAAGTGATGTGACACCAAATTTATTTATCCCATCCTCAATTCCAAGTAGGTCAGTCCACGCTATGCAGTCCCAAAGAACTTTGGAATACAAATTATTACTAATGACAAGAGAGATGAGATTTCAACCCGTGAACCCACTTCATAGCACATCTATGTTGACTACGAATGTCTGAATATAATTACGAGAAAGATCACTTTCCTCTTCCATTCATTAACCTAATTTTTGAGAGGTTGATAGGGAAAGAGTTTTATTATTTTCTGGATGGGTACTTTTGGATACAACTATGTAGCAATCACTCTCTGAATAGCAAGATAAAATCACATTTACCTATTTGTTTGGCACATACGCTTTGCCCTTTGGATTGTGCAACGCTTCAATGACAATCCAAAGGTGTGTGCTTGTCATTTTTGCAGACATGGTTGGTGAACTTCTTAGGATATTTATGGACATTTCTTATCTACATTAATATAAATGAAATATATCTTGCTCACACAAAATCATGTCATATAAAAAATGCAGTGAGGTCAATCTGGTGTTAGACTGGGAGAAGAGCCAATTCATGATGATTGGGGGTATAGTGTTGGGGCATGTCATCTCAAACCGTGGTATAGAGGCCAACCCTACCAAGGTGGACATCATTGAAAAGCTTGAGCAATTGACAACACTGAAGAAAATACAACCTTTTTTAAGGCATATCAGTTTCTAGCAATGGTTTATCAAGGAATTCTTTAATATTTCCCGACCGTTGATGGAAACTCTAGGAAAATATGATGAGTTAATTATCTATGACAAGAATATCAATACCTTTCATAATCTGAACAATATGATTCCCTACATCCTTCCTTTTAGGGCATGCCATTTTCTACCTTCATGATGATTGATATAGTGTCGGGGCATGTTCCTCCAACCATGGTATGTAGTTTGATCTTGCCAAGGTAGGCGTCATAAAAAAATGAGCCACCAACAACACTGAAGCAGTTATGATATTTTTTTGGTGCATGTCAGGTTCTACAAATAAGTTATTAAGAAATTCTTTAGGATTGCCCGACCATTGATTGAACTTGTAAGCAAAGATGTTGAGTTTATTATCAATGTCAAGTGTCTAAATTCCTTTTATAATCTAAAAGATATGATTACCCATGACCCTATCGTACAACCACATGGTTGATCTCTCCTATGTATGATAATTATATATGCTTTTTATTTACAATTGGGATATTGTAGGACACATGTGAGATGATATCCCATAACATTTTTCACTCATTAACAAATCAATGAATGATGCTTATAAGAACAACACCATTTATAGAAAAAATGTGCTAGTCATAGGGTTTACCTTAGACAAGTTCAGGTTCCATCTTCTTACCTCACATACAATTAACATATGTCACTTTTCCATATGGTTATGTCATGGAAAATAAAAATGCCAAGGCACACCTTCTACAATGATCCTTCTACTCCAAAAATTCAGTTTAGAGATAAAGAACAAGCTTGAAGTGAAGAATGTGGTGGCATATTACCTGGTATGGATTGAGGATCCGATAACTACATATGCTTACAACCCTGATATACTAAAAAAATTGCAAATGAAGTAAGCGTTGTTGCTTTACTTTGGTGATACACTGTCATTGTGAATCCT
This sequence comes from Ottelia alismoides, assembly GCA_037367405.1. Lineage (NCBI taxonomy): Eukaryota > Viridiplantae > Streptophyta > Magnoliopsida > Alismatales > Hydrocharitaceae > Ottelia > Ottelia alismoides. The sequence goes on along the minus strand of JAZKJV010007618.1, from coordinate 757,458 downwards.
TTTATCTCCAAGAAGATCCTGTAAGGTTATTCTAAAGATAAAATTGAGAGATTGTAATTAGAGTCAAGTATTATTGTAGGAATGACCCAATACTTTTATGTGGAGGACCAAACTGTATCTGGAAGAGGTGTATTCCTCATGAGAAATATTCTAATATCATCTAATTTTGCCATATGTTGGAAGCAGGAGGACACCCATTTTAGAATTTACATCATAAAAAGTACTTAAAAGTAGCCTTCGGTGGCCAATTTTTACAAAGGATACTTGTTCATTTGCTAAGAGGTGTCTCGTTTATTATTGAATGGGAGGAACCACAAGTTCCAAAAAGTAGATGCTAATGAAGCTTATCATTATATGACTTTGACACATGGGGCATTGACTTTATATGTTCATTCCCTATCAGTCAGGAATTTGAATATATTTAGTCGGCTTTTGACTTTGTCGGTTGGTGGATAGAGGACATTCCTGCTTGAACTGTTGATAACAAGACCATTTGTTGGTTCCTTCGAGAGAAATTATGTTATAATTCGCAACCCATGATTCTAATTATGAAGGGGGTAGCCACTTCATAGAATAGAGATAGAGGAAATTGTCAAGAAGTACGACATCGATGATCATGTACTTTCTATCTCATATAGACCAATATTATATCCGAAATGTCAAATTGAGAAGTAAAGTGAGTAATTCAAAAGTTACTTAGACGAGACATGAAGGACTTGTCCTAGCTACTTAAGTTCTTTAAACCTACCATTGGCTTACAAAATCCCACTAGACATGCCCCCCTTTTGACTTGTTCCATTTACTTGAAGAGATAATTCACAAATCTAAATGGACAGTAAAAAAGTCGAACTATCACACTAAGTTTGAGCATATTATAACAATATGATTTACAAGTATAAGTTCAAAGCATGGCATGATAAGCATATCCGCCCTGAGACTTTTCAACCAAGAAAGAAAGTTTGGTCGCCCATTGCAAGGTTAATGATTTTTATGACCAAGTTGAAGAGTAAAAAGAAAGATCATACATAGTGGTACAATGCATAAAAATATCAGTATACAATATCAGAGTTACCAAATTATGGAAATACAATCTTGCTCAACACGTACATGATGAATGTGATTTCGTATACAAAGTCCTTGCAGTTGTCTCTATTCCATTATGATGAGTTCATATTTTTTTATTTTTTTATTTTATGTCTATTCTTATGTATTCTTTATCATTCTCACCATCTTTGTATTTTTGCTATTCTTAACATGACTAGATCCTTAGTATTTGGGGGGGAGGGGTAGATATGACTCAATTTCTTTATTCACATTTCATTGATATCTTGATTTTTCACAACCAATTTTTTCTGTACTTAGGACAATCATATCCTAAGGGGAGGGGTGGGGGAAGTAAGTTACGTATTGGACATGTACTCCCATGACGAGCCATTATGCAATAAAAGTTATTACAAGTCACTTATTAATATGAAATAAAGAATAACTAAGTTTATATAATATATCCCTTCATACAATTAGGGTTATGTATCATGTACGTCTTGATATCATACAACTATGGATCTAAAGGTTGGATCATAGAGGCTGGTGCATGGTTGAATATTTAAAGGATCTCAATCACACTATCAAGTGATTAACAAGAAAGCATCTCCATCCTGAGAAGGAGATGTCAATCCTTGCTCTAAAGACTATCATTCGACCGACCTCTTGTTGCATGTCCTCTGAATAGGAATAGAGATTTAGATATGTCAGATGAGTTAGGTCAAAGAGTTCACTTAGGAGATTGAGATAACTAAGACCTATATCGTATATTCTCATGATACAGACACACATCCTCTAACTGGAGATAGATGTATTATTATATGTTTAAATACGTATATTTGACAAATAGTTAGGTTGATGACCTAATCAAGGTCTATACACCGATGAATGGTGTAGATATAAGGACATGAGGAATCGATATCTCAAAGGGATCATACATGCTTACTATTGAACCAGAAGACATGAGCTCACTCATGGGATATTGGGATAAATCAAATTCCAACATTGGTCGCCTTGTTTTGTAAATGAACAGGATTTGAAGGTATGATATGTGCTTATATATGCTTTTGGAATGAATATGATCGATACCTGCTCATAATGATCAAATGAGAACCTTATTAATAAAACCATGAAGGAGCCAACCCAAATTGGATTTGGATTCGAACATTGGGTTTAGTCATAGTTCCAATATGCATGATGTATAGGTATTGAGAATACTCGAGGATGATATGATCTTAATCGATTGAATACCATAACGCTTCTATTCCGAGGGAACGATGAAACATGTTTGGATTTTAGTGACTCCGTTATTGAACTAGTTATTCAATCTTAGTTCAAAGGTTGGACATAGATCTGAATTGGATTCAAATACAATAAGAAGATTGGATACATTGTTTAATATAATCAAACAACTATGAGAGGTTCTTTCGATCTGAATGTGAGATTGGATCTCATTATCTATGTCACAATACATGGCATATACAATCGCCATGACCTTATCTTCAAGCATCCACGAAGAAAGAACACTATCCTCAAAAGAGTTTGAGGAATGTTCCTAAGGAGACAAATCTAAGTATTGGACCAAGAGAAGAAATTTAGGATGATTAAAGATTTATTTAACTTTGATAACATTATCTTGAATAATTTTATCCAGTACTCTAAGAATGACGTCGATAAGATTCACATTATTTTTTGGTATGTGCAAGGAGAAATTTAGGATGATTAAAATGGATTTAATTATCCTAGATAACATATGAATATAATTCATGGATGGATTGTTTGTAATTGTCTTAGCTACAATTATCCTAGAAATTTAGTTTTGGACATATGAATATGATTCATGGATGGTGTTTGTAAGTGTCATAAATAATTTATTATTATTTAGTGATGATGATCAAACTTAATCAAAAAGTAAGTGATAATAGTCGATGAGATCAAAAGAAATACAAAAAGAAAAATGCAAATAAAAAAGGGGGCATCCATGATGGGTCCCACCATGGGGATATCCCATCCTTTTATGTGTATTATCCCTTTTGTTTTCTCTCTTTAATCCTTTAATGTTGGAAGGTGATTAATTGATTACATGGTTGATAATATTTATTAACTTTTATCTGCAAGTTTTTTAGGATAACAACTAATCCTAGCCATCCATTTAACAATTAGGATTGCAATCCTAATGATCCTAATGGTCCAAAAAATTATAAAAGGAGAGTCAGACCATGCCTTCCTCGTAGAAGCAGAAAACCAACAAGTCTCTCGTCTCTCTCTAAGGGTCGCCCCCTGCCCTTGTTGGTGGTCGTCTACCCCTACTCATAGGTCATCCCTCTGCCTAGGTGACGTCCCCTTTGGTGGCCATTTCCTTGCATCTGTACAACTAAGCTGCCCAAACTTGTTTGACCAATCTCACATAGAGTTTCTTCATGTTCAGTTCCTCGAGATCACGAAGAATGAGGATTTCGTTTGACAAGATTAGGAGCAAGAACACGAGGATCAACTCTCTGGATTACTGGAAGCACATGACTCATCTCCACGCCCGCAAGTGTTGTCTCTATTGGAATAGACTTGAGACAAGATATCTCTTGCTTTAGAGACTCAAGGATGACGATTGCACATCGAGGTACGCCCTTCTTATTCGTGTAACCATAATGGAACGAGTTGGGAATGGTTCAAATCCATATGGTTCCATTGAATTTTTTTTAAATTATCCGATGCTATCCCAACTCTTATTGTTGGAAAAATGAATTACTTGTTTATTCATTAGACCCCATGGCTCTCTTATAAAGGAGAAAAGCCCTGGGTAAATAGTATGAGAGGTATATAAAGAAAATAAATAAGAAATAACACCAAAGATGTATATCTATCTCAACACTCCCCCTCAAGCTGGAGCATATATGTCTATCATGCTCATCTTGGAACATCATCTTTGGAAAGGGCCTCTAGTAAGAGCTTTGGTGAATATATCGGCAGTATGATCTCCAGCAGAAATATGAGAGGTGGATATGATACCCTTTTGGATCATGTCTCTGGTATAGTAGCAATCCACCTCTACATGCTTTGTGCATTCATAGAATGCAGGATTATTTGCAATAAAAAGTGCAGCATGATTGTCACATAGAAGCTGCATAGGAAGAGGTACATCAACTGCAAGATCAGTCAAAATTGACCTCACCCACATCATCTATGCACTTCCTTGAGCTATAGCCCTGTATTCGGACTCTGCACTAGATCTAGCAGCCATTGTATGCTTCTTACTTTTTCATGACACGAGTGAGCTGCCAACAAAAATAATGAAACCAAAAGTAGACTTCCTGTCCCGAGGGCATCCTGCATAATCTGCGTCTCCACACATTGTCACATCAAGAGAAGTGTCTCTGTTGAATATAAGACCAGTACCTGGTGAAGACTTCAAATATTTCAAAATTATAAAACAACATCCGTATGAACCTTCCTAGGCTGCTCCATGAAATGGCTCACCTTGCTCACAGCAAAGGATATATCTGACCTGGTGATGGTAGCATATACGAGCTTCCCAACCAGTTCCCTATATCTCCTCTTATCTATATCCTTAGTGTCATCATCATATAATCTCATAATTGGATACATAGTAGTAGTAGCAAGCTTCCACCCTATCATACATGTCTCAAGTAGAAGATCAGTAACAAACTTCCTCTGGGTCATCACAAGACCACGCTGGTTCTGGGCGAACTCTTATCCAAGGAAGTATCGAAGATTGCCAAGGTCCTTGGTCACAAACTGCTGATCTAGGAACTCCTTGGCCGCCTGAATGCCCTGCTTATCATCACCTGTGACAATAATATAATCAACATAGACGAGAATAGCACCAATATCTCTTTGTGTCCTCTGAACAAAAAGTGAGTGCTCTGCAGTGAATCGGGCAAACCCCTGATGCTCTATCAACTCCGAAAGCTTATGGTACAAAGCTCTCGGACTCTGTTTTAGGCCGTAAATTGCCTTGTGGAGCCTCAGCAGCAAACCCTGGTGGTTGCTGTATATATACCTCCTCCTGTAGTTCTCCATAAAGAAATGCATTCTTGACATCAAGTTGGTAAAGAGGCCAGTCCAGTGAAACGACAACAGATAGGAGAATGTGCAATGTCGAGTGTCTGGCCACTAGAGAAAAGGTATCTTGATAATCCACTTCATAAGTCTGCGTGAATCCACATGCTACAAGCCTTGCCTTGTAGCGATCCACACTATCATTCGCCCGTTGCTTCACCATAAAGATCCATTTGCATCCTACAACAGATGCACCTGGAGGGGCAGAAACAACACTCCAAGTACCAAAAGACAGCAAAGCGGCCATCTTCTCCTCAATGGCAAGTCACCAACTGTTATCTTGTATGACCTCTTGATATGTTCGTGGGATAGAAATAGCTAAAAGACCAATAACAAACCTCCTGTACTCCTCTGAAAGATGGTCCAAGGAAACATGCGTAGCTAAAGGATATGTAGCACAGTTGCGACGTGCTTCCTTAAGGAAATAGGTACATCGAGGTCATTAGCTTCTATGTTCTCTGGTATCAGTTCCTCCTGTGTAATATCATGTGGATCAAGCATAGCACCAGTGCCATCAGTAGAAACAATGTGTTCACTACATACCTGGGGCGTGTTGGATGATGGGGAAGGAGCAGGAGCAGAGGGGCGAGTAGAGGACCTGCGAATGTAAAACCGAAGTAGGAACTGAGTCATGGTAGACGGAGGTGGAGGTGACTGATACTCAACATGAGGAGTTCTTGGTGAAGATAACAGAGGTAGTGGAACAAAGATATCCACACCAGAGTCAGCATTAGACAACCTGTCACCTGTAGGAGAAAATACATAATAGACTCAAAAAATGTGGCATCAGCACTCACATAATATTTTCTCCCAACTAGATCAAAACATCTATACCCTTTTTGGGTACGAGAATAACCAAGGAATACACATTTGACCGCTCTACGAGAGAGCTTGTCACGACCAGGAGTAAAATTGTGGACAAAAACAATAAATCCAAAAACTCTAGGGGTAAGGGAGAATAAGTCCTTCTCGGGAAACACAATCAAGAAATGAACTTTTTCTCCAAGGATAGTAGACGGCATACGGTTCTCCACGTAACATGCAGTGAGAATCGCATCACCCCAGAACGAATGAGGAGCTCGACTCTGAATCAAAAGACTCCTAATGACATCCAAAAGATGACGGCATTCTATTGCGAAGTGTAAGCACATGAAGTTCAATGAACAACACCAATAGATCTAAGAAAGTCAGACAACTATAAAGTAGAAAACTCTAAGGCATTGTCAGTATGAATAAATTTCACATTAGCAGAAAAAATGTTCTTAATCTCAATAAGAAAAGATTTGATAACAGGATCAGCTTCAGACTTATTCTTTATCAGGAATACACAAGATAATCTAGAGAAATCATCCACAACAACCATATTAAACTGATGTCCTTGATGATCAGGAACTCGACTAGGACCCCAGATATCAAAGTGAACCAACTCAAACAACTGACCACTGTGACAACTCTGATGACTCGGAAAAGAGGAACGATGGTGCTTCCCAAGCTGACACGCCTCACACTCCAAGGTAGTACGAGTAGAGATCTGTGGGAGGACATGACAGCTTCTGCAAAGGAAGGTGTCCAAAGCAAATATGCCACATGAAAGGGGAAACAGATCCAGAAGGGATAGTAGCGACACCAGCACACGGAGGTTGGACAAGTCTATAAAGTCCTCTCTGCTCACGATCACATCCAATCACCATGTCCGTGAGTATGTCATGAAACATAAGAGAAGAAGGATCAGATATGGCACGACAATGTAAATCTTTTGTAACCTAGATAATAGACAAAAGATTCATCTGGAATGCTGGAGCATGTAAGACATTCTGCAGACGCATCGAGGGAGCTAGAACAATCTCCCCCTGTCCAACAATGGGTAGATGAACCCCATTGGCAATCACCACTGATCTACCAGGAGGGATAGACCTGCAAGAAGTAAACTATGCTCGATCACCACACATATGATGAGATGCTCCAGAGTCCACGATCCAATCAGACAAATCTGAACTGCTACTACTAATAAGGGCATAATCAATACCTAACGAGCTCGAAGATGCTCTAACAACGTGTGTGAAATCTGAAGACCCTACAGTCGAAGTTGTAAGAGTAGTCTAGTCATCATGTCTCTCAGTCTGGAAACAATATCATCAAAACATGCATCATGAGCCGGAGCAGGAGTAGGAGTAGGCTTGGTCTGCTCAGCAACTCAGGCAGACGCAGGATATGCATGCTTCTAATAGCATGTCTCCTCAGAATGAGCAGGACGGTGGCAATGTGAACATGGACCTCACTGATGTCCTCCTCGACCACATGGTCCTCAGCCGCAAAACTGTGAAGTACCATCTCTACGATGAGAGGCTGCCATAGCAGAGGGAGTCTAAGCCACAATAGTAGATGAAGTAGTAATTCTGCCCAGCCTCTTCTAGACCTCCTCCATGGAGGTATCGTCTCTCCAGTAAGTAGTTGAGTACGTGTTGCATCGTACTCAGAGTCAAGATATGACAGAAAGACTCATGTCATAGTGGCATTCCGATATGCCTGCTGCTGCTTAGTATTGGTAGTAATAGGCACGAAGCTATGCATACACTCAAACATGCCTATAAGATTCGAGAAATGTGCATAAAGAGGTTAACCATTCTGCTTGGTCGAAAAAATATCAAACTGCAACTGTAGAATTTTGCTCTCAATATTTGCCTGCATATACATGTCTGCCAAGATGTCCCACATAGCCTTTGATGTGGGTTGATTGACAATGTCATTGGCAACCTCTGTGGTGAGCGTCTCGGAGAGCCAAATGCGAGCATAGGCATCATCTTGCTTCCAAGAAGCATTAGCCCCAGTCTTGTTCTCCGGCTCTGGATCCATCAAAATGTGCTCCTTGTTATGGCACTGCATCAGAGTGCGAAACTGCATGGACCACAACTCGTAGTTGGCCCCATCCATCTTCACGATTGGAGCCAGTCCCTTGAAGGCACCGGAAGATGAAAAAACATCGCCCTTGTTTTATGACATGGTAACAAGAACGCTGATGCGCAATGTGCGTGGGGCAAGAGCACGGGTGCGCGAGTGCACGAGGGTGCAGTTTGCGCATGGGCGCAGGAGTGCTGGTGCACGGCGACGCTTGAGCGTGGAAGCGCGTCGCACGAAGGGGGGGTTCCACACGGGGAGTTGCGGTCTGTCGCACGGTGGTTTGTCGCCGAAGGGAGAGGCAACGAGATGCGGGCTGACGGTGCGGCGTCAGCCGGTGTGTATAGGGTTAGGGTTGGTGGGGTACGAGAACCCCAGTCTAGGACCGTTGCTCCGATACCATGTTGGCCAAAATGAATTACTTGTTTATCTATGAGACCCCAGGTGATGAAATATTTCTCAAATTGGCAGGGCAAATCAAATTAAAGCAAATGGTTGATTTGGGGATTTTTCAAATTAGAGATTTTCATCCATAATTAGTTATTTGAGTTAATTGCATATTTTATTTTAATAAATTGAGATTATGATCTCAATCTTTTTGCTAGATAAAACTAGTTAAGAGTTAATTAGAATCGGTTAGAGTCAATTAGGATCATTTAGGATTTGAATTTGAATTTGATTCATTGTAATCCCACCCCTCCTATATAAAGGGGATGGTAGTCTATTGTAAGGGACAATTCAGATTATATGAAAATTTGAGTTTATCTCCGTCTCTCTCTTTCTCTCTCTCAACGTGGCCTTCACGATTCATCTCCAATATCCTGCGCAGCCGGCACGCTATTCTCTTTCTCCCTCTCTTCTCTGAATTTCTTCCAACGAAATTTATTTTCTCCATCGCGAAATTTTACGACTACGTCATTTGGTATCAGAGCATGGAAACCGAATCATGCTTACGATTCGACGATCCGATCGCATATTCGAGGATGCAATTTGATCGGAGTCATCTTTCCCATGGCTCGCATTTACGCTCGCGTTCGAGGAAGTTCAAGAAACACATTATATCAAGCTTCAAAGTCCAAGCATGGTTGGATGCGAAAATCGATGAGAACTTGCATGGCAACGACAAAAATCAGATCATTAAAGTTGTTGTACAACAGGCTTTTGATCAAGAAAATGAAGGTATTTTCATTCAAGATGAAGGTTTATTTGATACAATATTCTTAGAAGAAGAAAAGGAAAACTCAGCTCCGATATTTGATGAAGATCCTATGGGAGAAGAATTTGAAATCATCGAGTTTTTAGAGGTCGAAGTTGCTGTCCAGAAATCAAAAAATGGGAAAAAAGAAGTCCTAGATCTAATTTATTCCAAAGTGGTGGTCCAAGGGGCTTCCCCATCACCCCCATCGGTCGTGTGATCCCTTCCCGCATGCCAGCCCTATGCCACCTCCCCAACGGCATCAGATCATCGCTGTGAGCCCCACCTCCCGTGGACGACCATAGGCTGCCGCTTCCCAGATCGTCACTGCCCGCGCCTTCCCTTCTCAGATTGTCGCCTCCTGTGGCCTCCCTTCCCAAGTCGTCGCTGCCAATGACACAATACCCTCCAGCGCCACCAACGCCTCCAATGATACATCCCCATCACCACGTGGAGCGCACGGCTTATCCCAATCCCGCAAACTAGCACCCCTGGTCGAGCTAGCCGGTACCGCTCTACGCGTTGGTTGTTGCTTCCACCTCGACGTCACTATCGACGACGTTTAAATGGGAGAAAAACCCTAACGAGGGTTGGGTATCCATATTCAATCGAATCCCCTAAAATAAAAGATGGAATATTTTGAAAATATTACAAGCAGTCCCCTCCTCACATGAGTATTTATCTAAAGGGCCAATTGAATAATGAGTTATGTTATGGAGGTATTTTAAGTGAAGGGGTAGAACATTTGCAGCCATACCCCTCGGTGGAAAGAAATTATAAACGTAACATTGAAGATGAGCAAAATTGGGGATATTTGCTCAACCAATCCAAATGCAATTCTCCAACAACGAATCGAAGATCGAGCAATTTGTCAGGAGACGAATTTTTCAAGCAGAGGAGAATTGATGCAATATTTTTCAAATTGGTAGGGCAAATCAAATTAAAGCAAATGGCTGATTTGGGGATTTTTCAAATTAGAGATTACCATCCATAATTAGTTATTTGAGTTAATTACATATTTTATTTAAATAAATTGAGATTGTTATCTCAACCTTTTTGGTAGATAAAATTAGTTAAGAGTCAATTAGAATCGGTTAGAGTCAATTAGGATCATTTAGAATTTGAATTTGAATTTGAATTTAATTCACTTTCTATTTTTGTAATCCCACCCCTCCTATATAAAGGGGATGGTAGTCTATTGTAAGGGACAGTTCAGATTATATGAAAAATTGAGTTTATCTCCGTCTCTCTCTTTCTCTCTCTCAACGTGGTATTCACGATTCATCTCCAATATCCTGTGCAGCCGGCGCGCTATTCTCTTTCTCCCTCTCTTCTCTAAATTTCTTCCAACAAAATTTTTTTTCCATTGCGAAATTTTACGACTGCATCACTAGGGCTCTCTTATATAGGATAAAAGCCCTGGGTAAATAGCATGAGAGGTACATAAAGAAAATAAAATAATAAATAACATCAAAGATGTATAACTATCTCAACACAAACAATGAGTCCGCTTTTGATCGGATGCATCCGATCTTCATGCTTTCGTGATGTGTGATGCACGATGGCCTCCCTTCATGACCTCCAATACTTTCATTCATTTTTTTCGTTCTTTCAACGGTCTCTATCGTAGTACAAGTTATGTACTCTCTCTCTCTCTCCCTCTTTGACCCATAAGGTCATATATCAGTCTAAGTATATTGGTGTCGTATATATTGCATATATACTTTACTCATAACTCGTAATTTACATGCTTTTATATTATTAAGAATTCAAAGTTTAAAAACATCATAAAAATTATAATAAATAAATGAAAGTCATGAAAATTCTTCTAGACCTTGCATGTAAAACACTATGTAAATAACCTTGAATAACAAGCTGATGTATATATCTTCATGCAAACACTTATATAAAGACATAAAAGTCTTAAAATACCTATAAAACCCATAAAAATGGTTTGGGCCTAAAAATAAAAATTCTATAAAATTAAGTACTAATTAGAAGTTAATAAAATATTTAAAAATTCATAAGTTAAAATTCAGAAAATATACCTTATAAAAAACTTGCATCTGCATTTGCATCTTAGGAAACAAATTTGGTTTCTGAAAAAAAAATCACAGTGAATCTGAATATTGAGCTTGAACACGGATTTAACATATTAAAACTTAGAGAAACTTGATTGGAATTTAGATTTCCAGGTCATGTGATGTAATTCTTTGGGTTACATAAGATTATGGTTAGAAATATACTTTTACTGTCTATAAGGATTGATTATCATTCTTGAACTCTTAAACAATGTCTATAAGGATTGCTTTATATCATTCGTAAAACTCTTGACAATGAATTGCTGGGAACTCTTACATGTAACAACTAGCTTAATCTAAATAAAATGTGCATCAATCAAAGCATCACCACGTTCTGGAGTTATCTTTTGGTTAAAAACAGGGCAATCAACATCTCAACCCGTCCTCATATATTTTGATGGCTAATGGTAAGATAAGGCCTTGGTGGATGCCATCTTATTGTCTTCTAATATGCAAGACTGGCCCTCTTGTTTATGCACAGACGACTGGACAAAAGTGTTTTTCATTACTGTTATTAAAAGCTGTCTATCTTTGGTATATCGGATCCGGTATTGACATGTAAACAAGAGGGCACAAAGCCATGATGAAAATAAGTGCTGACTTGAGGGATCGGCCTGCTGTCGAACAACCGCAGCCCCCTCTTTCTGATTGTTTCTAGCAGCTGGATCATTCAGCTGCATGATTGGGCATGTGTAGAATCCATAAAGAACACCAGAAACAGCAGCTGCTATATGAGTCCTGCGATTTAACGAGCTTTAGCTTTGTGATGTCAAAGTCGGACTGGATGAGTAACTGACCATTCATCTATTTGGGAGGAATCAGCAAGGAAGAAGCTCAGAGCAGTAGCGATGACGGCTTTCCGGAACAATATTATCCGACACTTCTTTTGTGATCTCTTCTTTGTTCTGGAATTGATAGATGAGCCAAGCTCCAATAATGGCAAAGGTGGGGTCCTGATGGGAAAACACAGTGTAACAATCACTCAAGCCAATCAAAAATAATATTCTTGGATTCTGAATAAAGGAAAATAACCCACAGAGAAAAAGACTAGAAGGAAAGAAGGAAAACTAACATTGCTCGCTAGTCATAATCTTATTATGCAGTCTTATTCAAATAGGTAGGGTTGTAAACGGATCGGTTCATTTATGTAATGGAGCTTAAACTTGTGATCAAGTTCGGTTCGTTTATTTTCGAATCGAATCTAAATCGAACCTCTTTTAAATTGAATCGAACTTAAGCAAATATCGAACTTGAGAATTCTCTAATAAGAGGAAGTGAAAAGAAAAGAAATGGAAATATATATTTGTGTCTATAATTACTTAACATTCATTCAGTTTTTTTTTTCTTTATCTAACTCTTCTTCATCTTTTGAAAAAATTAGATTAATAAGGATTTGTCTCTATGAAAAAAAGTATAATTATAACAGGAAAGGGAAGCTGCTCCGCGGAGCAGCTAAGCTAGCTGCTCCGTGGGGCAATTTCCCCCTCTTTTTTTATTTTTTTTGGAATTTTTTTCATGTATATTCATCTATATATCCCTCCTACATGTCATTCAAATTTCGTGAGAAACAGAGACTCCTATGCCCTCCATCTAGAACATGTAATTTTTAACAGTCTGAAATTTGCTGTAAAGTACCTATTCTAGATGAAGGGCATAGGAGTCTCCGTTTCTCACGAAATTTGAATGACATGTAGGAGGGATATAAAAATGAATATACATGAAAAAAAATTCAAAAAAAATAAGAAAAGAGGGGAAAATTGCCCCACGAAGCAGCCAGCTTAGCTGCTCCGCGGAGCAGCTTCCCCGTCCTCTAATTATAATATATTTTTGTATCCATTCAGATGAGGATAAAGAATAATATGGGGATATGCGATAAGGTTTATACTTGTTTTGTTGATTTGAGGATAAAGAAGGGAAAAATACTACCCATAGATGATGGATGTTGTAACCATGATGTGACTATTTATTTTGGGATAGTCTATACCAAGATAAAACATACTTATCATGTAAATATTCGTGTATCTCTAGACAAAGTTCATTAATCCTAGGACAAAATCCACTTATCTCAAAATAAGGTCCACTTATGCAGATAAGGATTTGTAAATATATAAATATATATGTGTATCGAGCTTTTAACGAATCGAACATGAGCGAACCTATGATTTTTAGGTTCAGTTCATTTATTTAACCAAGCCTAAACTTATTTTCAGGTTCGGTTCATTTATTTCCGAACCGAATCTGAATTGAACTTTTAGCGAGCCGAACCTGAGCGAATATCGAACTTGAGAATTTTCTGACACCCATACAAAGAGGTTTCAAAGTAGCTCACCATAATGATGATGCATTTCCAACACCACAATTGGGGACAATTGTAAATGATAAAAGGTAATTTAAACCCAGTCAACTGAAAGTTTTAAGTAATTGGGTAGGTTTAGCTTTCTAAATGATGATCAGACACAGCTAAGATATCTGCTTAAAAAGATCTTATTGGAAAACTTAATTAAAGAGTCATTTTTTCTAGATGTCTCGCCAAATGGAAAATTCCGTTGAAATTACTTGCAAGAAAACAGAAAACCTGGTACGACCCGTATATAAAAGAAAGCATTCAACTGAACTGCAGTTAAATACCAGGATATTCTAGTTGGTAAACTATAGGACAAAATGTCACAAAAGAAATCTATTTGCTCCTGATTTTTCTCTGCATTTTCTCTCAACCAAAAAAAAAATCAAGCCTCCGATGGTTTATCCCTTTCTCTGAGAGACAGAATCTCCGCAAGCACTGGAATTAGGTTGCTTATTCTTCTTTAGCCTTATAACAACCATCAGGAATGAGAATTCATTCTTGCCTGCCTGTTTTTCAAAGGCAAAGGACAATCATCCAACGCGGGATGCCTTCCAAATCTAATTGAATAAAAATCAATGCAACAACATAGCTATTACAACTCCAATATCTTGTCAACTATGTCCACAATGCCTTCACATTACGCACCACAATATCTATATAACGCCTTTTACATCTACACACCATAGCATTCCTCACACCAAAAGGCCCACATAACCACCAACGGCCAACTACAGTCATGGCATCTTCACTACATCTGGTAAACTCTACCAGCTCTTCCAGATCTGAAGCTTGCTGATAAATTGTCGTACCATTTGCATCAACCCACGTGATCTACATTACCTCACCTCCCCCAACAATGCAGAGCTTGAACATGAGAAGAACATGTGGTTCATATCCTCTTCCCCCTCGCCGCAAACCAAAAATGTTATATCCAACCCGTCCCCATTGTAGGTACCATGGTGGCTAGCCTTTTGGCATTGCCAACCACCTATATAACCTCATCTTTAGGGACATCTTGACCTTCCAAACCGACTAACAATCCAAAAGTAAAATCTGATTCATGAACTGGCAGTTGCTCCCTCAATGCCTCATAGACCCCACATACAAATAACTATTTCCCACCTTTCCCAGGTCTTAGGCACCTGTTCAATGGTAGAACCCTATCTAGCATTATCACGAGTGAAGAAAGGTCATAAATCCCCTCATCAAAGAGAAGGAATCACAAATTGAGGTAGCCGTACCACATAACTAGAGTTACTTAACTCGAAAATATCTATATTAGACCCCTTTTTCTTAACAAGTCATCCAATCGGAATCTGAAATCCTTTTCATTCTCGTGTCCCCAAACTACCACCAAGATACGGTTCCAATATAGGCGACACATGCATCCAGCTCTTGCCTCTCCCCACCCCACCCCACCAACACAGACAAATCCCTTGGTGGTAGGAGTATGTTCCACAGATACCAGCCCATGCAGCACTTTGATGATCGGAGAAACAGAACACTGCCCCAAAACAATGTGACCCTCTTCCCAGCATAGAGCCACCACTTCTTTATCCTCCAGTAGCACTACCATGGAACAAAAAACCAGGCATCAAGGCAGTCAAGGCGTACATCTCAAGGCAAAGTGCTACCACTTCCCCCTACCGAGCATCTCAATTGATTTGGTGAGTACCTCTCATGACCAAGGCGATGAGGAGGTGCAGACTCAAATTCAACAACTTAATCCTCAAAGAGTAGCACGTATATTTTGCATGACTCGATTTTTACCCAACCCAAATTTTAATCCCCTCCCTTCCATTCTAGAACTCTTTACCAAAATTTAATCCTCTCCCCTCCCTTCTAAAACCAGTCTCGGTCATGCCCCTCAGTTTTCTTGCAGTTGGTATCAAAGGTGCATAAATCGGTAGTCGGTACTCGGTCGGTGGGGTCACTGACTAAGCATTAATCAGCAATTGGCGACTAGTCGGATTTAGTCGGTCATTACTTAGTTTTGAATTTTTTTTGAATTATTTTAAATATATAAATCATTTTGTATACATATATTCTTATATGTTTGTATAGATTTGTACATTTTCTATAGGATCGAAATGAAACAAAATAAGTAACTCACTTTAAATATAACATTAAGTATATTAGAATAAGTTTGCTTTTAAAAAAATGAAAAATAAAAATCTCTATGTAAAAGTTGACCATAGTCGGCCCGATTAGTCGAGTTGACCAACTAATGGACGACTAGCCTGGTCGAGTTGGCTACCCCCGCATCCCCCCCCCCCCCCCCCCCGACTCGACAAGTCGGCCGACTTTTACAACAGTGGCTGGTATGATGTGGTATGCAACCCTCCAACCTCCACATGACTCCTTAGTTGAATGCTTAGAAATGATTTAGAAAATGGGATAAGATCATTTATCTTTTAGGAAAACCTCTAGCGGCCAATCCATTCATTTCACGGTAAATTTAAGAATCATGTTTTTTGAGTAGTTTTTTTGTAGAACTTCCATGTCTTATTGATCATGAAACATTGAGTGCAGGACTTTTGGGGGTAAATTTCTAAATAATGCTTCAGGGAAAGAAAATTCCATGAAAATGGTTCCAACCATCTTTATTCCCTTAATAGTGTACCAATAACGTATTTATAAAATGCGCTACTAAAGTTGCACGTTGTGAATGTGACACTTATTCTTTTTTTTAAGCTACGAATTCTAGTGAATATCGCATGCACAAGATGTGATGTCAATAGCTCACATCTTTGATAAGGCATCTTAAGAATGCGATATCCAAATTTTGAGAAGGCTAGAAAAACACATATAGTGCATTTTATAAATGTGTATTGGAACATTATCCAGGAAATAAAGATGGTTTGGATCATTTTCACGGAATTTCTTTTCTAGGCGCATTACTCGGGAATTTGCCTCATACTTTTACCATGTATTTACATACCATTCTCCATAGATGAAGTTACAAAGGCACCATTTTGCAAGCACGTGCGCATGATTAAACCAATCTCTTGTAACGTGGAGGATTTGCGTCAGTGGGGCCAATAGCAGGTCTGTCGAGATGTGTTGGAAAAGTCTCTACATTCTCCAAGGAGGGCTTTGTCGGCTAGTGGAATCCATTGCATTCTTGCTATCTGAGCAAATAGCCAATGGGTATTTTGTCAATGACACAACCTAGATTCCCAATTTTAAGGCATGGGCATCCGCTTCAAGGACCGATGTAACCTCGGATGCAATGCATTTGGCAGTGATAAGCTCTCCTTTTGAGTTGTAACATACCACTGCAATTGTTGTTACATCATTCTGAAAAGCAACGTCCACCAAGATTGTGAGCTCTTTATCGCATCCATCTATGTTCAGCATGGCATGTGTATTGACCATTGGGCCTAGGGGACCAATAATAGGTTCTTTAGTGATGATTAGGGAAGCACGAATTTTATTGATCGCAAGGACGAGATCAGCCTCGATTTGGTATTCTTCGAAATGCAACGTTCCAGCCATATTCGGTGCAAAACTGTGCATGCCACAGAAAAGTTCCCCGATTCCCTGGAGTCTTTTAAGAAGTTCAAAGAAGTGTGACCACCATATCTTCCAAGGACGTGACATTGTAAGAAAATGCAAACCATATTGCTCATAAATAGGGACATAGCTAAATCATTTAACTTGTTATAACAACCATTGAATGTTCGACTATTGTATACATTAATATTTCAGAAATACCAAGGGCAAAAAAAAAAGACAAAAGATTCTTTAGGAGACCTAAGTGATATTGTATGGAAATATTGTGCTGAACTCCAAATGGAAGAGCCTCTAAAGGGTAAGGGATGTGTATTTCGATGCAATCTTTGTAATAAGAGTGCTGGTGGGATCACAAGATTCATTCTTCTTGCAAAGATCATAAAAATTGTGAAAGGTTGTCCAAAGATTCAGTTTGAAGTGACGAATGAAATGAAGATTGTATTAGCAAGCAACAAAGAAAAAATTAGAATAACAATTGAAGAGATGAAAGAACTTTGTAGATTGGACGTTTTTTTATGCAACTTCCATACAGAGGTGACGAACATCAAGCATTTACATTATCTACTAGTGTCGAGAAAGTGACTGAGGGATCCCATGAACTATTTAATTGCCATTGTAGGATTAGGAAGTTACATGGTTTGTAAATAGTGGTAGTGTCCATAAGAAGCAATATCAAAGTACATTGAATAAAACATGGAAGAAAGAAAATAGAAATCGTGCTTGTCGTAACAATTGGAATATTTATCTACGAGAATAGATTGGCATTCAAATCGGTGCATAGTCCTTTTCAAACTATGCTTTATGGTGTTGGTGATTTTTGGAGGGAATTGAAATATTCAACGAGATATGAGCAGGGAACTTGGACTGAAATAAGAAGTAAAGATGACAGGAATCTGATGGAAGCATGATTTTCCACATCAATGAGAAGAAAAAATAATGTCTTATAGACCTTAGTAGAGAAATCATCACCACCCAATGATCTAACCATGTAGTGGTCATTCCACATAGCTAAGTAGGTCCATCAATCCCAAGAATCCCTGCATATGTTGCTTAAAAAAACTAAAAGTAAAGTTTGCGGCACGCATATGTGGGACCACCACGTATCCACTACTCGTGTTGCCTCGTTGATAACGGAAGAAACAATCTAGGTGTGCAATTAAGCTGGTAAAGCTCTTTATGAGGCAAGTTCATTGTAATCACTAAGTATTCTATATGTATATCATGAATATATGTGATAGGGTGCACAATTTCTAGGTGGAAACCTTTTTACTAAAAAAAAGGTCCAACATGAGAATGCCAGGCATAAATGTTGTTGTGAACTAATGAGGTCACCCAGTGCCTTAAAGTGTGTTTGGTACGCGGGTTAGTGTGTGTTAAACTGGTAGGGGGTAACCCGTTTTTATTTTTTGGTGTTTGGATAGAGGGTTAAAATTGGGGTGGGTTTGTTGTGGGTTTGTTGTGATATGATTGTATTGATGTTTGGAAAAGTGAGTAGTTATTGTGATGTGATTGTATTGGAGTTTAAAAAAGTAGGTAGAAGTTGAGTAGTTTATATTTTTTAGATGATATGATGGTATAATATATTATTTTTTTGGAATAGATAAAAGAGAAATGATTTATTTAATATATTAAAAAGAGAGGAAGAGTGGGCCCCACATGAGAGAGAAAAAGAGAGGTTTGTGGAGCTAAACCCCACAAGGGAGGAGGGGGGGGTTAACCCCTAGCCGAACATGACCTTAGTCTATAAGCCAAAAGCTTCGCGGCAATGAGGTAAATGGAATTCAAAAGCGCAATGGGCCACAAGTCTTCTACATTTCGAGCTACCTCCTTCTGAGGGAGCACAAAAAATGAGGGCCCCATTCACCCCCTCAAAGCAAAAGTTGCATGTCCTAATCTCATCAATCATTCTCATAATGGTAGTATAAGCCACGTCCTAGACTTCTTTGAAGAAATACACAAGTCTTCCGGACCACATGAACCATCATTATTCAGGTCATTTATCACACATGAACCTCCTGGGCACCAAAGTCCCTAATCAACCACTCAACCTGTTCGGGCCTCAACTTGTTAGCACCATGCTTGACCAACACCAAATGTCTGCCCTCTCCCATTGACTAGTCTCTCAAAAGTGGCCAACCACCACCCTTTGGACATCACGATCACCATGCGAAGACACCCCCTCCACATTAATAGAATGGATGTAATTCTGCCTTCTCTTGCTGGCCAGTAACATGAAAAATGCTCGTGTTCATCATCCTTCAACAAATTTTGCCTTGATTGTTGCCTCCATTCCACCTCTCTTTTCCTTTATCAAGAAAATACTCTAATTACCGTTCTCAAGAATCTCATTCCTCTTTGAACCTAACATCTTCAATGCGATCGAACATGTCAATTGCATCTCGCGCAAACGTCCTCTGAACTCATTATACTCCCGTATGACCACAAAATTCATGCAACTCTCACCTCAGTAAACTGTTTGGTCGAAAATCATGTGTATGTACCTGATCCTTTATCCTGAGTGGCCGACTAGATTTCAACAATTGTATCTCTAGAGTCATCCTCCAAAAGTCAGGACCATTCAAATTTATAGTATGAGGAAGGATCAGACCCTTTCCCAGACTCACAAAGCTAAGGTGTATGATCCAACCAAACCCTTCCATAATGCCCTCACCAAAACCAATTGAAATCGAAGCAACATCTTGGTGAAGAGGCGGTAAAGGGTCAATGTGTGACCTCGAGCACGAGCTCCTTCATGCCTACTTGTAATTTAAAGCATCTATTATCTCCGGATGCAGATCCAGAATAAGAGAATAGAAGTCCATCGTTCCCAGATTTTGAACCCTAATTCTACCTGAATAGTCATCAAACATGAGGATGACACTGAAATACCCTCCCACCACCCACAAATAATGCTAGAACAAGTAGAACATCGTTTTGACCTCACATAAATCTGCCCACATCTTACTTAATCAATCAGCCTTGTGCTTTGCATATTTCTTTAAAGATTTGCATTACAATGCTCTTGTTTTGGTTCCTGCTAAAGAAACCATCAGCAAACCACAAAGACATGCAGTTTCTCATTGTGGTTCCCTTCTCGACGCCATGCTAAACCGTATGTATTCCATGTAATAATTTTCATCTGGATACGAGTGCAACCCCGAAATACAATGAGATGCATACTACATGCAATCATCATCGCTGCACAAATCGTCCAGTTCCATATCAGCTCTACTCTTGCAAAGATGGGGATCTGGCAATAAACAAGACACTATTCAATAGCCACATTAGAATCACCACCCCAGCACTAACATTCTCCTCGGCCAGACCCTCCACATCACTTGTTACTGTATGCGTCCCTAGGTGGGTAATTGGGTCTCTCTATGGTCCAATTACCACATGTGTCTATTTAGTCTCACATTATCTATAAGCGGGACTTGGTCATTATGATGGGGTTATATAATAAATCACACAACTTTTGTATTCATTGAGAGAGATTAATAGAAGCATCAACCCTTTGAGCACTCCTCTCGTGGTTTCATTTCGTTCCATATGAAGTAGGGTTCCACGTAAATCTCGGTGTTCCTTAGTTCTTTATCTTTATCTAAAATTATCAGGCTTTGGCATTGTCATATTCTACGTGATATTAGAGCATTTTCTACATGATATCAGAGCGGGTTCGGTTATGGGTTTTGTTCTTGAAAATTAATTTGTTCATATTTGAAACTCGTTCAAGTTTTGAAGATCGCTAATGTACAAGTTCGAGAAAATTCTAAGATTCCCATAACCCAAATTTTACAACGACAATCCTGAATTATGTAACATATTCTTATTCAATTCTGAAGATCATCATTAGATTATTTTCAAGTAAATTCAAGGGACTCTGAAACTCTAATTCATGATGCAGTCAACGAGTGAGAACTCAAGGCAAGGGATCTAGTCAAAGACCATGGTTTTCTTCCATGCATGATCTTAACTAGCATTGGTGCTCCCTCCAACACACTTCATGCGCGCACGCAATGGCTCGAAACCCTAGCGAATCGAGTAGTACTTCATGACATGGAAAGGCTACAGACATGGTTTTAAAAAACACACCTCGAGATGCCGAGACATAAGCCTCGAGGCAGTTTTCCTTGAAAACCGTCTCGAGGTTATAGCCTCAGTCTGGATATCTGAGGCATAAGCCTCAGAGACCTGAAGCAGTACCAAGGCATCCCGAGGCGTCGCCTCGATCTGTTGTGCAATTTTTTGGGTAAATAAATAAATAAATATATAAAGCTATACTTTTATAAAAATATTAAAGTTATAAAGCATATTTTAGTTAAAAACATACAAGTTTCAATCACAATATTGCATTATAGTATCATTATATGTTACACCTGAAACATAATATTTCATAAATATATAATTATATATTTATATTACAATCATCACGGCATCAAAGAAATCATGGAAGTGTACAATGATTGTTTCTAATTAGTGTGAACAAATTTTATATCAACAAATGATATTCAATTGCTTGTATTGCTACAATGAGTATAATATATGTTTAAGAGATGGTATATTTTTTATAAAAATATTAGGAATTCGAATATTTACAACTTAATCACGAATTAAAACTAGCATATACAGTTAATATGGTGTATTTTGTATATCTATTAAATTTGCAATATTCAAATTTAGGATTTATGATCATATATTATGTCAACATTTGAAGTTAACAATTTTATGATAATATAATTATGTTTAATAATAATTTTGACATGTATTTTATCTATAAACTGAGGCTTACGCGTCGACCGCCTCGAGGCTTACGCCTCGTCTCAATAATGAAAACCGCCTCGATCCGCCTCGTGTTTTTTAAAGCCTTGGCTACAGAGGATGATCCATGTACACTTCCATCCCCGTCAGGTGCTAGGGCACCATCTTCAAACCACTCAAGGCGGCATCATATCTAGGTTCTCCGTTAATGGGTTCTCAAACCCAAAGACAAAGAAGAAGCCCCCAACACAAAGCAAAGAAACAGAAGCTGCTTCCATCTCCTCCACGGAACGCCAGGTCTGCGATTGCATGCGCAGCACCAGGTGCGTGCATAAGTCAGAAAAAGGGTTTGCATGCCATTCCAAGCGGCGGCGCCACCATACAAGGACACAATCTCCACATATGGTGGCGCAGTCCCACTCTAGGCACTAGGCTATTTTAACCTCAAAAGATCTCAAAGAAGAAGTGGGAGGGCCCCTCTCGATGAGCGTAAGCGACGTGACATCCCGCAAGGCCGCATATCCTCTTGCAACTTCTCCATCAATGCAACTTGCAACACCGCCTCCTCCCTCACACGCGTAAAGCCAGACATCGCCACTACCTCCAATTGGCTCCAAGCGATGCACATCTCATGGGTTTCTCCCATTGGGGGACCCCTATTTGCAGGAGGAGAAGGGGGACCCAATGCTCATTTCATTTAAATGAAAAGGGGAGCCCAGTTTACTGCTATTATTTTTTGAAAAAAGAAAGGGATTAAGATATTTTGCCCATGTTGGGTGCAATAAAGAAAAAGGAGAGCAAGAGTTTTGAGCCCAAGTTTGGTCATGGATGTAATAAAAAAAGGAAAAAGGTTTTTGTGAAATCCATGCCCTATTAGGCCAAAGTCGGAAAAAAGGGGAGCCCGGTGCGAAAAAAGGTGTCAATTGAAAAAAAAGGATAAACCAAGGAAAAAAAGACAACTTATTGAAAAACAAGAGAGGAAGAAGAAGTTGAGATTGTTTTATTTGTTTACCCCCATCTTCAGTTCTTCTCCCAACTTAGTCGATGTCATCTTTTCCCGACAATAACAAGTTTGGGAGAAAGAGGGAGTATTGTATAGAGCTTTGAGATTCAGACTTGACTGGATCGAGGCACTTCATGTTCGAGTGACCCAATTTCTCAGAGTTCTCCGATGAGGAGACTCATTCCAGTTTCAGTAACTCGGACAGATGTAGAGCACAAGTTCTCTAGCGAGGAGACTCATTCCAGTTTCAGTGACTCTGATAGATACAGAGCACAAGTTCTCCGACAAGGAGACTCATTCTAGTTCAGGTTATTCTGCGCAGGCCAAAGCAGAAATTCTCTGACAAGTAGACTCGTTCCACTTTAGGTGACTCTACATAGTCTAGAGCATACCTTCTCCGACGAGGAGACTTAGTTCAGTTCCGATGACTCTGATAGATGCATTACGGAGCACATGTTCTCCAATGAGGAGACTCGTCTCACACTCCAGTCCTTTAGCCTCCTCACCAACACATCATGAGAAGACTAATAGAGTATGCATTGAGTTGATATTATCTCAACGGCCAACCAACAAAGTATGCGTTGAGTTGATATTGTTTGGTGTGTCTTGTATTATGTTAGTGAGTGCTTTCTTTCTGTTTGTCAAAGTTGAACATTACACGCTCCAGCTTAAGGGGGAGTGTTAGAGAATGGGTCTTAGAGTATGGGTCCATATGTAGGTAGTTAGATCCCTCCAGGGTCCAATTACCACATGCACATGTGTTGGTCCCATATTGTCTATTAGTTGGATATGGTCATTATGGTGGGGCTATGTAAGAAGCCATGCACCTTCTGCATTCATTGAGAGAGAGATTAATAGAAACATCATCCCTTTGAGGTTGTTCTCTTTACTTGCACAACCACGTATACTCCTTGTAATAGAGAGAAGCAATAAGAAAAAGAGTCCAAGAAATGAGCAAATTTCTAGTGTCTTGTGAGATAAAATAATGCAATATAATGACCCAATATATAGAGTTAAAAAATACCTGAAAATGGACAAAATCATGTGAATGATTGACCTAAGAGGCTAGGAGGACGAATTTCAGTGAAATGTAGCTAGATTCCTCTTTTTCCGTTACTTCAGCTGAAATTCGACGGAAATGGATTGAAATAGGCCAAAATGTTGGAGAAATATGGGAATAGGAAATGATGTGGGTGTCAATTTCGACCACTTGCCGAAACCGAATGTTGACCAAATTCAGAGGAATTTGACGAAATGTAAGGCCTTGCCACTGACCTACAGTCATAACATCTACCAAGGAAGTATCCCCAATCCATCTCCCATTATCAAAGTAGGAAAACCTCCCTCGGCTCTTTAAAGACCTAGAAATCGTGTTAAAGTGGTTTGGGAAATAATTAAATGGGCCCTTGAAGATCCACAAAAGTAAATCCATCCCAAGGTCTAACCACCAAAGAAAAAAGGTTGTGTGTTGCTGTAAACGAGAGAAAACCCCAAACACATCGAATTGTTTAATGAATTGGATTAGGCTTTATCAACCCCTTAGGATCCAAGTACCCATTTACAACACATTCGTAGTATTACATTCACAAAAGATCGCATAAGTTACAAGAAAATACGGGAAAATTTTTCATGTTTATGTCATGACATTCAACATCAATATAACAACCACAGAACCAATAACAAGTACCACCAACATTTCACTTCATAAATTTTCATATATTTACAACATGTACAAAAGGGGCTGATAGTACATACATGTATTCCTAAGATATATAAAAGAGAAAGAAAGCACTTTACATCATAAATTGAACAAAACTGTGACAAAAGTAACTGTACCATCTGTAATAGCAGCGGATGTCTGGAATCATCAACCACTATTATAGTACAGGATCCTTGCCTGCCACTTGAGCTCAACTGTAAATCCTCTAAATTTAACTGTAATTATTTCAGATGTAACCCTAGATGATGTAAATTTAGCATCGCCAAGCCTATTGGTGGAAAAGTAACCAAAACTCAAGCGGTGAGGTAGCCTCCTAAGAGGCTCTTTCGCCTCGCCCTAATTGAAAGTGCGGTCCAATAGAGGGATAGGTCTACTCTAAAACTACGCCACTAAGACGGGTGAGAGAGACTCTCCGGAAAAGTCACTCTAGATTATGGCCTGACTAGTATAGGCTAATGAGCTCATTCAAAAAATTAAAATCGAGGATCCCCTGCATGGGTATCCTAAAACAAAGGGACGGCAGAGATGGTCAAAAGTCGGGATCCCAACGAAGCACTCGTGTAAAAATCATGAAAAAGCCCGGGATCCTAGACCCGCGCACTAACTGATCGCTGCCCTAACTAGGCTTCCTATCTTCTGCCCAGTTGAGGGTCACCGCGTCCTCGCACGATTAGGTGTAAAGATCACCGTGACCGGCAATATTAATTATCATTACTTAAATATTCACTCCGATAATATATTAACTGAGATAGTTGTGACACGTTTCCAGATGATGGATTTTCTCCTTCTTGATACTCACCTCTTTTTCCATTCTTCTTGTGTTTTGCTATACCATCTTAACATTTTGTCACAACTTATCATGACATATATAAATAGCAGGTTCTACTCAAGGATCAAGTGATTTCCATTCGTGATGACCTTAGTCTCCTTTACTAGTAGTCATTTCACTTTGGTCCTCCAATTAACTTTCCCATTAAGCTTATACCTATATAAATGAGAATTATGGATGCTTATGATTATCAAGTAATCTCATTGTTACAATAGCCTCAATGACTTTGAGTCCAAAAATCGACTCTATGCTAGGAATGGTTTGTACATGCCCATTTCATGTTATAAAGGGTTAAGAATTCGAAAATTTATTACTAACCATAATGATCTTAGTCTTCTTAGGCATTATTATCAACATAGCATAGATCCTCGTATTTATGTCAATTCGTGTATTTATAGAATTTCTCACTAATATACATATATCTATATATACATATATCCGAAAATTTTCTTTAATTCATACAGATCCCACAGCTTATTTAATATGTCAAATAATAAAAAATTATCTCCTAGTTCCTCCTGCGTTCTTCTGTTAATTGCCTTTTATCAAATTTCCTTATATTTATATTGAATCAAGAATTTTTCCCAGTTCCTTCACCTCATGTACAACTCACATAGTTCTTGTTAAACATGTCAGACCATACAACTGTAACCATTCTAATTTATTGCTTGATTTTGCAAGTCCAACCCACCAGAACCAAATTTGATTCTATTTTATTTCCTAATTTTACAAGTCAAAAACCAATTTGTTGTGATTAAAGTAAGTTCTCTAGAGTTAAAAAGTTTGCAAATCTTGATCTCCAATAATACAGAACATAGACTTTATTGATGCATACAAGATGCTTAAATAGATAGACTATGAGCCCAATGAAGCAAGTTTTCTCTGTTGCATCATGCATGTAAATTAAATATGATTTGGTGAGGGATTGAGCAAATCAGTCTGTTGAAAACATGAATTCTCTTGATTTGCATGGGAAAACTCTAGAGATGAGTATTTTAATTTCAAGGTAATGGAAATGGAGCATTTGGATGAGTTATGAGGCAAAGGAAGAAATGGTAGTGTAGAAGTAGAATCAGAAAATTTTCAGATCCAGAGTAATATTCCATTAATAACCCGCCTCTAATTTCAGGAAATCCAAAACAATGGATGGTTTCAAAATATTGGGGATCCAAGCAATATATAGAGTTGATTGAAAAAGATATGAGGGCAACAAAAGGAGAGGCATTAGATTGTACATTGAAGCTTGAACTATAGGTAAACAATATGCATGGCAGCAAGTAGTAAGGGTATGGGATTGTACCTTGATTTGGATCTTCATTTTTGAAGAAAATTGGATAACATGCAGGAGGTTTGGAAGCTCCAGCACCTTCAATTTCTTGGATTCAATCTCCAATAGTAGCAAAAAGAGGCTGGAATTGGGTTGTGATTCTTGTAGGAATTGGGGAAAGAAAGAAAATAGAATGGAGAAGAATAGAGGAAAGGGTACATTGGGTTTGGTTAATAAGGAGTGAGATAGAAAGGGGGAAGGTTCTGGGAACCTTTCCAAATTTCTTTTTTTAGAGATATATGACATCATCATTAGTGATGTCATTGATGACATTACTAATAACATCATTGAGTAATATAAGATGAAATTTTCATTTTTTGCTGGAAATACAGTAAGGTTACCAAAATTTTTAAATTGTTATTTTTATATTTTTTCTATTTAATTAAGACGTTAAAATTAACCGTATGCGCACTTCGACCCTCCGATTTCGACGCGCAATATCTTGATTTGATCGTCTCTGAACGGCGATCAATATGAGTATAATATTGATATATTTTAGATCGAGTTTGCTGCCCGAAATTTTAGAGATACGATTTCAGTTTATTGTTAAATTTCACGGTTTTAAATACCAAATGATCTCCGATTGACGAGCGATCGATTCCGGTGGTCTTGTTTCGTGGAATCGGATTTAATAGCGGTCTCGATTTATTTTGCGATTTCCGATTTCACGTTGCAGATTTTCTGTGATACACTTTACGATGCGATCGACTTTTGGTCGATTTTGCCCGAATGACTTTTGATTCCCGATATTGTCTGATAACTTTATTGTGTTAAACATTCTCTAATCGGGTCGGGTTCGGATTTTTGCGGATCCATATGTTATAGGCCCGCTCGACAACTGTGTTGGTTTTTGTATCCCATGCGTATACTGGCTTATGGGTGCAAATGACTTGGATCAATGCAATTATAGTATTCTAAAACAAGCAAATCGTTACATAGCTCTTTCAATTACAAGATAAGCTATCGATACAAGTACACATGTACTTAACGTGAAAACCCTCATGAGTAAAAACCAGGACCTGAGTCTCCTGACTCAGGCTTTCATAACCTGACATATATGGGTCTTCTACTATCCTGAGTTGCTTACACACGCAAGCCAAGCGTATTGCAACCTGAGTTGATTACACGATCAACTCAACCATATACAGATTAAATAATCCTAATAACCTCAATATCAAAGTTAATATATAATGAATAATATGAGATAAAACTAAAACGATCTTATAGAGCAAGGAGTGTACTCGTAAGAATTGAACGTAGAGAACCAGTGCTCTTGGAATGAAGAACGTAACAGAAAATAGCTCGTGAAACTCTCTCAGAGAATAGAGTGGAAAGCAGAAAGATGAGAGCTTGTTGCTTTTGTTGTGTTGTAAAGTGAAGTATGGGGTCCTATTTATAGGTCTTACGGTCCCTTAAATGTTGGCTCTCAAAAAGTAGCCGTTGTGAAAAAATATGGAAAGAAATCACCTTCAAATCTTCCTAAAATGGAATACGATTGATGATGATACTAAGATGATCGATCAGAATCAAATGATCAATCATGAGAATTTAGGTAATCGATTAGAATCAAAAGGTGATAGATCAGAGATCAAAATTGATCGATCAGAAATATAATTGATGTAATTCAAATAATGATCGGTCATAAAAAGAGAGTGATCGATCAGAAATGATGGATCAGGAGTAAATGGTTGATCGATTAGCTTGACTCTTTGACCTAAAAGTCAAAGTCAACTGGTTGATATGCAATACACATGATTTGAGGTCTTTTACATTCTAAGATGTTAGAAAATACACTTGCGGAAGAAAATCAAAGAAAAGAATAAAACTTTATGGACACCGAGATTTTACGTGGAATCCTACTCCCTAAGGAGCAGGGTGAAACAAGGGGAGAAGGTCTCGAAGGGCCATATGTTGCATTCAACTTTATCAATGGGTACAAGAGGTCTGGGGCTCCTTATATAGCCTCCATAGAGCCTCCAAATCCCACTACTGGTAAATGTGGGACAAAACACATGGATGGGGTAAATGGATCCTAGAGGTATCCATTTACCCATCTACAACATAAGAGCGCACAACCAAATACTCCAACACTCCCCCTCAAGCTAGAGTATGCAATGCCCAGCTTGGACGGACAGAAAGAAACTCAACTCACAATACATGACACTACAAACAATATCAACTCAACTCATCGGAGTACTCTGGGTCTCTCCTATCTAGCACAGAGAATGGTACTCTACTCTGGAGTCCATATGATACCACATGAAAACCCTTGCCCACATGGCATAGGAAATGGTCCTCTACTTTGGAGTCCCTATGGCTCACATAAAAGCTCTGACCAAAACAACAAGAATGATGGGGACCTGATGAATCTCCATTTCATCATCTTTATTCTATCATTTTGGCCTTAAAAACCCTAGTAAATGCGTGTAAATAGGCTTAATTCATGCATTTTAGCATTCATGCATATTTGTGTAAATAGTGTACAAAATACTAGTTTTAATGCTAAAAATATAGAATAAAGACAAGAAAAGAAAAATAATAAAATATTGTAAATATTTTATGACCCGAAACCCCGAGACCTAGGCATCTTGATGACAAGGTCGACAAAGAATAAAGTAGGGGGAGATAAGGGCCAAAATACAGTAAAAATACCCTTTTATTTATTCATTTATTCTTCATTTTTTATACCTATTTTTAATTCCACAATTTATACTTCAAATAAAGAAACTTTGTACATGAAAGTTGTAGATAACTAAATATAGAAAAATATAAAATTAATTTCACACAAAAATAATGTACATATAAAAAGTTATGATATGAATAAGTTTCCAAAATTCCAACTTCCCAGACCTGTATCTCTCAAATAAAAACTCAAAATATCAAAATCGCATTTAATTGTATATAATTTTTAATAATCTATTTAATGAAGGTGGTTTCATATTTTTCTGAGTTACGGTGTGAAAGTTAGGTTTTGGAAGCCTATTGTATACTTGTATCGATTAAAATATTCATTTTATTTATTATTCATTATTTTTATAATTTTATATTTTTATAATTTTGTAAATATTATTTATAATATTTGTGTACATTAAAACATGAATAAAAACATAAAGAAGACATAAAAATAAAATACTTACATAAAATAGATAGGTATAATACCAGAAATATACCTATACAATTAATACTTCTATTTATTTAATTGTATAAAATACATTAAAGAAACTAAATAAAAATATATTTAAGTTTATTAAAAAAACTATAAATATATAAAATAATAAACAAAATTAATAAAATTAAATATATAAAATAAAAAAATATTAAATAATATAGATAAATATACCTATGTAGCCCTTAAAAGGGAACTTGTAATTTTATACCTCTAAAAAATTAAAAATCATAATAAAATATTTCATAAAATAATAAACATTTTTTATTTAATAACCTAAAATTAATAAAATTGTTAATTATTTTTAAACAAATTTATAAATATTTTTTCCGGGGATTTTTCTGGTTGGTCCACGTGGACCAAACAGAGCTCCCCGTTGGTTGACCTCGGTCAACTCTCTGACCGAGGTCTGTACAGCGTCAGAACCTCATTTTTCGCCAACTTTGTGGATTTTTCAAGGCTCCGTCTTTCATCTTTTCATGATGCTTCCTTCTGGACCTTTTCTCCTCATGGATCCACCTTACACACCCAGGTCTCTCCTCGAGGATTGCATCACTGTCGTGCTCCATCTTCCTCGATCTTTGAAGCCTCCCAACCGTTTGTACAAAAACCACTCAATCCTTCCTTCATCCTTTGAACCCGCTTTTGATCTTTTTGAATCCTCTTCCATCCTGTTCCGGATCGGTGGTGGTGATAACACCACCTCCAGCTGCTTGGGGAGGTGTTCGACGGGCCGAAGGAGTGGCTCCACCATCTCCAACCACGGTGGGCCGTGGAGGTACCCATCTCAGGCGTGAAGGCCTTCGAGGTCCCTTTTTCTTTATTTTTCTTGTGTTTTTATATTCACCTTAGTCTTAGGAACCAATTACCACCTCCCATTTTGACTTGCACCCCACCAATCGCACCGCCACCACCTCGTCGGTGTTTGCTCCGGCGAGCTTCCATTCTGCCTCCATATGCTTTCATCACGCCGCCACGGGGTCGAGGTACTTTTCCCTCGATCCCATAACCATTTTCTTGCAGGACAACACACTTCAGAGCACCTGGGGTCATTTTGGGAACGCGACCGTGGTCCCTGGCTCTGGTCGACGTCGAAGTGTTTTGGAGCACCCAACACCTAGAGCAGACCTGCAGGAATCGATTATGCCCATTTTGGAGCTTCCAACATCACAGAGGAGGAGGAGCGAGGCTGGGGAAGTTCTTCATCGAGGGCCTTCTTCCTTGTTCATCCATCGCCGCTCTCCGTCGTCGGATCAAAGCTGAGTCCCATGCGCTACAGCAACCGTCAAATCTACTCGCGCCTCAGCCGTTGATGCACTTTTGATGATCTAATCTGGAGCGTCCTCGCCCAACCTTCATCAGCTCACCAGATCAGGACACGTGGCATTAGTGAAGAACATCAGCCATCCGATCTCCCTTAGGCTAGGTATTTTGTAATTTCTCCCCCGGCCATTTTTGTATTTATTAATTAGTACACTAACCTTTCATTTTCTTTTATATATTTTTGTAACATTTGCATGTAGCATCCCAGACTTTCCATTATTACGTTTTCGTCCTTGGCCATGTCACCTCACATGCCTGGCGCACGTGAGGGGTGACATTTTGCACCGAGGACCCCAGACATTTTTTGTATTTCGAAATAGTCCAGAAACTATTTTGTAACGTTATAACTTTTCTGGTCAAATTTCATTTTAACCCCCATCTTTGTTAAAATTACACACAGGTCCTTGTCAGTCACGTGTTTGTCACGTGCAATATTGGTGATTTTGCAGGGATAAACCTAGGGTTCTGTCTATTTAGTTTTAGTCGAGAAATATTTTTATTGCATTATAAGTTTGTGGAAAATTGCAATTTGGCTCTGGACTTTTGCATATTTACAAAACTACCCCTGTCAGGATTGCATTTTCTTTATGTTATATCTTTTATTTCATGCATCTATAAAATCCTAAAAAATCCCCAAAAAATAGCATAGGTTCCTGTTGCATTGCTCTTTAATGCTATATTTTTATTTTGCATTTTTGTAACATTTTATTATTTATAAAAAATCAAAAATATGCATTTTCATCCAAGTTTGAACTAGAAAATACATAAAAATTATAAAACATTTTTGAAAAATTCCAAAATAAATATATTTTGTGTGTTTTTGCATCTTATACATTCATCCAAAAATCACTAAAAAACAAAAAAGAAAACTCATAAAAATTACAAAACCTCTAAAACCTTTATAAAAATTGATAAAATCTATAAAAAAAAGTCAAAAAAATACTATTTCTATTTCTATATTTTCTATATTTTATTACCTTTATTTTAAAATTAATTTGGAGAATTCTTGTTACTATTTGATATTTTTCGTCTCTATTTTAATTTCGGATTTATATTTTATTCCTTATTTTGAGTATTTTGAATTTTAAAAATACCAAAAAAATTGCAAAAATATAGAAAAATCACAAAAACATTAGAAAATATAAAAATCATAAAAAAAAATTATTCCTGTATTTTTCTTATTTTTACCTAAATTTATATATTTATTATCTCTCTTTTTTCTTTATTATCTATATACTTTATTTTATAATTCAAATGAAAGAGTAAATACAAAAAATATATAAAATATAAAAAGAAAATACAAAATAAGAAAATTAAAAATCAAAATATAAAAATATAAAATATAAAATATAAAATATAAAATATAAAATCAAAAAAACCACAAAAAAGCACATATAGACAAATTGATCACCCTCACTTTTGAGCATTCATTTGCCCTGATCTACCTGTTTGCTTCCTGTGTTCGACACTCTACACTACTTGCACTATACACACTTTTATAGAGTTATAATAAATTTTAACTCCGCATTTGTTTTCATTGCTTGATTTATTTGTTGTGGGTTAATTGATGTTGAATTGGATTTCGTGAGCGGTCGCTGCAGCGACATTGTGATCCTGCCTTGCGTGGATTACTCTAGACCCTCACAAAATCTCATTCAACAAATGGCGCCGTTGCCGGGGAGCAACAGCGCTTAGGTCGGCTTTTTGCCTTATTGTGACATTTGTCTATATTTATCCTTCATTTATTTCCTTTATTTTTGATATTTATTGTTGAATTGTCTA
Organism: Ottelia alismoides; assembly: GCA_037367405.1. Classification (NCBI taxonomy): domain Eukaryota; kingdom Viridiplantae; phylum Streptophyta; class Magnoliopsida; order Alismatales; family Hydrocharitaceae; genus Ottelia; species Ottelia alismoides. The sequence goes on along the minus strand of JAZKJV010007618.1, from coordinate 724,401 downwards.
ACCACTCTCCTTGTTTGAATTTATGCGAGGAACGCGGATCAAGGGAGGGGCTCCACTTTGGAGCACGTGCGCACCTACAAAAGGCAGCTTTTGACCTAGTGATGAATCCACATTTCTTCATCTTTATTCTATCATTTTGGCCTCCAAAACCCTTGCAAATGCGTGTAAATACCCTTAATTCCCGTATCTTAGCATTCATGCATGTGCTTGTAAATAGTGTATAAAATACTGTATTTAAAGCCAAAATTATAGAATAAATAAAAGAAAAGAAAAAGAATAAAATATTGTAAATATTTTATGACCCAAAACCCTGAAACCTAGGAATCTCGATGAATAGGTCGACAAGGAATAAAGTAGGGGGAGATAAAGGTCAGAATATAATAAAAATACCTTTTATTTAACCCATTCTTTATTCATTTTGGGACCTATTTTCGATTCCACTTTTTATACTTCAAATAAATAAACTTTGTACATGAAAGTTGTAGATAATTAAATAAATAAATATACAAAATTAATTTCACTCAAAAATAATGTACAGATAAAAAGTTATGATCTGAATAAGAATCTAGAATCCCAACTTCCCAGACCTGTATCTCCCAAATAAAATCTCGAAATGCATCAAAATCCCCTTTAATTGTATATAATTTCAAATAATCTATTTAATGGAGGTGGTTTCGCAGTTGGTGGAGCTATGGTTTGAAAGTTGAGTTTTGGACCCTTATTATACACTTGACCAGACTAAAATATTCTTTTTATTATTTATTCATTATTTTTATAATTTCTTATTTTTATAATTTTGTAAATATTATTTATACTATATGTGTACATTAAAATCACAATAAAAACTCAAAGAAAACTCAAAATAAAATACTTGTATATAAAAGACATAGGTATAATACCTATATATATACCTACAGAATTGATACTTTTATTTTATTATGTGTATAAAACACATCAGAAAAATAAAATAAAAATATATTTAAGTGTAAAAATATTCTATAGATTTATAAAATAATAAAAATAATAAAAAAATTAAATACACAAAATAAATTTAAAATAATAAATTATATAGATATAGATACCTATAAAGGCTGTAAAAGGTAACTCTTATTTTTACACCTCATAAAAATAATTAAAAATCATATTAAAATACCTTATAAAATAATAAATATTTTTCATTTAATAATCAATAATTAATAAAATCATTTTCTAATTTTTATTGAATTTACAAAACATTTCTCGGGGGTTTTTCCTGGTTGGTCCACGTGGACCAACCAGGCGCCAGTCAACGTTGACCCTCCCGGTCAACTGGCTGTCCTCCCCCTCCTGTGACCTGACAGACTTGAGTTTCGAGCCATCTTCGCAAAATTATCGAGGCTCCTCCTTGCACTCTTTCATTATGCTCCTTCTGCAACTTTTGTTCCTCGATAATCAGCCTTTCACGCCCTAGATTTTCCTTGGGCCGGGGATCAATGATCTCGTGGATATCCCTCGACCTTTGGAGCACCAGAGCCGCAGAGTCAAACCACATATAGTGCACCCCCGACTTTCGAGCCTCCTTTGAACCCCTCATTCCCAGGTCTAGCTCCCAATCTTGTGCCCAAACGCTCAAGGAAGGTAACAGCTTCCTTTGGAGCCTTTCAGGCCGGTCGAGCGACACCCGAGGAGGCTCCACCACCTCCGCCATCTCCGACATTGAGGTACCCCCTACCTCAGGTTCAACACCTTCGAGGTCCTTATTTTTCTTCCATTTCTTTCTCCCATTTTATCCGCCTTAGCTTTAGGATCATTTCCACTCAAGGAATTTCACGTTTCATCCATCAAATCATCCTTGCGTACACCTCGCCGGAGTGCACCTCCGGCCGAGTACCCCCCATGCCGCTTCATGCCGCTACTATACCATCGCGAGGTCCAGGCACTTTGCCTGGACCCTCTCACTCTTTTCTGCAGGTATTTGGACCTTAACGAGCGCTTGGGGGGTCGTTTTGACCCTCCCCGGAGACCCAAAAAGCTCCCCAGCTCCGTCGTCGTCTCCAGCGAACTCCGGCCGTCATCGGAGCTCTTTGGACCCCCCCAGCACCTAGAGGAAGCTGCCAGGAGCCTCCAAGCCATTTTTGAAGCCCAAAGACCGTCGGAGGTCAGACCTTGAGCTCGGGGAAGTTCGCCTCGCCGGCGCTCCTCCCCTGTTCTTGCTCCGCCCCTCCGCGCAGTCGGATCGAAGCCCGAGCTCCAGGCGCACGTCGACTGTCAGATCTCCCAGAAGCCCAGCCATTGATCAAGCCATGGAGATCTAATCGTGGCTGCCCGTTGCAAACCGTCATCGACCGTTCAGATCGCGCCACGTGTCAAGTGGATTCTTCTCCGCCGTCGGATCGTGCGCAAAGGGGTATTTTGCACTTTCACCCCGCGCAATTTTTGTATTTCTGTTTACTCCACAAACTTTTGTCTGAAGTTTAAATATTTTTGTAATATTTGCATCTAGGCCCTCAAACTTTATTTATTTGCAGTTAGGTCTATTCCACGTCACCTCACGTGACCTGTGCATGTGGGATGGTGGTGTTTTTGCATTCGAACCCCTGCTAGTTTGGTTATTTCGTTTTAAACCAGGAACTGCTCTTTAACAGGTAATATTTTTGGGTTATTTACATGTAAGCCCTTGGGAGTTTTTGATATTGCATTTAGGTCCCTCCCAGGCGTGTGCCAGTCACGCGCAGGGTTGGGTATTTTGCAGGCGTGCCCTTGCGGCTTTTGGTATTTGTATTTGGTCCTAGAAATCGATTTTTCAGTTATAAAATTTTGTGGAAAATTGCACTATGGCCCTTGGATGTTTGGATATTTACACATATGCCCTTGCTAGTATTGTGTTTTCTTTTTGCTGTGCCTATTTATTGCATGCATTTATGTTATTTTTCTTTCCTCTTTATTCCTCTTTGACTCTTGCTCACTTTGAGCCATTCTAGTATTTTACATTCATTTTGTTTCTCATTGACCTCCATATCATTGCTCCACATCGATCTTCCTCTTGATCTTCGAGATGGTGACACATGAATGGCTTCGTTGAGACTCCATCGCCATCGATATCAATCTCACACGCTCGCCTTCTCCAATAATTCGGGGTATTTCCCGAGAACCCAAAAATATCATGTTAAGCTCCTGTTGCATCATAGTATCACGCCATATTTTTGTTTTTCATTTTTATTGCTTTTTCATATTTATAAAAATTCAAAAACATGTATTTTTTCTACTGTTTGCATTAGAAAATACCAAAAAATATTAAAATGCTTTTAAAAATTCCAAAAAAATTACCTTTAGTCTATTTTAGTGTCTTTTAACTCCTGTCCAAAAATCATTAAAAATTTCAAAACAAAATCCTTAAAAATTAGAAAACTCCAAAAATCTTCCTAAAAATCTAAAAAATTCAAGGAACAATCAAAAAAATACACTCGGTTTCTGTAGTTTCCTTATTTTATTGCCTTTATTTTAAAATTAATTTGAGGAACTTTGGATACTGTTTGATATTTTTAATCATCATTTTAATTTCGGCCAGTAGCTTAGTTCACTATTTTCTAGTATTTTGACTTTTAAAAATACCAAAAAAAATCAGAAAAATATCTAAAAATCACAAAAACATCTAAAAATTATAAAAAGACTAAAAACATTTTATTTCCTGATTTTTTAGCATTTTTTACTTATTTTTATAAATACTCTTTCTCTTGTCTTATATTGTGTATATTTTCTATTTATAAAAACATAAAAAAGATAAAAATATAAAAAGAAAATACAAAATCAATAAATTAAAAATCAAAATATAAAAATTAAAAATTAAAAATTAAAACCCCACAAAAATTTGCATATTGGTAGGCACTTGATCACATCACATTTTGGCACATTTTTGTCTGATCTATCTTGCTTGCTCCATGTGTTCGACCTCTACACACTTGCACACTATACACATTTTTGTAGAGTTATAATAAAGTTTGACTTCACTTCTATTTTCATTGCTTGATTTGATTGTCGTGGGTTAATTGTTGATTGTAATCTGGATTTCTGAGTGGTCGGTTCAGCGACGAAGTTCCCGCCTTGTGTGGAACTTAAGACCACCGATTTTCGATTGCATCAAATGGCGCCGTTGCCGGGGAGCAACAACGTATAGGTCTTATTTTTGTGATTGATTATGATTGTGTTTTCACCATTACTGCCTCTTTTACTTACTTTATATTTGATTTATTTTGTCGAGCTATCTGACCACCCTCTCTGTATCTTTGTGCGAGGTACCACGGAGAGAGGGAGTCGGCTTTTCCTAGTCTCCTGAGCAACCACGTGAAGCCTTCTACCCGTGCACGAGGAGACGTAGAAATTTTGTAGACTAGCTCTTTACTTTCTGCGTTGTTTGTGTAATAATTGTGAGAGAGAGAACTATTATTTTTAATAATACAGGTACATTCGTACTTGGACATTCAGGTCCAATTTCCAAGTGATTGTTCACTTGGGTCTCACCGCGGTTTTCACGATTTTTCATCGCATTTTCCCCTTTGTTTTCCGATTTATTTTCCTTTCTTTTGTGTGATTGAGCTCTAGCTTTAGGATTGATTGGCGTAAGATTAGGTCCAAACACCTTAATCAACTTTGCATGCACCTATAGTCTCGATTTTTGGATTTAGTCAAATTTTGAAAAAAGTTCTTCACGCTAATAGTCTATCCTCATCCTAGGGTGATTTCATCGGATTGCATACCGCATATAGATTAGGTTTATAAATTCATGTTTTGCATCCCGCATGGAGAGAGCTGGGAGGCACTGTAAGTCTTCTATCTTTGCATTCATCATTTAGGCACAAAGGTGAGATTTCCATCTTGGTGTCGCCTTGCATTGCTTTTCTGACTCTCTCCCTCTGTTTTTGGATCAAATAGGAACCAAGGAAAAATACAAAAACGTTAGGCGCTTGTATTGATTTGACTCAAAGCAAGTGATAACCCTAAAAAATTTAAAAAAAGGGACTGCTAAAGAAAACTTGACCTAAATAAAATCGGCTAATTTGACACACTGCTTGGGGTGAGTAAAGCCCTCATTTGTATTCAGGTTGCATGGGAAGGTCTCCTTCCAAGTGAAAGAGCGGCTTCGTAAGGATTATATCCCAAAACCCAGTCTGTGGCTGCCTTGTGTATCGCCTGGATTTCCGAAGTATTGGCGCTACTATCGTACGTAGACGAGTAGGGCATGGTCGACATTGATGACTCTCTATTGTGTAGAGCATTGACTTTGTCTGAAGTATTGAGCATAGGCCACGCCTTCACGGGGGTGTCTGTCTCATCGTCTTGCGTCCGAGTAGGATCTTGCACGCTCACGGGTGATTCCGTTGCGAACGACATCCAAATTATCGGTTTCGCCTATCGGCTTCCTCCCTCTATTTCTTTGGCTGAGTAGGGATCTAGGAAGGGTTACAAGGACTTCAAAAAGTGCAGACTACAGGTTACACAGGAGGAGGACAAGTACGTGATTCTTTTCTGGTAGTACTCTCTCTCCTATAGGCGTAGCGCTCTAAGGACTCGTTCAAAGATAACTGCCTGAATTCAATCTAAAAGCTACAAAGATAATAGTCGATCCTTCACAGCTTCACGCGTTGAGTTGGTGAACCCCTTGTATTGTGTTTGATTGACTAGTTGACTTAAGGTCAAGATCAAAAACCATGCACAATTGTGCGCAATTTTGCCCCCCCCCCTCTTCATTTCTCAACCTTACTCTTCTCAATAATCACGATTATGGGAAGGAGATCTCTTAGGCTGTCTCTGATGGCACCACTATCCAGCACTCCTCCCTATTCATTTAGGACGACCTCGGGGAGTCCAGACCCACTCTCCGAGCCTGAGTTCACTTCCACCCTATTCCCCCTCGACCACCCTTCTTCTTCCATCAGTCTAAGAGTATCATAGTTTAGTGCAGCATAGAGCTCAGATCATTTGTCAGCACCTGAGATTGGTTCTTTGGCCTTTGCAGAGACCCAAGACATGGACGGTAGAGAGGAACACCCAGATGAGCAGAGACCGCCACCATTCCTTTTATGAGCAGAGACCTACCATAAACAACTCATTGTTAGTATCCCTGGAGACTATGCAGAGACAGATCAGAGACCAGGGAGTTTTCATGGGTGACCTCATGAGGGAGATAGCGCAGATGCGAGAAGGAAGAGACGATAGACCTGGGGGCAGTGGAGGTGACATACCAGACGTAGCAGGCGAAGGAGGAGAACCTAACCAGGAGAGGCTGCCGCCGATGACCATGAGGCAGTTGCATAACCCAGCTACGACCCTCACTCACCGATGGATTCAGCTTCCTCCCATTGTTGAGAACTTTGAGCTTCACCCGCAGACCATACAATTACTGCCCAAGTTTCACGGGCTAGCCACCGAAGAGCCTCATCTCCATCTATAGGAGTTTGAAATGATTTGTAGCAATGTCCACCACAGACTAGTGGACGAGGACACGATCAAAATGATTACCTTCCCATTCTCATTAGCTGATAGAGCAGACTATTGGCTGAAGCACCTTGGAAGGTACATCACATCATGGGCACAACTCCGGCGTGAGTACTTGAACAAGTACTACCCACTCGGCCGGACCAACGCAGCGCGAGCTATGATCAGCAACTTTACCATGGTCCCGAATGAACAGTTCCACGAGTCTTGGGATCGCTTTAGAGAGCTCATCGACTGGTGTCCACATTATGACATATTAAAGCCCAACTTGGTTCAGAGTTTCTTTTGCGGGCTGACACCGGAGCAGCAGGGGCTTGTCAATTCCTCGTGTGGTGGATCTTATTTTTCCAAGGGTGAAGATGACATTTGGGCCATTTATGAAGGGATGGCAGAAAGCTCGACAGTCATGGCCCAAGCCTGAGTCTACACACAGCAGAAGCCCAACCAGGGAGCAGGGTCATTTCAGAGGATCGCTCGCATCGATGCTGGTCCCCACACTCCGTCAGCAGCCGCAGCCCAAGCCGAATCCGCAGCAGCCGACATGAGGATCATTAGCGAGAAGTTGGACCGCATCGAGATCCTCGAGAAAAAGCACAGTCAGGGGCTGGACCAGATGGACCAGTTGACAAAGATCATGAGTGACCTGAAGACACAGATCTTGTGTATTCAGGAAGCACAGACATCCGCGCAGCCCTCCAGATCACGGGCTGATCCCAGCAGTAGCAGCTCTACCCAGCCCTCTGTCTCGTACCGCCAGGTTCACCACATCCAGGCAGAGCCGGTCCAGCAGCTACAGTACTACCCATCACAGCCACCATCTCAGGACACTCAGATGGTGGTCTATCAGTCGGATCAACCACTAGCAGTTCTTCCACCCCCCATTGAGCAGGAACCATTGATGGAAGTCAATTGGATTTGGTACAACCGGTACCCAAGCAGCCCGGGATTTGTCGCGATCACCACGGATTCCGTTGGACCACTGGTTTCACCTCATCCCAGCAGTAGGCTCCAGCTCAGGGACATCAGAACAGCCAGCAACAACAACCCCAGTATGCCCACTAGCAGTATCAGCAGGGTCCTCGTCCCATCTATCAGGGACAGCAGTGGAGGCAGCGTCAGCAACCTCACCAAACATATTCCCATCCTCCCCACTACCAGCAGCCTCATTTCCAGTAGGGGAATACTTCCAGTTCTCAGGCACCTGTCTTAGAGAACCCATCTCTAGATGACCTCGCCCGCTTGATTTCTGACCAGCAGGCATCTTTCCGGCGAGAAATGGATGAGTTCCTCTAGGAAATGACGGATATCATCAAGGGCAAGGCTGCCATACCTGCACAGATCGAGCCTAATCCGAATAATCTGAAGACGAAGTCTGAGCAGGTACAGTTTACAGAGGATACTTCTCCTAGTGATTATTTGAGTGGCATGTCTTCTTTGTATGATGCTGATTTTGTGACTACTAGGAGCGGTAGGATGCCAGCCGGCGGTGCCTCATCTGAGCGACAGCCACACGAGGAACCAAGAGCGCCAGATGAGCAGAGTAGCGGTGCTGATGCCACTGATGATGTTGATGACGGTGGTGTTGATGCCACCAATGATGGAGATCCAGATGACGGTGTTGAGGTCGTCGTGACACCTGATGCAGACGGTGGTGTTGAGACCACCATTTTTTGATGCAGAGCCAGAGCGCGGTGCTGATGCCGTGAAGTCAGATGCCGTTGGTGGTACTGATGCCACCACTTCTACTTTTGTTGAGCTTCCACATGTAGCGTTGCCACCTTTTGTATCTCAGAACTATGGTAACAAAAAGAACAAAAAATAAATATAGGAAAGGTTTCTGTATACACTTCAGATCCGTATGTGTTGCATGATGATCATTGTATGGATTCTATTCCTTCACAGGCACAGGAACCTATTCCTAGTCCTCCATCTGAAGAGGTCCCTACCGTCCCCTTCCCACAAGCACTCCGCTTGGCGAAGGGGAATAAAAGAGAAAATCCCAAAAAGACTCAACAGGTAGAGTTCAGCAACCAGATGATTGATAGATTCCAGATCCATCTGACTCTACAGGAAGCACTTGAGCACATCCCCCTCTTCCAAAAGAGCTTGAGAGAGAAGACTACAGTCCGCAGGAAGAGGAGGAACCACAGAGATCAGATCCATGTGGTCACCCATTCTACTTGTTGCACCATTCAGAACCGATTGCCAGCCAAGAGACCTGATGCAGGAGCTCCCTATGTCAGATGCGAGATTAAGGAGCAGTGGTTCGATCGTACTCTATTAGACAGCGGATCTTCTATCAACCTCCTTCCGGCAGCCTTACTCGACCGATTCGAGTTTGGTCCTCTTCTTCGGAGCAGGACAATCCTTCAGTTTGCTGATAGGTCGACTAAGAGGCCAAAGGGGTTGTTGAGAGACGTGGTCGTTACCATTCAGAGCATGAATATCCCCGTGGACTTTGTTGTATTGGACATGGAGATCCCTGAGTCGGTAACCGATGCCCCCATCATACTTGGATGCCCATTCTTGACCACAACCAAAGCGATGACCAATCATGATAATGGGAAGGTATGCTTTTGCGTAGAGGGCGAGAGCATACAATAGAGACGATCAAGGAGACCAGAGCAAGAGAATCAGCATGCTCAGAGCAGTCCAGTGATACCGCGCAGATGACAGAGGACGAGCTAGACATCCACCAAGAGTGTGATTTTGTGATGACAGATGATGAATCCATTTAGATAGATCCCGTAGCACAGGCCCTCGCCTTTCCCGCAGATTCACCATATTTACAGCTTATGGCAATTGAGAGCCTGGAGAGCACACCCCAGGATGAGGATACCTTTGTGGCTGACAGTTGTGGGACGAGTGGTGATGATTTTCAGTCTTGTTCTTCTAGTTCAGATCCCTCAGATTCAAACATTGATTGGGATGATTTTGATGACTATTTGTCGTGTCTGATTCCTTCTGAGCCGACAGCTGGGACGGAGGGCGAGCCAGTACAGTTTATAGATGATTCAACAGGGTCCCCTTCGTCAGATGTTCATGCACAACGAGAGTTCTCACATGCAGACCTGGTAGCTTTCACACAGACATATCAGAAGCCAGATCTGCCACCTCCCAGTTGTCCAGAACTGAAACCCTTACCGTAGTCGTTGAAGTATAGATTCCTTGCGGGTGAGCCAGATATGCACCCAGTCATTATCTCAGTAGGTTTGACCAGAGAGCAAGAATCTCGTCTGATGGAGGTTCTTGTAAGAAACCGCAAGGCGCTAGGATGGAGCATAGCTGATCTCCAGGAGATTAGTCCGGCTCTGTGCTCCCACCACATCTATCTTGAGGAGGACGCTAGGCCTTCGCGTGAGTTCCAGCGAAGGCTGAACCCGAATCTTCGTGATGTGGTCATGAAGGAAATATCTAAGTGGTGGAGCACCGATTTTATCTACCCCATCTTCGACTCGAAGTGGGTTAGTCCATTACATGTGGTACCGAGGAAGACGGGTATCACTACAGTTGTGAGTGAGTCTGGAGAGGAGATCGCTACCTGAGTACCCACTTCTTGAAAAGCCTGTGTGGACTACAGACGATTGAATCAGGCCACCAAGAAGGATCATTTCCCACTAACATTCATTGATCAGATTATCGAGAGGCTAGCTTTGAAAAGTCACTACTGTTTTCTTGACGGGTACTCCGGTTACAATCAAGTGGCCATTGCGCCTGAAGACTAGGAGAAAATGACATTCACCTGTCCGTTTGGGACGTATGCTTTCAGACGGATGCCCTTTGGATTGTTTAACTCCCCGGTGACCTTCCAAAGGTGCATGTTGTCCATTTTCTCGGACATGGTGGGTGATTGTTTAGAGGTATTCATGGATGACTTCTCGGTCTATGGCGATGGGTTTGATGCTTGTCTTTACTGCCTAGACCGTGTGCTTCAACACTGCATAAAGGTCAATCTTGTCTTGTCTTGGGATAAGAGTCACTTCATGGTGACTCAAGGGACGGTCCTTGGTCATATCATCTCCAATAGGGGCATGGAGGTCGATCCGGCCAAGGTGGATATCATTAGAAAACTCAATCCATCGTCCAATCTGTGTCAATTGCGGTCTTTTCTTGGGCATGTAGGTTTCTACCGGCGGTTCATTTAGGACTTCAGTCGTATTGCCCGACCGCTTACTGATTTGCTGACGAAAGAAACCAAGTTCATTGTAGATGATAAGTGTCTTGCATCCTTTGAAACTCTCAAGAATATGGTCATCACGGCTCCTGTCCTTCAGCCACCCGATTGGTCTCTCCCATTCGAGATCATGACGGACGCCTCTGATTTTGCCGTAGGGGCTGTGCTTGGACAGAGGAGGGATGGATCGTCGTATGCCATTCACTACGTCAGCCAGACATTGGATGCTGCTCAGCGGAATTATACTGTGACAGAGAAAGAGATGCTGGCCGTAGTCTTTGCTTTGGATAAGTATCAATCATATATTCTCGGATCTAGAGTGATTATCTTTACCGATCACACCGCCATCTGGTACCTCATGGCAAAGAAGGATGCCAAAGCTCGCCTTACCAAATGGATCCTTCTGCTCCAAGAGTTTGACATTGAGATTAAGGATAAGCCTGGAGTTAAGAATGTGGTGGCGGATCACCTCCCCCGCTTAGAGAACCTTGAGGAATCTGAGCCCAGCGCACCTATTACAGAGATGTTCCCAGATGAGTCGATCTTGGCTATCACCTCGCTCCCATGGTACGCCGACGTTGTGAACTATCTTGTTGTCAAGACGATTCCACAAGGTTGGCCCAGGCAGAAACTTGAGACCTTCCTGGCGAAGGCCAAGTTTGACTATTGGGAGGATCCCGTCCTTTATCATGAAGGAGGGGATAGCATCTGGAGGAGGTGCATTCCTCAAGATGAGCAGCATAGCGTCCTCACATACTTCAAGGATTCAGATGAGTTTGTGAAGAGATATACTGACTGTCAGAAGATGGGTACTAGCAGACAGAGAGACATGATACCCATGCATCCCGTTCACTTTTGTGAGGTTTTTGATGCATGGGGTATTGATTTCATGGGCCCATTTCCTAAGAGTCGGGGGTTTGAGTACATTTTCCTCGCTGTGGACTATGTGAGCCGTTGGGTTGAGGTCATCCCTGCCCGAGCCGCAAATGCTAAGAACGTCTTAGTTTTTTGAGGAAAAATATCATTCCACGGTTCGGGGTACCTAGAGTTCTGATTTCAGACGGGGGGTCTCACTTTATCAATGACAAGGTTAGGGTCCTTGCAGACGAGTTCAGTATTGACCATCGTGTTGCCACGCCGTATCACCCTCAGACTAATGGTCTTGCTGAAGTATTGAACAGGGAGATCAAGACTATCTTACAGAAGGTTGTCCGTCCAGACCAAAAGGATTGGTCACAGCTTTTGGACTCGATCTTGTAGGCCTATCAGACTTCCTTCAAGACTCCATTAGGGACATCTCCCTTTCGTATCGTCTATGGCAAGCCGTGCCATCTACCAATAGAGAACAAGCACAAGTCACTATGGGCAGTCACTGAGTTATTATTGGATCCCAGGAGTATAGGAGAACAGAGGAAAGCATAGTTGACAACCCTGGAGGAGTTGAGAGATACAACCTTTTCTACCAGCCTACAATATAAGGAAAAAGTGAAGACATGACACGATTCCATTATCAGCCATAAACAGTTTGAGCCCGATCAGCGCGTATGGATGTTTGATTCCAGGCTGAAATTATTTCCAGGGAAATTACGGAGTAAGTGGAAAAGTCCGTATGTGGTCAGGAAGGTACATGACAATGGTGGTATTGATATATCCGAGCCATCATCTTCCTCTACCTTTCGTGTTAACGGTCAGCACCTGAAGCTATACCTAGACCATGATCTGCCGACCATTGACGTTGCCCCCATTCTTCTGGTAGGAGATGTACTCTTTGACTCATATCATTTGCATCTCATATATGGTGACCACTTCCATCTTCCGCTGTATAGATCAATCTGTCCATATCATTCTTTCATTCTTCCATTTCGTCTGCTACCCCGTCTCCATCTTCTGATTTTGCTATACTTAGGATGCACCTTGTCCTAAGTATAGGGGGTACACACACTGAGCTGTGATCTACTCATTTCTTCTTTTCTTATTTTCCTTTTCTATCTTCTTTTCGCATCGAAAAGGTGTCGCCCCTTGTATACAGTTTTCTATACTTAGGATGCACTTTGTCCTAAGTATAGGGGGTGTGCACCCCGAGTTTTTCATTCTTTTCGATCCTCTCCATTGTCTCCTCTTCTTGTCTATACTTAGGGATATCTTACCCTAAGTATAGGGGGAGACAATCTGAGTACGATATGTTCATTCCTACCCTTGACCATCTCTGCTTTGTGTATAGTTTGTTATACTTAGGATTATTTGATCCTAAGTATAGGGGGGACGGTCAACTTCTCATTTATTCATTAATTTATTTCTTTATTCTTTAGACTTGCCTATACTTAGTACGAGTTATGTCATCTCTTTTCTCTCCGATCTATGAAGCCATAGCTCAAGCTAAGTATAGGGGGGCCGTATATATTACGTATATACTTTAGCCATAACTCGTACTTTCGTATTTTCTTAATAATATAGCTAACAATTCTTTAAAATTCATTAAAAACCTTAATAAAAAGATGTTGATTATTCCTCAAAATTTTTTTGTATTTACTGATTATTAAATCAAGTGAAAATGTTTTTTCTGCAAAATGTTTGAAAAATAGTTTGAAAATCTTTGTGAAAATCTTTTGAAAACTACTTGGAAAACGTTTTGTTACATATTTTCAAATTTTGTAAAAATATTTTGTTTGAAAAATTTTATTTTTCTTTGTGTGAAATAAAATATTTGAAAAATGATTTGCAACTGGTTTGAAAAATGATTGCAAAAATATTTTGAAAAATCTATCTATATTGTTTGGAAAACCTTTACAAAAATGATTTTCAAATGTGTGTACATGTTCGTAAAGTTGTTTGTAAAAATTATTTTGGAATTTAGTTTTCAAAATTATTTGAAAAACCTGTGTCAAATAAGATTGAAGAATAGATACATCACACCAAAATCCATTATATATCTATACCTATAAAATTGACCACTTACCCTTATAAATTCTTAAAATCCACTTCTTGTAAATATAAGAAGCATCCCCGTGTAAATATTTGTACCTAGTTTTTAGATAAAAACTTTTTGTTTTAAAAAATCCCAAAAACATTTGCAAAATTAAAATCCAAAAACAGTTGAAAAATCTTTTTTTAAAAAATACATATGCATCATCATCTTTTCAAAAATCCATAAAAAGTTCAAAATCTTGAAAATTGTATCACAAAGATATTTTCTGCATTCAGCATAGCATTTGCATATCATTCGCATTTTTCAGATTGAGTTTGATAGTTGAACAAGTCTAAATAAAATCCGGAGATTGGAGCTTGATTGGACCGTAAAATCTACCTAATAACAGGAACCTTATAGGAACTGGGTTTGAGGTACTTCAGGTCTAGTTGACTTAATTCTTTAAGGATTACGAGACTTTGTTCAATGGATTCTTGACTGCCTAAGTAGAGTTTTTCGGAGCACACGCACGACTCTTGTTGATAATGACCTAACTTGGACTTTACATGGCTCAACTCAGTTGGAGTGGTGAGGGGATTGGATTTGCCGGTATGAGACGCACACAAGTGAAAACACTTGTCCTCCTCTAGGGAGGGAAGTGCACCCCAACCCGTCGAGTGATGAGGAATTCTAAAGACAGGAGAGTGTGGGTTGCAATAAAGCTTCAAAAGAGCGATAGTCTACTGACTCAAGAGGAAAAACTCCTTATGTGAATGCTGTTGTATATAGTATTTCAAAAAAAATGGACATGCTTGTACAAAAATAAAATGCCTGCGAAGTATGTGAATATGTTGTAAAGCCAATAAGCAAGCTTGAGTTCCAAAGTCATATCATGTGAGCCTGCAGCTGGATGACTTGACTACACTGGTCTTGCATCCTAGGATAGGTAGATACACTGGCTACCGTCCATTCTTCTCTTCACCCCCTCCTCTTGAGTTGGTTGCCACTTGAACTTAGAAGGGAATACCCCTCTTCTCGAGGAAGGAGTTATTGGATTGGGGAATCATTGGGTTGTCATACTGGAGAAGTCAGTCTCTTTGTCATTCTAGTTGGGGAGAGCCACTATCACTTACACTGTACGAGTCAGATTCATAGTTGAAAGAGTTTGCGTATGAGTTGAGATATTTCTAACCTGGCTATTGAGGAGAATTGAGCAGAGTTTTGGGATTCTCAGGGACTGTTTGATTTCAAATCTGATTCTCACTAAGGTTCCGATCGCACTAAAATTCCAAAGGTCCGACTTAAGCTCCAAACTTTGATTTTGTGAAGACAAGTTTGATAATTAAACTTCATCTATCTTTCTTCTTTTTCTTTTCTTTATTTTTCCTTTCTGCACTTATTGCATAAGTGTTTGCTAGGGACTAACAAAGGCAAAGTATAGGGGGGTGATGAATCCACATTTCATCATCTTTATTCTATCATTTTGGCCTCAAAAACCCTAGCAAATGCGTGCAAATACTCTTAATTCCCATATCTAAGCATTCATGCATGTGCATGTAAATAGTGTATAAAACATTGTATTTAAAGCCAAAATTATAGAATAAATAAAAGAAAAGAAAAAGAATAAAATATTGTAAATATTTTATGACCCGAAACCCTGAGACCTAGGCATCTCGATGAATAGGTCGACAAGAAATAAAGTAGGGGGAGATAAGGGCCATAATACAATAAAAATACCTTTTAGTTAACCCATTCTTTATTCATTTTGGGACCTATTTTTGGTTCCACTTTTTATACTTCAAATAAATAAACTTTGTACATGAATGTTTTAGATAATTAAATAAATAAAAATACAAAATTGATTTCACTCAAAAATAATGTACACATACAAAGTTATGATCTGAATAAGAGTCAAGAATCCCAACTTCCCAGACCTGTATCTCCCTAATAAAAGCTCAAAATGCATCAAAATCACCCTTTAAAAGTATATAATTTCACATAATCTATTTAATGGAGGTGGTTTCGCATTTGGCGGAGCTATGGTTTGAAAGTTGAGCTTTGGACCCCTATTGTACACTTAACTAGACTAAAATATTCTTTTTATTATTTATTCATTATTTTTTATAATTTCTTATTTTTATAATTTTGTAAATATTATTTAACTATATGTGTACATTAAAATTAGAATAAAAACTCAAAGAAAACTCAAAATAAAATACTTGTATATAAAAGACATAGGTATAATACCTATATATTACAGAATTAATGCTTTTATTTTATTAAGTGTATAAAACACATCAGAAAAATAAAATAAAAAAATATTTAAGTGTAAGTATTCTATAAATTTATAAAATAATATACAAAAATAATAAAATTAAATACACAAAATAAAAATAAAATAATAAAATATATGGATATAAATACCTATAAAAGTTGTCAAAGGTAACTCTTATTTTTACACCTCATAAAAATAATTTAAAATCATATTAAAATACCTTATAAAATAATAAATATTTTTCATTTAATAATAAAAAAATAAAAAAATCATTTTCTATTTTTTATTGAATTTACAAAACATTTCTCGGGGGTTTTTCCTAGTTGGTCTACGTGGACCAACCAGGTGCCAGTCAACGTTGATCCTCCAAGTCAACTGGCTGTCCTCCCCTTCCTGTGACCAGACAGACTTGAGTTTCGAGCCAACTTCGCAAAATTATCGAGGCTCCTCCTTGCACTCTTTCATGATGCTCCTTCTGCAACTTTTGTTCCTCGATAATCAGCCTTTCAAGCCCTTGATTTTCCTCGGGTCGGGTATCAATGATCTCGTGGATCTCCCTCGACCTTTGGAGCACCAGAGCCACAGAGTCAAACCACATATAGTGCACCCCCGACTTTCGAGCCTCCTTTGAACCCCTCATTCCCAGGTCTAGCTCCCAATCTTGTACCCAAACGCTCAAGGAAGGTGACAACTTCCTTTGGAGCCCTTCAGGCTGGTCGAGCGACACCCGAGGAGGCTCCACCACCTTCGCCATCTCCAGCGTTGAGGTACCCCCTACCTCAGGTTCAACACCTTCGAGGTCCTTATTTTTATTCCATTTCTTTCGCCCATTGTATCCGCCTTAGCTTTAGGATCATTTCCCGTCAAGGAATTTCATGTTTCATCCATCAAATCATCCTTGCGTACACCTCGCCGGAGTGCACCTCCGGCCGAGTACCCCCCACGCCGCTTCACGCCGCCACTATACCACCGCGGGGTCCAGGCACTTTGCCCTGGACCCTCTCACTCTTTTCTGCAGGTATTTGGACCTTAACGAGCGCCTGGGGGGTCGTTTTGACCCTCGCCGGAGACCCAAGAAGCTCCACAGCTCCGCCATCGTCTCCAGCTAATTCCAGCCATCATCAGAGCCTTTTGGACCCCCCCCCCCAGCACCTAGTGGAAGCCGCCAGGAGCCTCGAAGCCATTTTTGAAGCCCAAAGACCGTCAGAGGTCGGACCTTGAGCTCGGGGAAGTTTGCCTCACTAGCGCTCCTCCCCTGTTCTTGCTCCGCTCCTCCGCACCGTCGGATCGAAGCCCGAGCTCCAGGCACACGTCGACCGTCAGATCTCCCAAAAGCCCAGCCATTGATCAAGCCATGGAGATCTGATCGTGGCCGCCTGTTGCGAACCGTCATCGGCCGTTCAGATCGTGCCACGTGTCAAGTGGATTCTTCTCCGCCGTCGGATCGCGCGCAAAGGGGTATTTTGCACTTTCACCCTGCACAATTTTTTTATTTCTATTTAGTCCATAAACTTTCGTCTGAAGTTTAAATATTTTTGTAATATTTGCTTCTAGGCCCCCGAACTTTATTTATTTGCAGTTAGGTATATTCCACGTCACCTCAGGTGACCCGTGCACGTGGGGTGGTGGTGTTTTTGCATTGGAACCCCTGCTAGTTTGGTTATTTCATTTTAAACCAGAAACTGCTCTTTAACGTGTTATATTTTTGGGTTATTTACATGTAAGCCCTTGGGAGTTTTTGATATTGCATTTAGGTCCCTCCCAAGCACGTGCCAGTCACGCGCAGGGGTGGGTATTTTGCAGGCGTGCCCTTGCGGCTTGTGGTATTTGTATTTGGTCCTAGAAATCGATTTTTCAGTTATAAAATTTTGTGGAAAATTGCACTGTGGCCCTTGGATGTTTGGATATTTACACGTATGCCCTAGCTAGTAATGTATTTTCTTTTTGTTGTTTCTATTTATTGCATGCATTTCTAGAATCCCAAAAATTCTCAAAAAATCAAGTTAAGCTCATTTTGCATCATAGTATCAAGTCATATTTTTGTTTTGCATTTTTATTGCATTTTCATATTTACAAAAAATTCAAAAACATGTATTTTTGCTACTGTTTGCATTAGAAAATACCAAAAAATATTAAAACTCTTTTAAAAATTCCAAAAAAATACCTTTAGTCTATTTTAGTGTCTTTTAACTCATGTCGAAAAATCATTAAAAGTTTCAAAACAAAAACCTTAAAAATAAGAAAACTCCAAAAATCTTCCTAAAAATCTAAAAAATTCAAGGAAAATAAAAAAATACAATCTCAGTTTATGTAGTTTCCTTATTTTATTGCCTTTATTTTAAAATTAATTTGAGGAATTTTGGATACTGTTTGATATTTTTAATCTTAATTTCAGCCAGTAGCTTAGTTCACTGTTTTCTAGTATTTTGACTTTTAAAAATACCAAAAAAAATCAGAAAAATATCTAAAAATCACAAAAACATCTAAAAATTATAAAAAGACTAAAAACATTTTATTTCCTGATTTTTTAGCATTTTTTCCTTATTTTTATAAATACTCTATCTTTCTCTTATCTTATATTATGTATATTTACTATTTTTAAAAACATAAAAAATAGATAAAATATAAAAAGAAAATACAAAATCAGTAAATTAAAAATCAAAATATAAAAACATAAAATAAAAAAATAAAAAATTAAAAAAAATAAAAACCCACAAAAATGTGCATATTGGTAGGCACTTGATCACATCACATTTTGGTACATTTTTGTCTGATCTATCTTGCTTGCTCCCTGTATTCGACCTCTACACACTTGCACACTATACACATTTTTGTAGAGTTATAATAAAGTTTGACTCCACTTCTATTTTCATTGCTTGATTTGATTGCCGTGGGTTAATTGTTGATTGTAGTTTGGATTTCTGAGTGGTCGGTTCAGCGACTAAGTTCCCGCCTTGTGTGGAACTTAAGACCACCGATTTTCGATTACATCACCTAACACAAAGGAGGACTTGGAGAATTTTGAAGACAAATTTTGAGCATTTATTTTCTGTATTTATATTTGTAATTTAAGTGAGAGAGCGACCCTTATTATTTATAATAATAACGGTACTCAGACTTTGGACTCTCGGGCCCAATTTCCAAGTGATTGTTCACTTGGGGCTCACCGCAGTTTTGCCGTGTTTTCATCGTATTTCTTTTCCTTTGTTTTCCAATTTTGTTTTATTTCTTTTTGTGTGATTGAGCCTTAGTTTTAGGAGCTGCTTGATGTAGTGTTAGGTCCAAACACCTAAGTATATTTGCATGCTCCTATAGAGAACGTTTGGATCTAGTCAAATTTTGAAAATTGTGCTTCACGTTAATAGCAGTTTCTCAACTTAGGGCGATTTCATCGGTTGCATCTGCATATAGTTTAGGTTTCAATTCTGCTGAGCATCTTCGCATGTAGAGTGCTGGAGGCAAGGTGAGCATTTACGCTTTAGCATTCATCATCGTTTTGTCGCTTGCATTGCTTTTCTGCTCCTCTACCTCTGATTTTTACCACCTAGGTGCTTAACGGAATCGATTCCTCGTTAGGCTCGTGCATTGATCATTAAAAATCCAAAAAAAAGTGATAACAAATAAAATTGAGACTGCTAGCATTACTCGACGTTAAAATCAACCAAAAAAGAAAAATATTATCTTGGGGCGAGTAATCCCCTCATTGTCTTCGCTTTACTTGCCCGCGCACACACTAAGGATTAGTGCCAAATCCCATTCAACCCCTAAGTGTTTGTGCAATTTTTTGGACTTATCACCTAACTCTAAAAATAGACAAGATAAAAAGACTGCATTTTGCGATCTTTAGCGAGTTGAGTAGGTGACCTGGAGGTTTTGATTTGTGTGTGTTTGCTTGTGCTTGCTTGTGTGTGTTCTAGATCGCCTCTGCGCATTTGTGCCTTTTCCTTCACTTCTCTTGACTTGACCATCATACTCTCCTGATCGTTCCCTTTTTGTTTTCGAGATGGACCCCTAGAGCGTATTTTATCCGGATTTTGCGGATCCCTCGTTTACTCCAGCCAGTTCACCTCCCTTGTATTAGGAGGATCCTCCTCCTTATTTTTCTGATTTTTGTACATATCCGCCTCAGCCACAGTATCAGACCTCGGACTTCTACTCACACCCACCACCACCTACATATTTTCCACCTTCACATCCACCCGAGACTGAGTTGTTGGAGTCACTTTTCATGGAGTCCACCCTTAAGCACTTGACCCAGATGATGGATCATATGAGACAGAGGATTGATAACCTCACTAGCATAAATAAGAGCGACCATGATGTTCCACCATGTGATGATATGGGTTTACTCGAGGATTTCCATGAGAGCTTGCAATCGCCCAAAATATTAAAAAAATAAGATAAAATTAAAAACACAAACAGAGTTCAGGAGACCTTTGGTTGAGTCAGACTGTGAGGAGAGTGCCTACGTGCTAGACCATTTGACCACACCTGCACTCAAACCTTGTCCCACCTTTGACCCTAAGGATGCCACTGTATAGACTGCTCTTGGCATTCCTCGTGTATATGTTGATTCCGACCTTCTCCCCTGTATGGAGGAGGTCCAAAAATTCAAAAAAAATGTTAACTGAATCCGAAGTGGTGGCCACCATTCATGAGATCATGCATGCCCCACTTCAGTAGGCCATTACCGATTTATCTGCTCATCTTCCCAAGAAGAAAAAGCGGAGGAGCAGATCTGAGCACCATATCTTGACCATGGTCACTACCCATGCCATCACACATCGTCCCATTCCTCGGAAGAAGAACACTACCACACCTTTCATTAGCTGCACCATCTCTGACTTCTCATGTGAACACACTCTCCTTGATGGTGGTGCTTCAATTAGCATATTACCCTTCTCGTTGGTACAGTCTCTTCACTTAGGGCCTCTCAAGAAAAGCAGGATGATCGTTCAGTTTGCTGATGGATCAATAAAGAGGCCAAAGGGTATCCTTGAAAACGTAGTCATTTCGATTCAGGGCACGAGGTACAATGTTGATTTTGTCGTATTTCCCATGGAGACCTCCACAGGGGAGCACTCTCCAATAATCCTAGGATGACCATTCCTCACCTCTGCAAGGGTCGTTATTGATTATGGATCAGGAGAGATTCTCTTCCGTCCTGTTGACGAGAGCAAAGTGATCATCACTACACCCATTGTCGACCAGAGACCTGCACCTGATGCAACCACACATATCTTGGTTAACCATGATGATCATGACCTAGATGATACAATCAAAGATTTTTGCTGCATGTTGGACTCTACTGAGACCCGAGAATTCCTCCCTATGGTGGAAGACTCAGAAAGCATGGACTTCGGAGTTCCTTCTTCTGGGACTTGGCGATGTGTTGATGACATCTACGGGATTTACACGATTGATACCCTAGAGCAGAGGGCAATTTGGAGACTAGACATGACGGACATGACTCGACTACTTCACTGATGATTCCGCTCGTGTTCATTTAGATTCAGATTAGACAAAGGACAAATTTGATTTGGTTGCTTTTATTCAGGAATTCAGGCCTTTTGATGAAAAAGATGATCCGATTGAGATTATAGAGGACGAACATAGTTCGACTACTTTCACTGATGAGTGCGTTCCTGTTCATTTAGATATTGATGAGACAAAGGCCGAATTTGATTTGGTTGCTTTTATTCAGAAATTCGGGCCTTTTGATGAAAAAGACGATCCAGTTGAGATTGTAGAGGACGAACATAGTTTGACTACTTCCACTGATGAGTTCGTTCCTTTTGGTTTTGACCTGGATGAGACCTCACAGGACAACACTGACTACACTACTTCAGATGATAATGAGTTTGTCCCATTCCACTTTGATATCAGCGAGACTCCCAAGGCCAGACCTAGCAGTACTACCTCCACCAACCCGTCTGCGCCTTCACTCCCTAGGACCATTGAGGATCTTTACCCTGTCGACCCTGATCGGCTTCCGTCCACTGTAGACCCCGATGTCGACCTGCACCATACCCGATCCATTCCTCAGCGGTCTCGCAAGAAGGTTCACTTTCAACCTTCTTAATCCTTTGTACATCCATCTTTGTTGTACATTCGCTTCTGTTCATCTTTGTCCATCTTCCATATTGCTCATTCCACCCATTTTCGTGTTTGTTTTCCTTAGGACGTACTTTGTCCTAAGTATAGGGGGTGGATGAGCCGAGTATTCATTGGTCGTTCCGTTTCATTACTTCGCTTGTTGCCTATACTTAGGGATTCTTTTACCCTAAGTATAGGGGGAGTGGTGTGTACATTCTCTCTGATCTATTCTTCCATCTTCATCTCTTTTTCTTCTTTTCTTTTTTTCCTTTTCTATTTTCTTTTTCTAACGAAAAAGGTGTCGCCTCTTGTTGCCAGTCTTCTATACTTTGGACGTACTTTGTCCTAAGTATAGGGGGTGTTCATCCCGAGTCATTCTATTCTTTGATCCTCTCCTTTGTCTCCTCTTCTTGTCTATACTTAGGGATATCTTACCCTAAGTATAGGGGGAGACAGTCTGAGTACGATCTGTTCGTTCCCACCCTTGACCCTCCCTGCTTTGTGTACAGTCTGTTATACTTAGGATTATTTGATCCTAAGTATAGGGAGGCCGGTCAACTTCTTATTTGTTCACTCGTTCCTTATTCTTTAGATTTTCCTATACTTAGTACGAGTTATGTCTTCTCTTTTCTCTCTGATCTATGAGGACATAGCTCAAGATAAGTATAGGGGGTCGTATATACTGCGTATATACTTTAGCCATAACTCGTACTTTTTATTTTCTTAATAATATGGCTAAAAAATACTATTAAATTCATTAAAATTACTTAATAAAAAAATGTTATTATTCCTCAAATTCTTTTTGTATTTACTGATTAATAAATCTGGAGAAAATGTTTTTTTACAAAGTGTTTGAAAAATAGTTTGAAAATCTCTTTGAAAAATATTTTGAAAACTATTTGGAAAACATTTCTTTGTAAAGATTGTTTTGTTTTGAAAATTTTATTTTCTTTGTGTGAAATAAAAATGTTTGAAAAACTCTTTGCTAATGGTTTGAAAAATGGTTGCAAAATATTTTGAAAAATCTATCTAAACTGTTTGAAAAACCTTTGCAAAATGATTTTCAAATGTGTGTACATGTTTGTAAAAATGTTTGTAAAAATTATGTTGGACTATAGTTTTCAAAAATTGCTTGAAAAACCTTTTCAAATAAGTTTGAAGAATATATATCACACCAAAAATTCATTATATCTATATATTTATAAAACTGACCACCTACCCTTGTATATTCTTAGAAATCTACTTCTTATAAATATAAGATGCATCCCTGTGTAAATATTTGTACCTAGTTTTTATCCAAAATCTGTTGTTTTCAAAAATCTAAAAAAACATTTGCAAAAGTAAAATACCAAAAGCATTTGAAAAATCTTTTGAAAAATATAAAAAATGCATATGCATCATCTCTTCAAAAATCCATAAAAAGTTCAAAATCTTTGAAAATCGCATCACAAAAAATATTTTCTGCATAGCAATTGCATAGCATTAGCATTTTTCAAATTGAGTTTAATAGTTGAACAAGTCTAAGTAAAATCGGAAGATTGTAGCTTGATTGGACCTTAAACCTACCTAATTATCAGGAACCTTATAGGAGCTGGAATTGAGGTACTTCAGATCTAGTTGATTAATTCTTTGAGGATCACAAAACTTGGTTCAATGGATTCTTGACTGCCTAAGTAGAGTATTTTGGAGCACACGCATGACTCTTGTTGATAATGACCTAACTTGGATACCTACACCTTTCACTTGGCTTAACTCAATTGGAGTGGTGAGGGGGTTGGATTTGCTGGTATGAGACGCACACAAGTGAAAACACTTGTCCTCCTCTAGGGAGGTAAGTGCACCCCAACTCGTCTAGTGATGATGAATTCTAAAGACAGGAGAGTGTGGATTGCAATAAAGCTTCAAAAGATGGATAGTCTACTGGCTCAAGAGGAAAAACACCCTATGTAAATGCTGTTGTAAATAGTATCTCAAAAAAACTCCAAAAAAGTGGGAAGGCCTGTATAAAAATAAAATGTCTGCTGGAGTAAGTATGTATGTTGTATAGAAAATAAGCAAGCTTGAGCTTCAAAGTCAAATCATGTGAGCCTTCAGTTGGATGACTTGACTACACTGGTCTTGCATCCTAGGATAGGTACCTACACTGGCTACCGTCCATTCTTCTCTTCACCCACTCCTCTTGAGTTGGTTGTTACATGAACTTAGAAGGGAATTCCCCGTTCCTCGAGGAATGAGTTATTGGATTGGGAATCATTGGGTTGTCATGCTGGAGAAGTCAGTCTCTTTGTCATTTCAGTTGGGGAGAGCCATCATCACTTACATTGTACGAGTCAGATTCATAGTCGTAAGGATTTGCGTATGAGTTGAAGTATTCTGACCTGGCTATTGGGGAGACTTGAACAAAGATCTAGGATTCTCGAAGGCTGTTGGATTTCAAAACCTATTCCCATTAAGGTTTCACCCGCACTAAAATTTCAGAGGTCTGACATAAGCTCCAAACTTTGATTTTGAGAAGACAAGTTTGATAACTAAACTAAATCCAATTTCTTCCTTTTCTTTTCTTTGTTTTCCCTTTTCTACACTTATTGCATAAGTGTTTTGCTAGGAACTAGCAAAGGTAAGTATAGGGGGATGATGAATCTCCGTTTTATCATCTTTATTCTATCATTTTAGCCTAAAAACCCTAATAAATGCATGTAAATAGGTTTAATTCATGCATTTTAGCATTTATACATATTTATGTAAATAGTGTACAAAATACTATTTTTAATGCCAAAATTATAGAATAAAGAAAAGAAAAGAAAAAGAATAAAATATTGTAAATATTTTATGACCCGAAACCCCGAGACCTAGGCATCTTGATGACTAGGTCGACAAGGAATAAAGTAGGGGGAGATAAGGGCCAAAATACAGTAAAAATACCCTTTTATTTATTCATTTATTCTTCATTTTTTGGGACCTATTTTTAGTTCCACTTTTTGGACTTCAAATAAAGAAACTTTATACATGAAAGATGTAGATAATTAAATTTAGAAAAATACAAAATTCATTTCACACAAAAATAACGTAAGATAAAAAGTTATGATCTAAATAAGTTTCTAAAATTCCAACTTCCCAGACATGTATCTCTCAAACAAAAACTCAAAATATGTCAAAATCACCTTTAATTGTATATAATTTTTAATAAGCTATTTATTGAACATGATTTCATATTTTTCAGAGTTAAGGTGTGAAAGTTAGGTTTTGGACCCCTATTGTATACTTGTACCAATTAAAATATTCATTTTATTTATTATTCATTATTTTTATAATTTTATATTTTTATAATTTTGTAAATAGTATTTATAATATTTGTTTATATTAAAACAGGAATAAAAACATAAAGAAAACACAAAAATAAAATACTTGTATAAAATACATAGGTTTAATACCAGTAACTATATCTATACAATTAATACTTCTATTTATTTGATTGTATAATATACATCATAAAAATAAAATAAAAATGTATTTAAGTTTATAAAAATAAGTTATAAATATATAAAATAATAAACAAAATTAATAAATTTAAATATATAAAATAAAAATAAAATATTAAAATATATAGATAAATATACATATATAGCACTTAAAAGAGAACTTGTAATTTTATACCTTTAAAAAATAAATAAAAATCTTAATAAAATACTTCATAAAATAATAACCATTTTTTATTTCTAAAATTAATAAAATCATTTATTATTTTTAAATGAATTTATAAATATTTTTTCCGGGGATTTTTCTGGTTGGTCCACGTGGACCAACTAGAGCTCCCCGTTGGTTGGCCTCGGTCAACTCTCTAACCGAGGTCTGTACAGCATCAGAACCTCATTTTTCGCCAACTTCGTGGATTTTTCGAGGCTCTGTCTTTCATTTTTTCATGATGCTTCCTTCTGGACTTTTTTTCCTCATGGATCCACCTTACACACCCAGGTCTTTCCTCGAGGATTGCATCGCTGGCGTGCTCCATCTTCCTCGGTCTTTGGAGCCTCCCAATCGTTTGTACAAAAACCACCCAATCTTTCCTTCATTCTTTGAACCCCCTTTGACCTTTTTGAATCCTCTTCCATCCTACTTCGGACTGGTGGTGGTGACAACACCACCTCCAGCTGCTTGGGGAGGTGTTCGACGGGCCGAAGGAGTGGCTCCACCATCTCCAGCCACGGTGGGTCGTGGAGGTACCCATCTCAGGCGTAAAGGCCTTCAAAGTCCCTTTTTCTTTATTTTTCTTGTGTTTTTATATTCACCTTAGTCTTAGGAACCAATTACCACCTCCCATTTCGACTGGAACCCCACCAATCGCATCGCCGCCACCTCGCCGGAGTTTGCTCCGACGAGCTTCCATTCCGCCTCCATATGCTTTCATCACGCCGCCACGGGGTCGAGGTACTTTGCCCTCGACCATTGCAGGACAACACACTTCAGAGCACCTTGGGTCATTTTGGGAACACCGTCGTGGTCCCAGGTCTGGTCGACGTCGGAGCGTTTTGGAGAACCCAGCACCTAGAGCAGACCTACAGGAATCGATTCGGCCCATTTTGGAGCTTCTAACGTCACGGAGGAGGAGGAGCGAGGCCGGGGAAGTTCACCGCGGGCCTTTTTCCCTGTTCATCCATCGCCGCTCTCCGTCGTCGGATCTAGGCCGAGTCCCAGGCGTTACAGCAACCGTCAGATCTCCTCGTGCCTCATCCGTTAATGCATTTTTGATGATCTAATCTGGAGCGTCCTTGCCCAACCGTCATCAGCTCACCAGATCAGGACACGTGGCATTAGTGAAGAACATCAGCCGTCCGATGTCCCTTAGGCTGGGTATTTTGAAATTTCTCCCCCAAACATTTTGTAATTATTAATTAGTACACTAACATTTCATTTGCTTTTATATATTTTGTAACATTTGCATGTAGCACCCAGACTTTCCATTATTACATTTTCGTCCCTGGCCATGTCACCTCACGTGCCTGGCACACGTGAGGGGTGACATTTTGCACCGAGGACCCCATGCATTTTTTTATTTTGAAATAGTCCATAAATTATTTTGTAACGTTATAACTTTTCTGGTCAAATTGCATTTTATCCTCAGCTTTGTTAAAATTACATACAGGTCCTTGGCAGTCACGTGTCTGTCACGTGCAATATTGGTGATTTTGCAGGGATATCCTTGAGGTTCTGTCTATTTAGTTTTAGTCCAGAAATATTTTTATTGTATTATAATTTTGTGGAAAAATTGTAATTTGGCCCTGGACTTTTGCATATTTACAAAACTACCCCTATCAGGATTGCATTTTCTTTATGTTATCTCTATTTATCTCATGCACTTATAAAATCCTAAAAATCTCCAAAAAAATAACATAGGTTACTTTTGCATTGCTCTTTAAAACCATATTTTTAGTTTGCATTCTTGTAGCATATTATTATTTATAAAAAATCAAAAATATGCATTTTCGTCCCTATTTAAACCAGAAAATACATAAAAATTATAAAAACATTTTGAAAATTTCCAAAAAAATATATTTTCTGTGTTTTTGCATCTTTTACCTTCAGGCCAAAAATCACTAAAAATATAAAAGAAAACTCATAAAAATTACAAAACCCCTAAAACCTTTATAAAAATTGATAAAATCTACAAAAATCCAAAAAATACAGTTTATGTTTCTAAATTTTCTATATTTTATTATCTTTATTTTAATATTAATTTGGATATTTTTATTACTGTTTGATTTTTTCATCTCCATTTTAATTTTAGATTTATATTTTATTCCCTGTTTTGAGTATCTTGAATTTTAAAAATACCAAAAAATTTAGCAAAAAATATAAAAAAAATCACAAAAATATTAGAAAAATATAAAAATCATAAAAATATTTTATTTCCTATATTTTTCTTATTTTTACTATTTTTATATATACATTATCTCTCTCTTTTCTTTATTATTTATATACCTTATTTTATAATTCAAAAGAAAAAGAAAATATAAAAAATATATAAAATATAAAAAGAAAATATAAAATCAGAAAATTAAAAATCAAAATATAAAAATATAAAAATCAAAAATAAAATATAAAATACAAAATTAAAAATCCACAAAAATAGCACATATAGACATATTGACCACACTCACTTTTGAGCATTCATTTGCCCTGATCTACCTGTTTGCTTCATGTGTTCAACACTCTACACTACTTGCACTATACACATCTTTTTTAGCGTTATAATAAATTTTAACGTCGCATTTACTTTCATTACTTGATTTATTTGTTGTGGGTTAATTGTTGTTTGAATTGGATTTCGTGAGGTCGCCGTAGCGACATTCTGATCATGCCTTGTGTGGATTACTCTAGACCCTCGCAAAATCCTGTTCAACAGGACCACGAAACTGAAGATCGCACACTCGTGCATCTTGAACTGCAGGCTCGGAACCTGACGTCGAGTCTGAAAATCTGTAAAGTCTGAGCAACTGAAGGCATCTGGAGTAGAATCTGCACTGGCATATGGAGACTGAACTCTCTGAAGTATGGATTTGAATTAAAAGTGGTGATGTCGTATGATGCCGAAGAACTCTACACAATACTCCCCCTTTCTCTCAAACTTGTCAGAAATCAATGGCATAGATAAAGTTGGGAGAAGACAATAAAATGGGGACAAAACATCATTTAGTCGATTATATTTATTTTTTCCAGCTTTCTCAATCAATTTTTTTTAAAATCATCATCATTTTTTTAATAAGCCGTATAATTTTTTTCGGTTTTTCTTCTCATTTTTTTGAAAATATTTTCTTAAGCCGTTTCAACATTATTTTTTGGCTTTTCCCTTCTTTTTTGCATTTTTTTAAAACTTGCATAAGCTTTTCTTTATACGTGCCTTTTTCAGATTTTTTTAATCACACAGCCCAAAGGGCCCAATCTACTCTCTCAAAACTCTCTCCCTTTTTCCTTTTTCAGCCCATGTTGGGCTCATTCTCTTTGACCCCTTTTTTTTAAATGTGCAGGCCCGTTACCTCTTAGGGTTCCCAACGTGGGAACTCTTTCTCACTCGAATCCCGCTGCCCCACTCGATGGGGCATTCCTGGAGAAGACCTGCATCGCCATCGGTTGGAGCCTCCGCTGCCATAGAACATGGGATACCCACGCTCGTGGATGATGGAGATCTCTGTGATCGAAGGCCTTGATGCAACATCGAGAACATGAGTTTCGGTCTGGAGGAACTTCGCGGTGTGGTGTCTGGCTGGGATGCATGACACCTCAGGAGAAGATGGAGACTCCGCTCGGCGTTGGATGGCCTCACGAGGAGGGACGGAGGTCCCCTGCACGTCGTGGTTGGGTTTGCACCTGGTGATGCAGCTTTCGGCTGCAGGTGTTGCGGCTAGAGACGAGGGCGAAGGTGTGAAGGTCCCCTCGCGTGAAGGTCCTTGTCGTGAACGATCGGATATTGCGGTCTTCATGCGTCGTCTGGGCTTTCTTGGCCGTGATGTGGACCTGGACCACGATGCAGGATGCGATCTGGGAGATCTGGAGAGGAAGCATCGCTAGGGAGTAGCCTGACATCGCTGCTCATCCGGGCGATGGCACCGCTGAAGGGTGCACCGCTCGGAGGGCTTGCGGCTAGAAGGGGGTGGCGCCTGGCATCGCTGCTGGAGCTTCACAAGGCCAAGATGCGGCCCTCATGGGAGCATCTCCAGAAGGGGCTTGAGTCACTGCTGGAACTGGAGAAGCCGCTGAACAAGATGGAGATACCGCCTGGAGCAGTAGAACCGGGGCTTCAAGCGGCTTAGAACTTCTTAAACATCCAGTATCGAATCTTCGTGCAGCAGGGGTTGGCGATGTTGAAATTAGGTTTCAAGAAAATTGAACCCTAGAACCCACTTTGCATAAATAGGGTTCCAACAGGAAACCTAGCGTTTCTCGAACCCAGTGACGAACAGATCTTGGACATAACTTGAATCAAACAATAATTATTTTCAATAAATGACCAAATCTAGAATAAATCATGAACATAAAATCCTCAAGAAACGAACTCGCTTTGATACCATGTTAGAAGATACACATACGAAAGCAAATCAGAAAAAAGAATACAACTTTATGGACACCTGAATTTTTACATGGAACCCTACTCCGTAAGGAGCGGGATGAAACCACGAGAGAAGGCCTCAAAGGGTCATATGTTGCATTCAACTTTCTCAATGAATACGGGAGGTCTGGGGCTCCTTATATAGCCTCCACAGAGCCTCTAAGTCCCACCACTGGTAGATGTAGGACTAAACACATGGATGGGGTAAAAGGATCATTGAGGTATCTATTTACCCATCTACAACATAAGAGGCGCACAACCAAATACTTTAACACAAGACAATTACAAAAAGCAAGACTCAATAAAAGAAAAGGAGTCATCTTCTTCTTGAGCTTGAAATACTTCCTTGAGAATGTGTTGAAGTTCCTTTGCTTTGAACTTCTTTGATCATCTTAGCTTCTTCTCTTAATCTTGAGATCTTTAGGCTTGAGCTTCTTCCTGGTCCAGTAGCTTTCTCACTCCTGACCTAGCTACAAGCTAACTGCACAAGTTTTGACTAGCAACACAAGTTCTGTTATCATTAAAATGTGCATGCTCCTGTACTAATAATTTCTCCATCATGCATGCACTCACAAATCCGACTATGTTTTTCAGTAGAACCCATGTCAGCCACATAAAAACCCTACGTGTCTCAACACCTCGATATTTGAACCTAAATAATTTTTAAGAAATTAGGTCAAGATCCTACTATGTCAACTTCCGAGAAAATCTGCCTTGATTAAGGTTTGATTCCCACATGAGGTTGCATTTTCTATGCATCGATCACCAACAACCCATCGGTTTCTACAGCGAAATGAATTCAACACCCCTTGCTTCTACCAAATCCACCAAAATCTGAATACATGTTTTTAAATAGTGAAATCCACCTCCATCGAGAATAAAGAAACCTAGCAGTCAATCTCTGCGACAAGGCTGAAGGAGCATCCATCGAGAGGTCATCTTCCACCACAAAATCCACATCCTCCATCGATAACAATGGCAATCTCACTGAATGAATATCGTGACAACGACAACTAAACTCGACACCCCTATAGTCAATAATGAAGTGAAATTGAGGATCCATTCCTTAATAACGAGCATATGCATATTCTTATAATAAAAACCTTTGAGCTTCCTCATTTAGAAAAACTTTTTAATAGACAAAAGAACCCTCAAACAACACCATATAGCTATTGAATGATACAAGTCCCCCATAGTCGACATCACCAGTCACAAGCAGTCCACCTCGATCGCTACCTCCCTAATCAAAATATTGTCGATAAGGCCTCTTTAAGGAGAAGATGATATGGAATCCTACGAGGGTTTCACATGTCAAACCCCCTGCATCGTGCAAGAACACCCCTCACACTTTACCACATCGATATAAATGACCATGTCATAGCATGCGGTCGCCAACATACCTTGATTGCCATATTGAGAGCAACGCAACTTTTAAGAGGTGTAAATCATCCTAGTAAGCCTCACTCTTAGTGGTCACTGCCCGAGAAACAACCCCCACTGCCTTCCTCATTTTGTGACAATGGACCTTCACCTATTCTCCAATCATATTCTCATCTTAGCATTGGATTTCACCATCCTTCTCCACCTTTTCATTTCCCTACTTATCCCGTTCATGCTCTCCTTCCTTCCTCCCCCATCTAATGAGGGTATTACGCCCAAGTAGAACCTCCAGTTTGGCCCTTATGCTCAAATGATATGTATGCTAGTAATGAATGGATGTAGAATGGGCGTCAAAGCTCCATAACTGTGTATATGAAGCATACAAGAGCTCAAAGCAAAAACTTCTTTGAGGAGGATGTTGTAGAAATTGAGGAAGCACGCGACAACACGTGTAGGAAAAAAGGAAGACATATAAAAGAAACTCTAAAAATGCAATATATGACTTATTGAAGATTTTAAGCATAATATGAAATTAATAGTAATATATACAATTCAAGTAAAGCAATGATTGATGCCAATAAGGAGATTCATGATGACTATGAAGTCAATGATGAAGATGAAGCAAATTAGAAGTAGGATGATCCGACTACTAAGGATGACAATAATCTTAGTGCAAATTGAGTAGTTGAAAGCAATGGCGAATATAAGATTTTTCTTACGACATGCCCACGCCACCATGATACCCTTTTCATTTCTTTCTCTTTTTGGACATGAATAGAAATTAAAACTTGAAAGCTATATTGTGATTTCTTGGTAGTAATTTTTCTCTCTCTGACATTGAAGAATTATGTTAAAAATCCTTTTATTGCTTCAAATGCATGAGGATTTGTCTTATAATATTATTTTCTTAATATTATACAATATTGTTTGATTAAATAGCATATTTTTAATGGGGTAATGTGGCTCATACATCGACCTCCTCAAGGTTGTGCATCGCCTCTATTACAAGGAAAATGCTTCAATATGCCTTTCATTTAAAAAAACCTTGAGTGCTACCAACCTCGAGAATCTCTCTGCCAACAGTCCTTTCATTGACTAGTCATCCATCCGGGAATAAGCAATCCTTCTCACTTTCCAAGTGTAATATTATATGTAGCTACATGTTTACTTTTTATATCGTTCTTTTAAAAGGATATTCTAACCCGAACTTTGTGTAGTAAAAGATCTTTATACGCAAATCCAGTCAGGATCATGAATGAAATAAATGATCGGTGAGAATTTTAACCATAATCAGGCCTTCATAATCAAGTTTAGATGGATCGCAAGAAAGATTAGCTTAAACCTTAACAAAACCCTACAACCGAGATCTTAGTAGTGAAGGTAGAGAAAATCTCTCGCAACCATCTCACATAAGAAAGTTAAAGAAGACCTCTCCACCACCTTGGTTTAGAGACAATCTAGATCCTGATTGACCAATGAAAATAGGCATCCATAATCAACTGAGTTTTGCAAGAGTAAATTGAAGAAAATCAGGCTTCCAAAAAACATCTTAGATCAATTGAAATCCTCAAAATTTCCCTTTGAGAGAGAAATAGATCCCAAATTGTTTCCTATTAAAAACACCCAATCTTTTTAAAATAGGTGACTTGTGAGGTACAACAATGATGAGGACATGATCGAGCTAGAGCCATATCTACGAATGCTATAGATGGACAAGAGGAATGGGATGACACATGAGCCCCCCTAAGTGTTTCAATTGGTGGGGTCGGACTAATTTTCAACTAACTATTTACAAAGCCGTAGAAAATTTAGGTCATGTAGATATCCGCACAACATCCCCTATTCATAGATCTGCCTCCACTTTTATACAGTTAGATACAAATATCTCTGAAAAAGGGATGGAAGATGTTGATCTTTTAGTTCCTTATCGCCGTGGAGGAAAAATAGGACTCTTCGAAGGAGCTGGAGTGGTAAAACGAATTGATCAACAACATTGCTAAAGTTCATGGGGGTATATCCATATTTGGTAAAGGATGCGAACGTAATTGTTAAGGAAAGTATAAAACTATATTTTCCAAAGCACTCATGACCCGAAACCACCTAGATGGACTTCAGGGCACCTGTTATGGAGTCTACATAAGCATACGCAGCAAACATCAGTTACATCGTAATAGAAACTATGGAGCCTACATTACCCTACAAAGAAAACATCAGTTACATCATAATAGAAACAATAAACCCATCGAGGAAGTTAGCAGCATTGACACTGTTGAGTTGTTTGTATTATTGGGCGGGTAAATGGATCTTTGGGTGAGGGACCATTTACCCCGGGCTCTATATATATGTACTCACCCCCCTTTGCTTTATAACTTATGAGTGAAGAGAACCCTAATCTTGTGTTGAGATTAGGGTTATTGTGCCCCCGTGATTTTTCCCTGATCGAAGGGTTTTCCACGTAAATCGTTGTCTTGTGCATTATTTCTTGTCGTTTTACATGGTAGCAGAGCAAGGTTGGATCACCCCTCCTTCGACTTCTTCCCGTCTCCTAGGTCGTGTTCTAACGCACGCGGCCGCCCCCGCCAGCCGCTTGGAATGAGGTCTGACGCCCTTGGCTTCCCCACTGGAGCGGCACGTGGCCGACCCCCTTCCCTTGCTTCCCGCGCCCTCGCGCCTTCCAGCCCAAGCCCCTGCGCGAGCGTGCAGGACTTCCGCCGCGCCGACCTCCGCCGCCGGGGAAACCCTAACGCGCGACGCTCCCGACCTCCGCCGCGCTCCCGACCTCCGCGGCCTGCATGCGCGGCCGCCACCGTGCACTGCGAGCTGCACCTCTTCTCTGTTCCACGCCTCCTATGCAAGGTTCCCCCTTGCTGTGTAGCCTTCCCTGCCTGTCGCGGGGTCGCTATGCCGTGTAGCCTTCCCTGCCTGTTCGTGCGTGAATCTCCGGTTGTCTCTGGAAGTTCCATCGAGAAGTGAACTGTTTTGATTATTGTTGTGATTATTCCTGTGATTATTGCTCTCTGGAGGTTCATCGAGATTATTCCTGTGATTATCTCCGGTTGCTGAGATTACCTCCGGTTGCTAAGATTATTGCTGTGATTATTCCTGTGAACTGTTTTGCTTTCTCGGGAGGTGAACCAGATCTCCGAAGTTTGCTGTGAACCAGATCTCTGGAGTTTTCTTGTGCAGAGGCCTCTCTGGCCTCCTTGTGAGTTATCCTCTCAGCCTTACTCTTTGTCCGTTGCTGTTTTTTTTTTTCTCATATGGCTCAAGAAGATATTGGGCAGTCTATGGCATTTAAGTTTGAGAATATTCCTGCGAATATTACAATGATCAAATTAACGAAAAATAATTACTTGGTTTGGTCTGCGGCTATGGAAGTTGCGTTAGCCTCGAGAGGTCGGGGAGGCTACATTGATGGGCGAAAAAAGCCCCTCACTGTTACTGATAAGTTGTATGATCAGTGGTACATCGAGGATAGCCAGTGCAGAAATTGGATTATAAATGCTATTTCTTCTGAAATTCAACCGTTGGTGCTAAGAAAGAAATCCGCACGAGAGCAGTGGCTCACTCTTGAGAGCATGTATGGACAAAAAAACAGGATATAAGGATGTACAAGTTGAGCAGGGAAGTATACAATATGAAACAAGGGGATTTTTCTGTTGCAGGGTATTATGCCGCATTGAAAGCTAAGTGGGAGGAGATTGACTACAATTGTGATGACACTTGGACTAGTCCGACAGATCAGAAGAAATTTTGGGAGGAAATATGGAAACAGAGGATCTTCATTTTCCTGGGTGGCCTTAACAGTGATTTTGAATCTACCAGAAGTCAGCTTCTCACATCAAGGGTTGGCTTCGACATTGAGGGGATCTATCATGCAATCGAATCTGAGGAGCAACGGTATCGCAATGAGCGACGAACATGCCTCATCTTTTGAGAAACCTGCTCTACTCAGTAAATGGGGCAAAAGTGGCTACTGGAAAGATAAAAAATGTGCTCATTGCAAAAAGACTGGTCATGGAATCGAGTATTGCTGGGAACTTCATCCAGAAAGGAAGGGTAACAGAGGGAAGAAACCCATGGCTATGGCAGCTGACAGCAAGAAGTTAACCGCAGAGCAAATCAAAGAACATCAAACCTATGTGCAAAAAATATCCAGGAGTGCTAATGATGCTGATATTGTGAATTCTGCAATGGTCGTGAAGAAAACTGAAGGTAATCATTTATTTAATAATGAATGGATTATAGATAGTGGCGCTTCTGATCATATGACAGGGAATGCTAGAATGTTTCTTGATTATAAACTCGCGTCGGGGAGAGAACGAGTAAATTTGGCAGACGGGTCCTCTGTTACTGTCGCTGGGAAAGGGAGTATATCTATCATAGATAAATTTATGTTAAAAGATGCTCTTCACGTCCCCGATTTCCCAATTAGCTTACTCTCTGTGTATAGAATTGCTAAAGACCTACATTGTCGACTAATTTTTGATGAGACATCTTGTGTGTTGCAGGACTTGGTGACGAGGAAGCAGATTGGGATTGGTTTGGCTGTTGATGGTCTATATCGCCTCCTTGCACGTGTGGTTTCTGCTTGGGTTGCTGCAACTGATGCAAAAGAATCTGATGATAGATTGGCCCTGAAGCGATGGCATGAGCGTCTTGGACATCCTGGTTATCCTGTTCTATCCTTTTTATTTCCTGAATTATGCAATAAAGTTGGAACAGATATTCGTTTTTGTGAAGTGTGTGAGCTCTCAAAACAGACTAGAACTGTTTATCCTATATCAAATAGTAGAAGCAAGTCTGTTTTTGATATTGTTCATTCGGATGTTTGGGGACCGTCGAATCTACAAAGTTTGGGAGGCCATCTCTATTTTATGACTTTTATTGATGATTATTCTTGATTCACCTATGTGTACTTAATGAAAAACAGAAGTGAGGTTCCATGTATAATACGAAGCTTTGTCAATATGATAAAAACCCAGTATAACACAAATGTAAAAGTTCTACGGTCTGACAATGCTAAGGAGTATTTGGAGGGACCTCTTAGTGCGTTTCTTGACGATAATGGAATCATTCATGAAACATCTTGTAAATACACACCTCAACAGAACGACATTGCTGAGCGGAAAAATCGGCACATATTAGAAGTTACCCGAGCCCTTCTCTTCCAAAGAAATACTCCAAAAAGGTATTGGGGTGAAGCTGTTCTCACTGCTGTTTATCTGATAAATAGGCGTCCGTCTATTGTGGTTGGAAAAAATACTCCATTTCTATTGTTACATCCTGATAAGGTTCCTTTCAACTTAACTCCTAGAGTTTTTGGGAGTGTCTGCTATGTCCACATTTCTGGTCCTGGATTGAGGAAATTGGAAACTCGATCTCGGAAGTGTATCTTTCTTGGATACTCAAGTACACAAAAAGGATACAAATGCTATGACCCTATTGAAAGGAAACTTCATGTTACAAGGGATGTTACTTTTCATGAGCATGAGTTCTACTATGCAGAGAATTTTTCTCAGGGGGAGTGCAGTAAAACAACTGTTGAGAAAAATAATGATGAGCGTCACTTTATGAATGAAGGTTGCGATGTAATCAACGATGAAATTATTATTCCTTGTGGTCACAGTACTGGCAGACACGAGAGTGAAGATAACAATGCTGAGAGGATGGATGATGACCACCTACAAGAGACTATGGATGACAATGTGATGCCAAACCACAATCCCAATCTCTCCTCGGATGATCCAAGTCATGATCACACTGTAAGTAATTCTTCTTCCCCTAATAATTTGATTGAGAACACTGACAATTGCTTGAATGACATGGTTAGTGATACTGAAGATGTAGAAGAAGAACTTTCTATTGCTTTGAGGAAAGCGGCTAGAACAACTAGGCCTCCTTCTCGTTATCCTATGGAAAACTATGTTTCTTATTCTCGAGTAAGTTCGAACTATAAAAGCTTCATAACTGTGCTTGATTCTCATGTTATTCCCAAGAATTCAGTTGAAGCCCAGTGTGATCCTAGGTGGGCAAAAGTTATGAAGGAAGAAATGGAGGCTCTGAAGAAAAATGATACTTGGGATATTGTGACAATTCCAAAAGACGCTCACTTGGCAGGTTCAAAATGGGTTTACACAATCAAGTATAAGGCTGATGGTAAAATTGACAGATTTAAAGCCCGATTGGTTGCAAGAGGTTACAATCACAATATGGTATTGATTACCTTGAGACCTTTGCGCCTGTTGCAAAAATGAACATTGTTAGAGTTATTATCTGTCTTGCAGTTCAATTTTCCTGGAAAATGTATCAACTGGACGTAAAGAATGCCTTTCTAAATGGAAGTCTCAAAGAGGAAGTTTACATGAAAATGCCACCAGGATATGATCAAATGGGTAAATGTTGCAAGCTGAAAAAGGAATTGTATGGTATTAAACAGTCGCCAAGAGCTTGGTTTGAAAGACTCAGGGTTGTGATGATAAAAAATGGATACAAACAGGCGAATGGAGATCATACTCTCTTCATCAAGAGGAAAGGTCATAAGAAATCTATCCTTCTGGTATACGTTGACGATCTGATTCTTACTAGAGATGACGAAGAAGAATTGTCTAGCATAAAAATGATTCTTTCCGCGGAATTTGAATTGAAAGACTTGGGACAACTGAAGTACTTTCTTGGTATTGAAATGGCTAGATCTCCACAAGGTATGTGTTTGAATCAACGAAACTATGCCCTTAATCTTCTTCGTGACTCTGGAATGGCTAATTGCAAACCTGCTGCTTATCCTGTGGAGGCTAACCATAAAATAAGTAAAAAGGATGGAAAATTACTCGATGATGAGGAGAAATGTAGATATCAGAGGTTAGTTGGAAAATTAATCTATCTTACTCTCACAAGACCTGATATCACATATGCTGTGAATATAGTCAGCCAATTTATGCATGCTCCTACTACCGTCCATGTGAACGCTGTCAACAGGATCTTGAGCTATATAAAGAAGTGCCCTGGCAAAGGGCTTATGTTTAAGAGACAAAGTAATGTTACCATTGAAGGATATACCGATGCAGATTGGGTTGGATCTGTTGATGATAGGAGATCCACTTCTGGGTATGCTGTGTACTTGTGTGGGAACCTTGTCATTTGGAGAAGCAAAAAGCAGCATGTTGTTTCAAGGTCTAGTGCAGAAGCTGAATACAGGGCGCTTGCTAATGGCGTGACAGAAGTGTTATGGCTACAATTGCTATTAAAAGAATTAGGGACGGAAGCTGACATGCCTATGAAGATGTTCTGTGACAACAAAGATGCTATAAATTTAGCAAACAATCCAGTGATGCATGATAGAACCAAACACGTGGAGATCGATCGATATTTTATTCGTGAAAAAATTGATGGACAGTTA
This sequence comes from Ottelia alismoides, assembly GCA_037367405.1. Lineage (NCBI taxonomy): Eukaryota > Viridiplantae > Streptophyta > Magnoliopsida > Alismatales > Hydrocharitaceae > Ottelia > Ottelia alismoides. Next base: position 685,600 of record JAZKJV010007618.1, on the reverse strand, counting down.
TGTCTGCCCTACATGAAATCTGAAGATCAGATTGCTGACCTCTTCACAAAGGGGCTGCCTACGGTGCAATATGAGTTGAATGTAGGCAAGTTGGGCATGGTCGACATGTATGCCCAACTTGAGGGGGAGTGTTGAGTTGTTTGTATTATTGGGAGGGTAAATGGATCTTTGGGTGAGGGACCATTTACCCCGGGCTCTATATATATGTACTCACCCCCCTTTGCTTTATAACTTATGAGTGAAGAGAACCCTAATCTCGTGTTGAGATTAGGGTTATTGTGCCCCCGTGGTTTTTCCCTGATCGAAGGGTTTTCCACGTAAATCGTTCTCTTGTGCATGATTTTCTTGTCATTTCTACAGACACTAAAAAGAAATTAAAAACATTAATACATGCAAAAACAGAACAATTGAATAATCAATTCTACAAGATCAACTTCGCAAACTTAATAGATGTTTGACTGACATTAGCAAACAAGTAGAGAGATGACAAGTGCTTTCACTCCAATAAATAGATGGACCAGATGAAACATCAAAATGGAAGCAATACAAATTACTTTAGCTCCAAAATATTTAGAGGCTAAATTGAGTCAGTATCCTTACTATGCCGGAGACTGTAGGCTCTGGAGTATGGATGAAGCTAATCAGGTTCGCACAGATACCCCCCAGTATATACATAAGCTCTGCAAACTTTAGGACCAAAGGATAGAAGAACCCAGCAGCTAAGAACAACATGCAGAAATCCAGAGTGTTGCAGAACGCCTTCCATGATCAATGGATTTTAAACAAAAAGATGAAAACCTTGTATTGGATCCCCCAAATTCATCTCCTCTCCTCCTTCGTCAACTCTTTCCCCTCCCTCTTTCACAATACCAACCAATGAGGGCCCGTTTGGTTGGTGGGTTGGTGGGAGATGGGGTATCCCCTCCTTGAGAGGGATGGTAAGGTGGATAACCTATTTTGAATAGTATGTGTTTGGTTATTGGGGTGGGTTGAGATGGAGTTGGATGTGACCTGAGTTGATATGATGAGAAATTGTAGTTATTGTGGTGATGATTGGGCTATAATTATTGGGAATTGATTGTATAATGTCATGCACTTAAATTCCTTTGACCACTTTTGTATTGGAGAATTTATAATAAACACCCCAAAATGTTTAATGGAAGAAACTATATAAATTTTTTAATTTGTTATTCGTTAACGACTTGTGTATAAGCTAATTTACGGTGCACAACCCAAAATTTTGTCCTTGTAGGAATTTTATATTTCACAATTTACATGAAACACAGGCTATATTCATTTTACAACCGAAGGAAGTACTTCCTAGAAACAACGGATACGAATCATTGTTCTAATCATGTATAGGTCACTTATAGAATTAATTCACAATGTCAAACGTGCAAATAGATATATGATTGCGAAGGGAACATAGGTATTAATTTACATGCACCACCAACAACACCGATTGTGAAAACATGTCACCATCCAAATAAGACGATATATTGGAGTCCGCTGGCACGTATGCGCTAACACACCATCATTCCATGTTCCTCCAGAAGGTACATACAAGCAATAGACCTCATGCACAGTCACACCACACCATGATTGTAGTAACTGAATAAAAGACATTCAATGAAGCCCTTTATATCACGTGCTTATCAATGATGCAGTCCTCGACTGCCTCAATTCCTGCACTTTGCATTTGCAGGCAAAGTAACTCAACCATCTCCTTCAAAGATCGCATGCCTCCTGCATCATCTAGCTTCGAGTACAGGCGGCCTAGTTCGTTGTCCTTATCTTGTATCTGTTTCATGGCACTTTCAAGCTCTCGACGATGTTCCAAATTTTCAACTTCAGTTTCCCACAATCTTTATGCGATAAAGAAAAACTCATCTGCGAGGTTTTCCATTGTTCTAGGTACCCGCGCATACGGTCGTCGAAAGTTGCACATTTTTGTTAAGCAGACATAGAATAGCCGTCTTACCGGATCATGGTTGCCATTTTCGTAATTCAGAACTAGTGGGTTTCCACATCTACATCTTGAGAAGGACTCCATTGTATTCATCCTGAAAGTTGAAATTCAATGGATTACAAGTACAACTATTTTTTTTAGTATTGAAATTTTAAGCGATTGAGTAAGTAAGAGATGCACAAGTTTGATATTAAGCCCATTACAGCACAAAATTGAAAAGTAATTTGTGGTACATATGCATTAAGGAAAGAGAAAATGTCAACAGTGGACTACGACTGTGTCCTTCCTCTATTATTCCACATGCATGCGCAATTCTATCTCACAGGACCTCTCCCCGCCTAATATCATCACGAAGGATGCCAACTACACGATGCTGATCCTCAGCTACCTCCTCAGGCAAGGTATCCTCTTTGTCATCATCCGATAATGAATCTCCCCCGTTAAGTTGTATGAAGTTGTGAATTATGCATGTGGCTCTAATGGCATCCCTTTGAATGTCAAATGAGTACGATGGCATATGTCGCAAGCAGTGAAACATGTTCTTTCATACGCCAAAGGTGTGCTCCACTACATTGCGTAGACAAGCATGGAGGTGGTTGAATAAGTCCTTGTGATTTTCATACAGACATCCACGTGCTCGCCAAGCAGGAAGATGATATAGAGCACCTCTACACGGAGCTATGAATGTGTCTGTATTTGTGTAATCACAGTCTACCAAGTATTTGCAGCCCTGAGGGACAACAAAAGAGCCTCTCTCGACCAAATCACGAAAAATAGTCATATCCGCACAAGAACCCTCTCAACCCACAACCACATAGGTGAAGCATTGATTGAAGTCGACGGCAGCCATAACATTTTGTGCTGTAAATAATTTCCCGCATCGACATGCTCCTTCTTCGAGATGAACGTGGGCTGGAATGTATGTCACATCTATAGCTCCTATCACACCCTGTGTAATTGATGGAAATATGAGAGGCTGACTACGACACGGATCGCAAAATATTATTAATTTCAGAATTTACTTTGAAGTATGGATAGTATCGAGGGTCCGAAGTTATTTTGTCTGGAGTCATTGGCGGTGTAGATCGGATGTACTCCGATTCCAATGTCAGAATTTTGGCCAGAACACTTTTTATGTGACGTGAAATAGTCTCCGCGCTATGCTGAAACACTTCCTGGATGATTCTATTGAAATGTCCGTTGGCGAATGCATATAGAAAGACACAAACCTGCTCATCCACATCATATGCCTTGTTTGAGTTAATCCATGTTCCGTTAAGACACGGATAAACCTTCTTAGCATGGGTGGTCTCATTCGGAAGTTTTGAAATGCCCTGTCATCATGACCTGCAAGCATCTCCTTCACCCATTCTCGATCGCTAAGAGGCCTTGTATGCAAAGGGCGAGGGACTCGTCTGCCTACTAACTCCCACTCCTCTGTGGCCATAGCGTTGACTACTCCAATGCATGCTAGGATCACCTGATCCCTAACTTCATCAAATGGATTGTAGCGACGTAAGTCCATCCCTAAACTAAAGACTTTACCAGAATCAGAAGTTAACCTAAGCAATCTTGTGTGCGTTGTTCTATTGATCTGTATTAGTGAACCATGCAGGGCAATGAAAGCAAGGCATAAATACATGGTTATGGACAAGACAATATACAATGGAATGGTCGATGATAGCGATATTCAATGTGCACGACTACGTATGATGTATATCACGTCTTAAAAGAAGATGCAATTGACATGCGCATGTCATGACAAGCCCACACCCTGCAATGAAAAAGGGTTGACAACTCTAACCTACAATATTCGCATGAACATGTACTACAATACGAAATTATTTAAGGAATAGAAAAGTGTTTAACGAATGGAAAACAAGCGATAAATAAACATGGACACAGAGAAGGCAGTCATTGTGCAGTTCGTTGGAACCCCACGTCCTGGAAGAAAAAATGGTTAAGAACTCTAACTTTCAATACTAATTCTTTCCACCTGTAAACTACTTCCTGCATATGGCCACGGGTTTAGAGGAAGCCAGTCAAGAGTAGAGAAAAGAAAGATATAGACTAAATGGGTTATCTGGCTATGGGGAAAAGGCAACGATTTGGTTTGTCGTCTTTTACGTGTTATTTACAGAATCAGAGCCAACTTCTTGACGACGTAGATCAGAACATTGTCCTCTTTGTGGAAGGGTATAAGCAAGTTATTACCGGAGATGACGAACATGCATCTATTTGGTAGCAGAGAACTGTTCAGTTTTTGGATGGACAACTGGTATGAAGGGGGCCCTCTTGGAAACCGCTATCCAAGCCTATTCACTGTGGCAAGGGAGCAGGAGTGTACAGTGGGGCAGGCTTCGTCCGAGGGATCTTGGGTTCTCTCCTTTGTGTCTGAATTCTCAAAACAAATGTTACACGAATTTTTGCTCTTATGTGGGGAGCTGGCAAAGGAAGATGAACCAAGTGCTGGAAGAGATCATTGGATTTGGGTTGATGGCCCCTTCTCGGTCAAAAAAACAAAGGTTTTTCTACTATTCGGGGGATGAACTACAAGACAACTTGAAGCAGGACTTGACAATAATCTGGAGGAGCAAGATTCCAAACAGAGTGAAGTTTTTCCTTTGGATCTTCAGGCATGCTTGTGTACTCATGAAGGTCTACGGGGCCAGAATTCTCCAAACCGAGGATCGAATTTGTCAGAGACGTAGCGATGGGGACGAGGATTTGGATCATTTGTTCATTAATTTCTCTTTATAGAGGCATGTATGGGCGAATTCTGGAATTTCAACGTTAGAGGTGGGCAATGGATGTACTTATTGGGATTCAAATAGGTCATGTTGCAGCAATTCCTAGAATGACTGCACGATGCCTTCTGTGTATATTTGGGCACAGTAGTGCGCCAAGAATCTCTCTTTTTAGCGGCCATTCCTTTCATGTTGAGAATGTATTGGAACATGGGAGATCCTTGCATAGGTCTTGGCACAACTACATGTAACCTTTGACTTTTAGTTATATATATATATATATATATATATATATATATATATATATATATGGTTTTGCGGTGGATCATACCTTGGGATCCCACCCTTTCTTCTCCTTAAAAACTTTAAGATTATAAAATAAAAAAATCAATACTACTTCTCACGAGCTGACATTACAAATTACCAATGCAAACGTTTCGACCTTGCATCTCTTTCTCAAGTAGAGTTTACTTCATCTAAGATTAATTACCTATACTCCAATCTCAACTCTTGGGCCATCTTCACTCGCTTCAATTTCTATTCTGAGATGTGGGATACAACCCCCTTCCCCCATCTCATTTTTCAGTCACAGAATGCAAAGCATATACCGGACGTTGATATTACTACCTTCTAGTTCAAGTTATTCCCCATTTATATGATGGATTCCATTACATTCTTTTCGATCGAAAACCAATAATACAATAACTTTTTATATTTCTTTTATCAAGCATTTATAATTATTGTAGTTAAATTATTAGTTGGGCTAAATTTATTGCAGTAAACACTCTTTTCTACATCGATTCAACATAAAAAATTGTAATCCAAATGTTAAGTGCTACTAACATGAGGATAGACTATGAGGGAAAGAATATATAAGTATTAGAAATTCGATCAAAGCCATAACTTGATGGATTGGATTGGTTTGGATTTGAATATTTAAGGGATTGGATTGGATCAAATTCATGATACTTGTAACTCTTTATGTCTATTAAAATTCATGATATGATGATATGATGTGCCTCTTAAAAATAATTTAAGTGGAATGACTTTTTTGCAACTTGTATACCAATATATGTGAATATATTTGTATAAATGCCTCTATTATTGAATTATAATGTCATTTATTTCTGTCGTTATATTTATTACTGATTCTCCATCCAAAGTAAAAAACTCAACATATACCAATATATTGCATTCAAAATAACTATTAGTTGACTAAATTAGTTTGCTAAATTATTGGTACATTATTCTTTTTCTTCCTCACGCATTTACTCCAATCTTGCAATACGACTACTTCGACGATGGATTTAATGGTCATGGAATGCTTGGTTGACATACATGCAAAAGCAAGGAATAAGGGTTAAATGAGGGTGCAATATTACCAAAATTATGTCACATGATCAAATTCTGATAAGTGGCACAAATCATATAATAAAAAAGGTAGAACAAATAAAAAATATGGTACAAATCATATTATAACACACATTTCATACACACATTTGACACATTTCAGAACAATAACATGAAATAAGTGACTTAAAAAATCACATATAAAAAATCACTTATAAAAAAATCACACTTAACCCAAAGCGGATGTACGGAGGGCATATGTGGCCATATAGCCCGCATAAGCGTCATGGGCGCATAATTGAGGACTTCATGAAAGTGGTGTGCTGAAGGTGTCGCACACACATATGTGGTCGCATATGCGACCACATAGGCCGATTTCGAGAACACTGGGTTACTCAATGAAGATACTGATGTGGAATGTTAAGGGGTCTGGGTGACCTAGAGATGCAATGGTTACTGGGGGTCTACTTTAGTGAATGGTGTTGTGAATCTTGTGATATTGTCTTTTTGCAAGGAACAAAACTCCCATCTTGCCCCAATTTGTTGTGGAATTCATTGGGGGTTGGCTCCATCTCTGGTTACACTACTCTTGATGTAACTGACGCACCGGGGGAGTGATAGTAGCATGGAAAGAACCACTTTTCACGGCTCACTTTGAGGTGAAGGGTAAACATGTTATCCCGGTTCTCTTGGAGAATAACTCTACATGTACTCAACCAGCGGTGTCATGTGTTTACAGGTCATGCTCCCATTCCTTATGGGATGAGCTCTGGGCCGACATTTGCGAGGCATGTGATACTTATGTAGGTGTAGCCTGGCTTCTAGGTGGAGATTTCAACGTCTCCCTGCTCTCTTTGGACCACCCGCGATCACGTAGGGGTCAAGATCCTGGGTCAACAAACCTTGCAGAACTGATTGATGACCAAGAATTTGAGGTGTTAGATGTGACTGACATGAGGTTTACCTAGAGGAACTCTAGATCCCTCTCATGTATCGATCGTTTCCTGGCCTCTCAGGAGCTTTTGAGTGATTTTCCTCTTTTCGTCTGCACTTCCAGGCCGTGAACAAGATCGGACCACACTCCCCTCATCTGGGACTCCGGGATTGAGTCGAACGAGTGTGGCTTCAGGAGGACACCTTTAGAGAGCTAGTTTACAACATTTGGCCCTTCACTATTGTTTCGAGTTCGGTTACCTCTCGTTTGGCTCAGAAGCTTGCTTTGCTCCACAAGCATCTTTGCTCCTTTAAGAAGGAAATTAGAGAAGCCAATTTGTCTAGTCGCATGGCGGCCAAGGGGAGGCTCGCAAAATTGATGAATTGGAGGATGTCAAAGAGTTAGTGACTGATGAGTTAGCCACAAGAGCTGCAACATAGAAGATCATTGCGGTGGAAGACAAGAAGCATGGTATAGAGCGGAAACGATGTTCTAAATAACGTTGGCTCAAAGATGGTGACGCAAACACCACTTACTTCCACCGCGTGGCGAGTGAAAGACGTCGTCACAATCTGTTCCAATACGTGGTGGTGAATGGTATTCGTGTGGAAGGCGACCACGAGATGGGCAGGGCTATTTCAGATTATTTTCATGGATTCTCAAGGAGACAGGAGGGCAGTCAGTGGAGATGGATTGGCCTGGGGCGTGTCTCGCTTCCGATACTCATACCACTCACCCAGTATAGAGCTTTGCATTCGAGGAAGTGAAAAATGTGGTATGGAACTTAAATGCAGATGGTGCACCAGGTCCTGATGGCTTCCCCATCTTTTTCGCGAATTATGGCCTTTACTGGGTAATAAGGTTTTGGGGGTAATTAAAGAATTTGCCCATGAAAGCGCAGCCTTTGATAGTCTTAACGAGCTTAGTTTTTTGCTCCATAAAAAGGATGCTCCAGAGAGAGTGGACTATCGACCTATCGTGCTTTCAAACGCAATATATCTCATTGTTGCAAAGGTGCTAGCCATTAGACTGAATAGGATTATGGATCATATCATCTCTCCACTTCAGTAGCCTTCATTCCGAACAGACAAATTACGGGCAGCCTTGCCATGGCTACTTAGATCGTCCCAGACTGGAAATGCGAATGAGTGAAGGGTGTTCTATGCAAAGTGGATTTCTCAAAGGCATACGATACTGTGGGCTGGTGTTTCCTTTGAGTGGCTTTGTGCAAACGAAGTTTTCCTGCTTGCTGGATCTCTTGGATGAAGCATTAGGTCACTACTGCCTCTTACTCTGTGCTTGTCAATGGCTGCTCGGAGGCAGGATTTTTTCAGCCACAACATGGGTTTAAACATGGTTGCCCCCTAGCGCCTATCTTGTTTGTCATTGCGGATGATGTTCTTTCATGTATGGTGACTCAGATTGTTAGTAACGGCCTTACCTCAAGTTACTCCAATGGCGATATTTCCACTCCTCTATTACAGTACACGGATGATGTCGTCTTTTTATCGAGGGTGGCAAGGAGGAGGCTAAAGGAATGGCTGCAATTTTCAAGATTTATAGTGAGATGTCGGGGTTGGTTCTCAACCACGGGAAATCCACTACCATCCATTTTGGCATTTCTGAGGATATTGTTAGAGATTGCGCTGAGAACTATGCACCGTCTGTGGAACTCTTCCGATCAGCTACCTTGGCGTCCCCCTCACATGCAGAAGAATCAAGGTCTTGAATTGGCTCCTGATTATTGAGAAACTGGAAAAGCTATTGGGCTAGAAATGGCTATTCTGCCTAGAGGCAGCCGAATGGTGCTTGTTATGGTGGTAATCTCTGTTATCCCTATCTTCATTATGTCTTCGTGCCTTCTACCAGTTGGTATCAGGAACAAACTAGAAAAGATCATGTGTAGGTTTCTTTAGGGTAAATCAAGGGAGGATGGAGCTGGGATTGATCTGGTTGACTGGGAGACTGTTACTCTATCTAAGATGAATGGTGGCCTTGGAGTCAAGAACTTAGAGGCCATGAATACAGTGCTCTTGCTAAAATGGATCAGCATACTTTGGGGTAGAGATAAAGACATTTGTTGCAGACTAATTCACGATATTTATAATATTTGGTACCCCCTTGGCATATCGCAATGTCTGCATATGCACTCCTCAACCATTTAGAAAGGAATCACCGTGGTTCTCTCTCAATTTCAGGAGCTTTTTCGGTCGATGCTTGGAGATGGCAACTCTTTCTCAATCTGGAAAGACAATTGGACTGGCGATGGATCTTTCTCTACCAGATTTTCGTGGCTTTTTGCTTTGACAGGAAATTGAGATGCACTTGTTTCGGACTGCTTGATTGATGGGAATTAGATGCATTTCTTATTAACTGGTTTCTCGGACCAACGACTAGAAGACTTCCTCACTCTTTTGGAGTCGATGAGACATATTGATAGGCCGTCTATGGGCAGAAATCATTGGATTTGAAAGGATAACCCATTCTCTGTAAAAAGAGCTTACCGTGTTATCTCTAGACCTCCTCCTCCAAGGACGGATTCCCTGATCCGTGACTGCAACCTCATTTAGGATCTTCATCTGCAAGGCAGAATTGGTTTCTTTATGTGGCTATTAAGGAAAAGAAGTATTATGACAAGGGACCATTATGTGAGACTCTTTCATGACATATACAATAGATGCCCACTATGAGAGACGCGTATCGAAACAGTTTATCACCTTTTCTTCAGTGTGCACAGACCGTCGCAATCTGAAACGGTGCTAATTCAAGCTGGCTTAACCATCAGGACCTTGATCTTTTTTGTGAATCCTTCTTTCTTGTCAGGCATCGTGCTAGAGAGGGCATCCTTCACCCACTGGCTACAATTTGAGCTATCTAGTTAGGCAGAAATGGTGCACTTTTTTCTTTATAGTATTTCTATTGTGAAATTGTAATCTTTCACTCTAGGTCTTTTCTCAACTCTTGGATATTGTAAGTCCCTCTGTAACTTCGTCTCTTTTTAGCAATATATATGGGGCAAGCACCTATGTGTGCTTCTCCCTTTTTGGCTTCAAAAAAAGAAAAGGTATAATCCATTAAAGTTGGATTGGAGATGATTAAGGTAACCTATCCATGTGCACCCTTACGTAGGTATGAACATATGTAGGTATGCAGATATGTACGTACGTACATAATATACATATGTACATTGGCATGTAGGTATGTACCTGTGTAAGTACGTACGCACATATGTATGTAGGTGTGTACCTGCGTACATATCTACGTACCTATGTATGTGCATATGTATGCATGTATCACGTATGTATGTACGTATACACATATGTATATATGTAGGTATGTATGTATATGCATACATATGTAGGATGTATGTACGTATAAACATACATATATATGTAGGTATGTAAGTATATATGTACATATGTAGGGAGGTACTTACATACATACCTACATAGATACGTATGTATCTAGGTACGTACGTAAGTATCTATAAGTTGGGTGCAGACCAATTTGAATGCTTACCATTACCTAAAAAATTGTTGCCTATGGTATTCCTCAAATAACAAACATTTGTCTCATTTCATCGTTTCAAATTGAGGAACTAGATTTGGGATGTTGCATAAATGTCTCGATCGAGGATAATATCATAGATGTGGAGCAACTCAAAAGTCTCAAGCCGGTATTGTTTAAAAAATATAGAGCAAAACGTATTTTTCTTGTTTTTAAAATAAAAAATATGCATAACAAAGACGTGTTCAAAATGATGTCATTTTCAAAGTTATCATGCAGAGAAGAGATTGCAACGATTTCTACAAAAACCATTATGAATCAGTAATTACTCTAGATTAGGTGACATATTTTCAATGTAAGGTGCCACCCTTGGTAGTAAAGATCCTAGCGCAGATGGAGATTTTAAATACAGAAACACAACATAACATTCATTAAGAAAATAGCTCAAGAAAGCTCTTGGGTCCTAAAAGGTTTAGTAGAAGCTAAAGCTAAAAGAACGAACCAAGTTTTTGATTGTGTACCAGAAACATCGGTGTTACTAGCCTCCACCATTCTCCATCAAGTATTAATTGGTTAACCTTTGCTCCATAAAGTAAAGGGAGGGACAGCTGTTCAAAATTTTCATCTTTAACTGGGCTTGCTATTTCAAATAAATAAACACCGATATTTATGGCCGAGAAAAGGTTTCTGCATTTCAGGAAACATAAGAAAGCATCAGTCAGATAATAATGAGAAACAACAATAATGCAGATTAGCATAAACATATCAGTTATACTCAGTGCATGCTTACAAAGGGTTGTCTATTGTAAAGATCTTGCATTGTGCAATATTTCAGAAGGTTGGACTCTTATCATCAAGTTCGATAAGATGAACTACAACTTCTGGGTGCAAAGCATCTTTGATGTTTTTGTTGCACACATTAAGAAGCATATTCTAGATAAAGATCCCTAGGAAGACATATGTATACTCCAGGCATGATAACACACTTATCATTTCATAGTTCAATCTATTGTTGCTCCCCTAGTAGCAAATGAGGTACCATTATACCATTGCAAAGGGATGTGGGAGTCTCCGAGGGCTATGCTTTTGTTGACTAGGAGTATATCAAGGATCTTGCATCTCCAGATTGACATAGTCCACGTGAGATGAAATGGGCATCATCTTTTGAAGTGAGAGCCCTTGAGAGGCTTCACAAGTATGCTCGTATATGCATGTGTTCCTATCGAATCCAGATCATGAGGCATGCTATGATCGAGACATTTTCTCACATGCTTTAACCCTCGTATGAGTAGGGGTGTGCATGGGGTGGTTACTCGAACCGTTCAACCATGATCCGCTCCGATCCATCACTAACGGGTTGGCGGATCAACCCGACCCATTCCAATGGGTAACTATAATAACGGATACCCGAGTTATATGAACGGGTCTTGGTTACCCGCGGGTACCCGTGGATCACTAAAACACATCAATCCATGATATGATTGAGATGTGAAAGTTTCTAACTTATGAATTTTAAGAAAAAACACTAATAAATCAGTGATACATCCACAAACATTGCTTATATATTCACACAACTTTTGGTTGAAAATATCACAACGAACACAAAATTAAAAGAACAAAAAAGAAAATGAGTTTTGATAAATCGGCTTTGATATATGCTTATACTTTTTCAAAGCAAATATAATTTGTTTATCTTCGAATTTTAAATGATCGACATTTGATAAATAAATACTCATTTTACTGTTGATGGATCTAATTAAAGTCCGCTCTAAATGGAATATCACATGACCCAAATTATCGATTTCAATCACATTATTAGAGCTCGACTGAAACGAAATTTCGGTCGGATTTTGACCAGAATTTTGATCATTTCGATTAGCATTCCTTTTATCTATCACCCATCTAGTTAACATATCTGTCATTTCGATCGACTTTCGGCACTTATCGAGATTGAAATTTTGGTCGAATTTTGACTATTTCGATTCATTTCTTTTGTCGACCACCCATCTAGTTAATATATCGACCATTTCGGTCGAATTTTGACACGTCAAAATCGAAATTTCGGCTGGATTTTGATCAAAATTTTGATCATTTCGGTTAGTATTCCTTTTATTGACCACCCATCTAGTTAAATATATCGACCGTCTCCGTTGTATTTTGATACTTGTCGGAATCGAAATTTTGTCAAATTTCAATCAAATTAGAGGTCGTGGTCTGATTGCTAAACCTTGTGAACTTGACGTTTATTCAAATTATGTTGATCTCAATCACAAGCAATTTCGAAGTCGAGATGGGTAAGGATATTGCCAAGTCCATGGATAAGATCCGTCAATCCATGATTATTGTTCGGGTTGGAGGAGCAATGATATAGATCGACCCGTGGGTATCCATGGATCATAGGGTTGGAGCTCCATATATCCTGGATCAAACTGGGTCGGGTACCCGATGTAGAATGATTTTTAGGATACCCGTGGATTTAGGGGTGACCCATACGGATCGAATCGGATACCCATCTAACCCATAACCCGTGCACAGCCCTACGTATGAGGTTGCTCCCAAACAGATGCTCACCCTCCCCTAGATACCAACTATATCTAGTAAAATTGTTTTCATAGTCACGTATGTGGTGAAATTTAAGTTTGGTTAAAGTGTGTCCACAAAGCAGAGCGCATACTTTGGCAAGCCAAGACATGTTGAGGACACTTGTTAGCAAAGGCATAAGCGTCCCAATCTGTCACCAGGCCACTACCCGAGGACTATGATTTAATTCCTATTTCCCGTACAGAATATTAGATGGTGTCTGTCACACTTATTCCCTCGGTCACTCAGTGCGAGTCTTGCCCAGTTGGGAAGCATCGTCTTGGAAACTTCTCAAAGCATGAATAGTCTATGTGAGCTCCTTCATTTAGATGTATGGGTTCCTAGTTGTGGTCCCGATCATCATGAACATAACCTTTATTTTATTATTATTGATTAGTTTCCCATATTTCTTACATCTTTATAATGAAAGCTACGTCTGAACTGGAAAATATTTTGTAGCTTTTTATTAAAGAAAATAAGAAATATACTTTCTGCTTCCATTAAAATTGTACACTCGGATAATGTTATTGAGTTATAAACCATTTCTATGCACGTCAGTTTTATTAAAGGTATAAGGCGCTCCAAGATGTTGGGGGTCCAAAACACTCGAGGCACAAGGAGCTTGCATAGGCACCCACCTGAGAAAAGCAAGGCGTTGAGCACCCTAGGTGCTCTCCTGAGGCAAAATGCCTTTCCTGGAGGGAGGCAAGATGCTAGGGCCTCTCCTTGCCTGGTTTCCTAGGTGAGCACGCAGAGCGTCTTTGACGTCACTAATGCACGTTTTCCTTTACAGCTTTGATACCATCAATGAAACACCTGGTTCATATAAATCTCATTAAAAAAAGCAATTGCAAGGAAACACAGTTGCATTCTTAAAGTTATACTCATCTGCAAAGCAATGCTCAACGACTTACTGGGGAGATCTGGATATGACTGCATGTTATCATATTAACCACATACCCTCGTTTGTTCTTTAAGAACATACCCCTTGTTTCATTCTCTTTCTTGAATCTACTAATCGTTTTTCCATATGCTTCTAGATCTATCGTCTTTATCCACAACTTGGGGTATAGTCGAGGCAAGTTTGCTGGGCGGACCACCATGTCTTTGTTAGATACTCCAATACTTGAAGGGATGTAGATGTTTGAATCTTTTGATCATTATGCTTGTGAATGGTACACTGCATGTAGATATTACCTTTTTTTTATTTGTTCTGTACTTTTCACCTATTGCATCTCAAGTTGAGACATATGGAGGTACCTCCTGATCCACCACTCATGGCAGTCCCCCAGGTAACTACATATCATTGAGAAACTTATGATGTTTTTTTCAAATTATAAATTTCAGGTGATGCAAATGATAATTTTGATCTACACAATCATATTTCCTTGAAAAAAGGCAAGAGAACATGCACTCAGCATCACACCTCAAGGCATGTCTCTCTTGACCATTTATCACCCAAGTAGACAATATACTGCTACTTTATGTGGCATTGCTATTCCATGAATACTTCAAGAGGCCTCCCTTAATACTTGGTGGTAGGACTTAGGAGGCTATGAAACAGGAGATGGATGCTTTGGTTTCCCGAGGTACAAGGACTCTGATTAATGGTCCTATTGATGCAGCCATTGTTGGCTACAAATGGATCTTTACAATCAAGCACCATGCTGACAACTGCATTGAGAGTTACAAAACACAACTGGTTACCAAGGGCTACAACCAAGCCTCCCATTGTCACTCATCTAGACGGTATACAGATTTTACCATTATTGATAGTACAGAAGGGCATGGTCCTTCATCAGCTTGATGAGATGAGTATATTTCTATGGTGGCATGCGCAAAGAGGCGTATACAGAGCACTCACGTGATTTTCTACATGAGGGGGTCTCATAAGCTTTGCTACATTCACAAGCCTATTTATGAACTCAAGAAGAGTCTAGAGCATCGTTCCACAAGCTATCTCAAATGGTGGAACATGTTCAGTTTGTCAGATCCAATGCTGACCATTATCTTTATGTGTGATGCTCTAGACTCTTCTTACAATGGAAGTAGCTTATGTTGACAGCATTGTGTGCAGTTTGTCACAATGTGCAGTTTGTCACAATGGAAGTATGTCATTGGCTTGTTGAGATTGGGATGCTTTGCTTCAACGCCTATAGAACCGAGGCCATACTTCCATTGTGACAATAATACCCTCTTTACCAATGTTAGTGATAATAACACCATGTGCAGTTTGTCATTGGCTTGTTGAGATTGGGATACTTTGCCTCTACGCCTATAGAACCGAGGCCAAGATATACTAGGGTACCTTGGAGGAGGTTGATGCTAGACAACACCTGACTTACAATTACTTTTTTTTGAAGCCAAAAGAGGGGGATACACACTATGGTGTTTGCCCCAATATATTAAAAAACAGAAAGGACTTGCATAGCAGCTTACAATGTCTAGGAACCCAGGAGACACTTAGCAAAGAAAGCAACATTCTCACAATAAAAACGCTCGTTAGAGAAAAGGGCCCCATTCCTTCCTGGCCAGATAGACCAAATCAGAGAAAGTGGACGGAGTATGACCGATTGCGGGCGGCTCTTTTCGCAGTATAACGACTCCCAGAAGTTGTCCAAGTCTTAAATATTAACCCAGCGCAAATCATTTTCCTCCCAGAGTTGCACAAACTTCTCGCATATGAAGAATAGATGTTCCACGGTTTCGATACAAGAATCACAAAGAGGGCACTTGTCTGAGATTTCATGGAAAAGCCTTGCACAACAGTCTCTAGTCATAACGCGTCTTCTTTTCAGCAACCATATAAAAAAGCCAATCCTACTCGGAAGGCGTAGTTCCCAAATAAGTGATGCAGACAGGATTTGGCGCGACGATCGAATTTAAAATATTTGGTAGAATTTTCGGTGGAAGAATAATGGAAGGGTTGAGAGAAGAAATCACGCCTGTAGCGCGGGGTTGAAGAAGAAGAACGCGGAGATCGCGCGAGGAGAGAGGAGAGAGAGAAGGGTAGAGAATATTTCTCAACTTTTCATAAATCTGAACTGACTAAAAACATTGGACCCTCATCCCTTTATATAGGAGGGATGAGTTTACAAAAATAGTAAACTAATTTAAATAGACAACCAATTATCCTAAAATGACTCTAACTAATTAACCGACCAAATTTAAAATTCAAATTGACCACTAATTGAGATCACATGCGATCTCGATTTTATTTAATTAAGGACACGATAATTTAAATAAACGTAAATAAATTGGCCACTAAAATTAGGTAAATAATTGGCCCTATATTTTGACTCCACGCTGCATCAACTCTCCTCTGCTTTAAAAAATTCGTCTCCCGACGAATTGCTTGATGTAGATGCGTTGTTGGAGAAATCGTCTTTGAAATTGTAGCATGCAATTAGATCTTTTTTCAACATTATGTTTGTAGTTCTTTCCAATTGGAGGGCATCTCCGCAATTTTCGTACCCCTTCAACTACAATGCCTACATAACATGGTTTACCCTGCACTTGGTCCTTTCCGTAAAAATTCTTGTCAGGGGGAACTCTTTTGTAATTTTTCCAAAATAACATCCAATCCCTAGAATTGAGGGATTCAGTTCCTTCGGCTAAAACAACACCCGATAGGGTTTCTCCCCTTCGTCTTAAGCATCGGTGGTGGCGGCGGCGGGGTTGCTGTGGGGGGGTGTCGCAGGGGAATGCGGGAGCTGCGGGGGTTGCCAACGGCTGAAGGTGGTGCGGGAGGCGCTGCAGCGGCGTGGGAAAGGAAGGCGGAAGTCTGGGGGACGGTGGGAGGTCAGGGCGGAGGGCACGGGGGCCAAGGGGAGCGCTGGGGGGGAAAGAGGCGGGTGCGCGGGGATGGAAAGGCGGCGACGATGGCGTGGGGGAACTGTAGGCAGGAAGGCAGGGAGAAG
The DNA here is from genome assembly GCA_037367405.1 of Ottelia alismoides. Taxonomy (NCBI): domain Eukaryota; kingdom Viridiplantae; phylum Streptophyta; class Magnoliopsida; order Alismatales; family Hydrocharitaceae; genus Ottelia; species Ottelia alismoides. The sequence goes on along the minus strand of JAZKJV010007618.1, from coordinate 668,593 downwards.
AAGGTGCGGGGGCGATGGCGGGTGCGAGGGAAGGTCAAGGGAATGGCGCTGGGCGCGCTGGAGGGTGGGACTTGGAAGGTGGTGGCGGGGCAAGTTGGGTTGGGCGGAAGAGGCGCAGGTGGACAGGGGGAACGAAGATGGCGTGGCGGTTTGGTGAGGAACCGCAGATGGGGGTCGCTTGTAGGGGATCCCAGGGAGATCAGCATGCTCCTCCACGTTGCATTCGTCATATAAGGGATCTGCATTTTTCTGGATAGCAAGTTCGACTGCGAATATATTGAGATTTTTGCCCTTGCCATCCACGGAATCTTCATCAAAGATGGGCCCTGCGTCTTCGTTGCTTCCTTGTACAATAACTGTATCTATCAAATCTTCATTGAGATTGAAAATACCTTTCATTTCTTGCTCAAAATCGGGTTGCACAGCGGCTTCTACGATCTGAATTTCATCGTTGACGAACGAATCTTCATCGACTTGCGCATCCAGCCATGCCTGAACCTTGAGGCTTGACATAAGGCGATCTTTGAACTTTTGTCGACGTGCGCGTGAACGTGAATCATGATATATGCAACTCAAATCATATTGCATCTTCCAATACGTGACGGGATCGTCGAATCGTAGGAACGATTCGGTTTCCATGCTCTTATACCAATTTATGCAGACAGGATTTGGCGTGATGATCGAATTTAAAATATTTGGTAGAATTTTCGATGGAAGAATAATGGAAGGGTTGAGAGAAGAAATTACGCCTGTAGCGCGGGGTTGATGAAGAAGAACGCAGAGATCGCGGGACGAGAGAGGAGAGAGAGAGGGGTAGAGAATAATTCTTAACTTTTCATAAATCTGAACTGACTAAACACATTGGACCCTCATCCCTTTATATAGGAGGGATGAGTTTACAAAAATAGTAAACTAATTTAAATAGACCACCAATTATCCTAAAATGACTCTAACTAATTAACCGACCAAATTTAAAATTCAAATTGACCACTAATTGAGATCACAGGCGATCTCGATTTTATTTAATTAAGGACACGATAATTTAAATAAACGTAAATAAAATTGACCACTAAAATTAGGTAAATAATTGGCCCTATATTTTGACTCCACGCTGCATCAATAAGATTGCAATCCCATATCAAAGAGTTTGTTCTAGCCGGCGGCAGTCTGGCTATGGCTTGGTAAGCACTTCTCAGAATAAAGGAGTTATGATGCCAGACCCAGTGGTCAAACCTCGAGGACGGTCTATTGCTAGAATTAATGGAGCCAAGCAGTAAAAGGAAATCTTCAAGACGATGGTCAAAAAAATCAGAAATAAAAGAAGACATCCAGTTACTGTCAGTCCAACACTCCGATACCCGTGTATTGTGGTCTGCAGCCAAAGCAAACAATCTCAGAAACCGACTAACACCCCTTCGCCCGACCAGTCATCTTTCCAGAAGGAGAAGGAATTCCCATCACCAACCACTGCACGAAACAAGAGGTGAAACGGAGGCATAACTGAGCAAATACCCTTCCGAAAGGCAGAGGAAAGAGCGGGAGAAAGATATATGCGGACATTACAGTCCCCAACTTGATAAATCTGACGAAGAAGACGACAGCAAATTCCATCATCACTGCCCCAAATACCGCTCACCAGTTTCAACAAGAAAGTTTTGCTCATAGTCTCTAAGTTTCTCTCCCCAATTGCTACACCAGATATATAATACATAATAAGCTGAGTCATCAAGTTTATAAGATGCCTACGAGAATCATTTTTTGAAAAGAAAAACTGTGTGACCTCAAGACCAATGCCCACCAAAAAGATCTTATATATTCACAACTTTAAAGCCAACATTTACAAAGACCAAGAGGCTCGGAGGTTCTTGGCATACTCCAACTCATTTTCCATGTCCATTCCTCACCCCGAAAGATGGCCTCATTCCGCACCAACCACAAGGACCAGAGAACAACCACAGTCCATACCTCGATTGGTCTAGACCCGTGATTCAGTCTATCAATGGACTGCCAAAATATAGTCGCATCCAACGTCACCATAATGCTAGTTTGCCCAAACCTTCCTCGAAACATCACATCTAATAAATAAATGACCAGCATCCTCCGCCACCCTGGAGCATCGCCGACATGTCACATTTGTGCCCCACGAAAAATCTGGCCTTATGCTTACCAGTCAATATGAAGAATTGAACCAGGAACGACACCTTCCATTTCCAAATCTGCCTCTATTGTGTCAACCCAATCCCCGGATGGATCGGAAACTTTAGCCGCATAGAACACCCTGTAAGCCTTCCTCACCGTCAAGTGCCCACCTACCCATGTCTAGTGATCATGGCCCTCGAACGACCCTCCAACCATAGGCAACGCCTCCAACAAAACCATAAACTCCACAAAGCACCGGTCCGTTAGGTCAGAGCGAAAACGAGGGAGCCACCCTTCAATGCCAGGAGAATACATATTGATGTTGTGATGTACATTTTGAGATATTTCAAGGATGCAGGAGAAGAGCTCCTATTCAGGAAGGGATTCTCGCTACAAATAATAAAGTACACTTGTTCAGATCATACTAGTAATAGACATGACAAAATCTACTGCAAGATACTACACATTTAGTGGAGGCAGTATTATTTAGTATTTTAAATAAAATGGTTTTCACCCTTGGGCTGTGATCACCTAAACTCCATTAAAATCAAATTAATAGATTATAGGAACATGGTCCATGATTCAACAATCATGTATATATGCGCCATAATATTCTCAACATAACGCCATTCTTGGAAAACAACTTTTTTTTGCAAGCTAAATGGGCCACTGGATAACCAAGGGTTTAGAGCACAATAGTGTTACAAGGCATAGTAACATATAGAGCGTGTTTGCTATTCAAAAGCAATTTCAGAGAATAGGACTATGGGTTATAGTGCAATTAAGATGGTGTGTGTCAGATTTATTCTAAAGGACTTGGGTATTAAGATCACAAGATCCTCGGATATGCGGTGTTACATCCATATTGTCATTTTTATTGCAAACAACCATATCTTTCATGAGCGGACCATACATGGGGAGATTAATTATCACTACACTCATGATTTGATATAGATAGGACTTCCTACTCCCTAAATATCATACATTGATCCGCTCGCAGATGTCTTCACCAAATGTCTAGCATGGACCTACTTGATCGATGGGTTTCCAAGTTGATCATATTGAGCATACATGATACTGATGCTCCAGCTTTAGCGGGTATTGAAATAAGTTGATGTTTAGATGTTCTATTTTCTTATTTATTTCTTTATGTATCTTTCATTGTCTCTTCCTGTCTTGCACAGCTCATTTACAACTTAGGTTACATTTCCTCTTGTGGAAAGGCGTGAAATGAAAAGATCACATTCATCGTAGCCCTAGAGTTCTCTTATAGGAGAAAAGCTCCAAGGAAAAATTATATAAAGTTGACAGAAGAAATAAGAAAATACAAAATAAAGACAACGACGTATAAATATCTCAACACTCCCCCTCAAGCTGGAGCATATATGTCTATCATGCTCAGCTTGGAACAACAACGGTAAAAAAGACCCCTAACAAGAGATTTGGTAAACATATCTGCAATCCGGTCACATGAAGTAACGTGAGAGGTGGAAATAAGTCCCTTCTGAATTAGATCATAAGTGTAATGGCAATCCACTTCGATGTGCTTTATTCTTTCATGGAATGCTGGATTACTAGCCATGAATAAAGCGGCTTGGTTATAACATTTGAGGTGCATAGGAAGAGGCACCTCAATAGTTAGGTCAGTCGGGACAGACTTGACCCACATCATTTCTGTGCTCCCTTGAGCCATGGCTCTATACTCTAATTCAACGCTAGATCTAGCCACAACTGTATGTTTCTTACTCTTCCATGAAACAAGCGAGCTACCTACAAACACAACGAAGCCTGACATAGACTTCATGTCCTTGGAACACCCAGTATAGTATGCATCAGCACATCCAGTAATTGTAAGAGACATGTCTTTTATGAACAAAAGTCCTGCACCTGGAGAGGACTTCGGATACCTCAAGATCATGTTAATTGCATCCATATGAACCTGTCTGGGCTGCTCCATAAAGTGGTTGACTCTACTAATAGCAAATGATATATCAGGCCTGGTGATAGTGACATACAACAGTTTCCCTACTAGCTCTCTGTATCGTTTCTTATCCACCTCATCAAAGTCGTCATCATATAGTCTAGCATTGGGATCCACTTGAGTAGTAACATGTCTACATCGTGTCATGCTCGTCTCAGATACGGGGTCAGCGACATATTTCCTCTGCGTCATTACCATACCACTCTGATTTCTTGTAAATTCTAGACAAAGAAAGTAACGAAGATTTCCAAGGTCCTTGGTCTTAAATTGTTGTCCAATATAGTCCTTAGCAGCCTGGATACCATGTTCATCGCTGCCTGTAATAATAATGTCATTAACATAGACCAGAATAGCAACGATACCTCTTTGGGTTCTCTTAACAAAAAGAGAGTGATATGCAGTTGATCTGACAAACCCATGTTGTTCAATCAACTCTGAGAGCTTCTGAAACCAAGCCCTCAAACTCTGCTTAAGGCCATAGATGGCATTGTGAAGTCTGCACACCATATGGGACTCTCCCTCAGCTACAAATCCCAGTGGTTGCTGCATATAGACTTCCTCTTGCAAGTCCCCATACAATAATGTATTATTTACATATAATTGGAATAGCATCCAATCATGTACCACAGCAACAAAAAGATAACCCGCAGCGTAGAATGACGAGCAACTAGAGAAGATGTATCATGATAATCCACCCCATAGGTCTAGCTAAACGTACGAGCAAATAGTCTGGCTTTGTACCCATCCACAGTACCATCTGCATGGTGTTTCACCGTAAGCACCCATTTACTGCCAACAACAGATGCATTAGGGGGGACCTGTACAACACTCCAAAACCGCGAGATTGTAACGCGATCATTTCCTCCTCTATAGCTAGATGCCACTGACTACTCTGCAATGCCTCCTGATATGACAGTAGTATATCTACGATCGAGAGACCCACAACAAACCTCCTAAAATCCTCTAATATTCATGCCAGAGAAACATGGAAGCAAGAGGCTACATAATGCATGTACGCATCTTCTTCTGTAAGGTAATAGGCACATCAAGGTCCTCAGCTTCTTCAGTAGCTGAGATTGGATCATCTAAAGCCTCCTACACATCAAGTTATACACGCAAATCATCAGTGCCATTAGTGGAACTCAAATGCTCAGAACATATGTGGGGTGTGTTGGATGATGGAGAAGGCACATGAGAATGAGGTCTTTGCTAGTAAACCTGCGGAAAGAAATTAGGTGTGGCAGGTGGTGGAGGAGGTGGTGGGGGAGGTGGTGGATGTGGTGAAGTGGAGCCTGGAGTAGACAAAATCCGAGGTAGACGCATGTATACCTCTTCTCCATTCTCCGAAGGAATGAGCTTGTCACTTGTAGGGGAGAAATACATAATAGACTCAAAGAAGGTGGCATCCGTACTTACATAATACCTTCGTCGAACAGGGTCAAAGCAACTGTATCCCTTTTGGGTCTTGGAATACCTAACAAAAACGCACTTGGCAACTATAGGAGAGAGTTTGTCAAGACCTAGAGAAGTCTAATGAACAAAAGCAACAGACACAAAAACATGAGGTATAAGAGAAAAGATTTGTCTCAGGAAATACAATCGAGAACGGGATCTTCTCCCCCAAGACTGATGAGGGCATACGATTCACCAGGTAGCACACAATTAGAACCATATCCCTCCAGTAAGAATGAGGAGCACAGCTCTGGATCAAGAGGGTCCTAGTAACATCCAAAAGGTGATCATATTTTATTGAGATGTATAAGCACAAGAAGTCTGATGAACAATACCATAGGTTCTAAGAAATTAAGAGAGTTGGCTACTACAAAATTCTAACCCATTATCGGAACGAATATACTTGACATTTGCAGAGAAAACATTCCTGATCTCATTAATAAAAGAATGAATAACATAACCAGCACTAGACTTGTTTTCAAGAAGAAAGACCTACAACAATCTTGAAACATATCCACAACAACAAGATAAAACATGTGCCTATGATGGTCTGGGATACGACTTGGACCCCAAATATCAGAACGAATTAACTCAAAAAGACTATGACTACTTCAACCTTAGCAACTCTGGAAGGTGGACCGATGATGCTTCACAAGCTGGCAGGCCTCGCACTGAAAGGTAGAGTAAGGAGAAATATGTAGAAGAACATGACATAGCTTCTGCAGAGGAAGATGACCAAATCGAAGATGCCACACATATGGAGAAATGGATCCAGTGCGAAGAGAAGAGGCACCAGTATATGGAGATTGTACCAGTCTATAGAGACATTCTTGCTCACGGCCAGATCCAATCACCCTGCCCGTAAGAATGTCCTGAAACACAAGAGCAGACATGTCAAATATGGCACGATAATATAAATCCTCGGTGATTTGACTAATGGGCAACAATTCATAGAAAATCAGGAGCATAAAAAACATTCTGTAGTCGCATTGCATGAGTTAACTGCACCTTCTCCTGACCAGTGAATATAGAGTGTGTACCATCTACTATTACTACCGATCTCCCTGACTGAGTCAGACTGTAAGTATTAAATTATCCTATGTCACCAAAAAGATGATGGGATGATCCAGAATACATAATCCATTTTGACAAACCTACCCTGTAACAACTAGTAAGAGCATATGTCGTACCTGATGTGGATGCTGATCTTGATGCAGCTACCTCTGAGGATTCTAAAGGAGGGCATGTTGACCCAAGATCATGCATAATCTCTCTGAGTCGCGCTATAAGTTCATCGAATCTTTGATCAGATGCCGGTGATAGATTCCCAACCTGCTGAGTTTACTCTGCAACACGTGTTGAAGCGGGAAATCCATGCTTAGAGTAGCATGTTTCCTCATAGTGGCTTGACCTATGGCAGTAGGTGCACTGCTAACTAGATCGACTACCCCCTCCCCTGCCACGGTTACCACGACCACGGTACTATATAGGGCTCCCCCTACCACATGATGCAGCCATAGCTGAAGAGGTCTGAGATTGTTGAATACCACCAGGAGATATAGAGAGCCTACTTAATATACGATATGCCTCCTCTAATGGAGGTATGGCGGCATCAATAAGAATCCATGCTCGAGTAGCATCCTATTCAGGATCAAGAGCAGATAGGAAAACTCCGGTCATCACTGAATCTCTGTACGCCTTGATATGCTCTGGTGTGGCAGTCAAGGGAATGAAACCATGAAACTTCTTAAACGTACCCCTTAGAGAAGTGTAAAGGGTATGGAGAGGATGGCCATTCTACTTCGACGTGAAGATGTCATGTTGAAGTTGCAGTATCTTCGACTCGTTTTTTGTCGGAGAGTACGTAACGGTGAGAATGTCCCACATAGCCTTTACAGTAGGCTGACTCAGAATATCGTTGGCTATCTCCATCAGCACAGTACCAGATAGCCACATACGTGCATAAGCATCGTCTGCCTCCCATGAGGCATTATCCCCAGTCTTGTCACTTGGCTCCTCCTTCGTGAGGATGTGCTTCTTGCCATTAAGCCAGAAAGCAAAGCCGATAAGGGTCGCGGGAGTGGAGGTGGTGGCCTTAGGGCTCCACCACAAAGCACCGGTGGCGGTGGCTTGGGCTGATGTTGCCGGTCCGACGGTGGTTGTAGCTGATGTCACTGTTGTGTGGCGACCGGCAGCGGCGGTTGGTGCTGCTGTCACTGTTCTATTATGCGGTTGCGCGGGACAACCGAAGATGGCGGCCGGATGCGCGAGATGCGCTAGGGTTTAGGTGGGGTGGGATATCAAGGGCACAGGATCCGATCTAGGATCGTCGCTTTGATACCATGTGGAAAGGCGTAAAATGAAAAGATCACATTCATCATAACCCTAGAGCTCTCTTATATAGGAGAAAAGCTCTAAGGGAAAATTACATAAGTGGACAAAAGAAATGAGATAGTACAAAATAAAGATGATGAGATATAAATAACTCAACACCTCTTATGCTTGGTATAAAGAACTCGCTTCTTGGTCTTCGACCCCCTCAATCATTACGAGCGCCTCCCGTAAGGTGTAGGCTTAGTATAGTTGAAGGGATGTCGTTGACTTTAATAATTATTGAAAAAACTGTGATTAATCTTTTGGATTCTTAACACGTGTGTGTGCACGCACGCACCTAAACACATCCTCAGAATTATGTGATACAATAAGAGGTAAATGAGAGACGAAGTCGCACTTGATAATAGCTAGTTGTGCCTCGAGCCAAAGAAATATATGAAATATGAGATAACCCGGACAAAAGGACAAACTTATTCATGGAGTCAAAAAAAGAGCCCACAAAAGAAGGCAGTGGTACAGAACTTGCGCCAATCAAAATGTACTTTTTGTTTGTAATTACAGATTCCACCTATTATCACTTACAACATCCCATTTTCCAATCTGCTTTTGTGAGGTAAAAGTTCAGTAGTCACTAAAAAATCTTTAATCTATGACGGAAATGAACAAAAAATAAATGCAAGCTAACAAGGGTTATAAACAACCAAATTCGTAATTTAGAGGATTGCTCTCCAGAAGCAGATGTTTTTTTCATAAAAGGGATTATAGCAGGGGCGCCACCAGGAATTTCACGAAGAAGAGACCGAGTATACAATTATTATGTATACTCAAAAATAGAAAACCCTATGCATTTTTTAACGATATTTTTAAATAGAATTAATATTTTTAAAATGAACCTCTTTCAATCTTGATAAACGTAGAATTTAAATCTATTATTAATGTTAGAAGTTCAAATAGATAGGTATTTTCCGTGAAAATTTTTAAAATTGGATAAATATACTAATTTAAGTCTCTCTGAATTCATCCTAAAAAGGCTAAATTATCAAGTGAAATTTTGAAACAAAAAAGTTAATGGTTAAAAGGAAACACTAAAATTTATTTTATTTATAAAGAGTACTAAAAATAATGGGAGAAATAAATAAACTCGAATACAATTTTATATCAAATTATTTTGATACTTTGGAAGTGATTGGATAAATCATATAAAAGAAAGTAAAATTGATAGAGATAAGATTCAAACCATGATCTTTAAAATAATAACCTTACCACTCTATCACTAAACCATTTAATGACTCAAAATTTCTCTAACAATATTAATAATAATACAGTTAAAAAGGAGTCGTATTAAAAACTTAATACATTGTATAAGTGACGTATAATAATCATGGGGGGCATAATGGGGCATAATGTATACTAGTTCCATCCCTTGACTCGATACAATCTTACATTAAATTATTTTAATGCTTTAGAAGTGATTGGATAAAGAATATAAAATAAAGTAAAATTGATGGAGATAAGATTTGAACCCTGTTCTCCAAAATATTAACCTTACCACTCTACCACTTGACCATTTAATGATTCTACAATATTTTTCTAACAACATTGATTATAATACAACTAAGAAAAGGCCGTATTAAAAGCTTCATACATTGTATAAGTAGCGTATAATAATCATGGAGGGGCCATGGCCCCCCCATGAAGTATACTAGTTCCGCCCCTGGATTATAGAAATGCCAACGGAAGTTGAAAACTGGGATGGAAATATGTGCTTCGCTATCAAAAAGTTAGTCAAGAAAGTTTTGAACTAGATTGAGATAAATGATATTTCCAACATTATTTCCAATATTTTATTTTATGAACCAACAAGAACGATGGATGCAACCCAGATGTCTATCTTCAGGATAAAGCAATAGTCATTTCAGCTATAATGTTATCCTTTCATATCATTTTCTCCATAAGGAAGATAATAGAAACATCTCATCTAACTTCCAATATTTATTTTGGCGTTTCAGATGTATGTTTGTTTATAGGTACTTTTTGCATTTATATCATTGATCACCCTCGTATACAATTTATCAACCTTCTTGTCTCCTTGTCTAATGGTGATCACTTGGCCTTCCATGGAAGATGTCCAAACCACCTCAAATACGTTTCTCATTTTCTCTCCTAGTAGCATCCAACCAGCTTTCTCTCAAAAGATATAACATGGATGCGATCCGATTTTGCGTGATCAAGCATCTAGTTTAGCATTTTCGGTTTTAATGTAGAGGAAGAAGAAATGATAGTGCATGGTTTTTCTCTATTAACAAAAATCCTAGTTATTTGGTACTTTTAAGCACTCGGTCTTTACCTCGAAAAATAAATCGTGGAAAGAATGATAAGCTGACCCACAAGTTTATTCAATATTACTTGGTGAAGCAAGAAAACGCGTGAAGAATGGAGAAGAAGCATTGTGGTGCCTCCTTATAAGAATAAAGGAGACATTCAAAATCGTTCGAATTACAGAGGGTATCAAACTGATGTCATAGTAGGAAAATTTGGTAACGTGTGATAGAACGAAGGTTGAGGCAAGTTTTTGAAGTAACAGAAACCAATTTGGATTCATATCAGGTCGCTCAACTATTAGAATTATCAACTTGTTAAGGAGAACAATGAAGATTTATAGAGCTAAAAGGAACCTCCATATGATTTTTATTGATTTAGAGAAGGCTTGTGATTTAGTCCCACGAGAGATATTATGGAGAGTTTTGGAAAAGATACAAGTACATGTCCGATACATTAACCTTGTAAAAAATATGTATGATGGACCTTCAGCTTATGTAAGGATCCAGTCTAGGAAGACGGGCTATTTTAACATGAGCATCTGTCTACATCAAGGTTCAACTTTGAGTCCATTCTTTTTCACTTTGATTATGGACGAGTTGACTAGTCACATTCAGGATGAGATACATAAGTGTATGTTGATCACTGATGATATTGTGTTGATTGATGAGACAGGAGATGGTGTAACTGAGAAGTTTGAGGTATGGAGACATGCCATAAAAACTAAAGGATTCCATATAAAAAGGGCTAAGACTGAATGTATGGAGTACAGATTTGATGGATGCAGTAGTCAAGGAATCAAGGTGACAATTGGGGACAATAATATCCAGAAGAAATATTCTCTTAGATACGTGAGATCTATTTTGTAACATGATGGGAAAATAGATGGAGATATTACTCATAGAATAAGTGTAGGTTGGCTACAGTGGAGAGGAGCCTCTATTGTTCTATGTGATAAGAAAATTCTTTTGAAAATCAAAGGAAAGTATTACAAAAAAGTTGTGAGACCTACTATGTTGTATAGATCAGAATGTTTACATATGAACCATAAACAAGTGCAGAGAATGATAGTAGCAGAAATGAAAATGCTAAGGTGGATGCGTAGTTATACACTAAAATGTTGGATTCGGACACCAGATTGTCAAAGTCACCCCAGATACGAGCGATCCACTATCTAAGCAAGGCCTTGTTCATCTCCTCCAAGCTACGGACACCGAACCCGCCATCCTCCTTCGAGAAAAATAGTTTTCCAATCCACTAACAACAACCCCTTTGATCGCCCAAAAGATGACTAGAAAAAGCGTGTCATGATGCCATCAAGTCTCTTCGCACTCCAACAGGCACGAGGCTAGATGACAGGAAGTAAATGGGGATCATGGACAACACCGATCGCAGCAGCACCAACCTGCCACCTCTAAACAAGCACACGGACTTCCATCGTGCAAGCTTCTGCTCCATCTTCTCAATCACCAGTATCCAGTCAGCCAGGTGCATCCTCCCAACTACTAGTTGCATGCCCAAGTATCACAACGACACAGGGAGCGAAGCCAGCCTACACATAAATCAACCTCCGCATCGTCCAAGCTAAAGGGATGAACTCTGACTTATTCTTGTTAAGTCTCAATCTGGAGACCACACCAAATAAATCAAGAACCGTAGAAAGACCTCTACAACTGTCATATTCAAGATCTACAAAAGGAATCTTGTTGTCTGTGTACTGAAAAAGGGGGTAGAAATCTCCTCCTTTAAATAACTACAACAAAGCTCCCGGTCACCGCGTGATCAATCATGACCGTCAAAGCATCAGTCACAAGACCAAATAGAAGAGGGGCCAAAGGGCACCCTTAACGAACCCCACACTGCGATTAAAATTACCTGCTCTATACTTGTTCATTCACCAGAACTGCGCAAGATGTAGTCATGATGCATCTCTTCATCCATGATATCCATTTGTCCAAAAAGTCACGCCTATATAGTGATGCCCAAATGAAACGCCAATCCATGCAGTCATATATCTTTGAGAAATCAACATTCCACAAGACTCCTTTGGTCTTCCACATGTGTCAATATACAACAATCTCAAACTCCAAGACCACACTACCCATGAGTTGCCTGTCAGGCAAGAAAGCACTCTAGACTGGTGAAACAAACCTACATAACATCCCCCCAACCTTTACCACAAGCAAGTAAATTGTGTCCAAAAGAGCAATTGGGCGATAATCTTCTACCCTTGTAGCGACATCATTCTTAGGGAGTAAAAAAATGAAAGACTTGTTGAGTCGCTCAAAACTGCAGTTTCCAACCACAAATCCCGTCACCACCCCCATCACCTCCTCATCAATCACATCCTAGAATTCCCTAAAAAGAAAATAGAAAAGCCATCTAGTCAAAGGGAAATCATTTGCATTCAGATCAAATACAGGCTCTCGAACCTCGTGCATGTTAAAGGGTCTCATCAACAGCTCCTTCTTATGCATAGAGATGGAACTTACCCTAAGGCCAGCCACCTAGAGCTGCAATGCGGTAGTCACCTGCTCATGCTCCAGAAGTAGCCCGTCACCACCCTCGCAACCTCCTTCTTCCCATGGGACACCTTCCCCCCAATCTCAACTGAGTGTATCATGTTCCTTCTCCACCTCCCATTTGACACAGCATGGGAGAATTTGGTATTAGCATCCTCCTCCTTCAACCACTTCTAATGGGACCTTTGCCTCCACTCCAACTCCAGCTTCTTATCCTCCTCTTTAAGGATACTCTACACAACCCCTCGGCTCACCAACTCCTCATCCAGTTCCCTGCTATCCTCTAGTAGGTCCAACCTTACCACCTCTTTTGAGGCCTCATTCCTTCTCAACTCCCATGCAGCATGAGAATCCTTCTTGAAAGATGAAACCCATCAATCTATGTCATAGTGCAGCTAGCTTCAAGGAAAGCCTCACAATAGCGGAACCTTCCACCTCTATATCAGTTCAGAAAGAAACAACCAACTCTCAGAAGCCCTGTTCTAGCATTCAAATCACTCAAATCTGAAGTATGATGATGCCCCTCTTTCGCTACGTGTATCCAAGCAAAGTGGCATATGATCTGATCTCGATCTAGGTAGGGAAGCAACAATTGCAAAGTTGTAAAACTCCATGGCCTCAACAAACATCAAAAAACGATCAATATGTATCCACGATGAAGAGCTCCTCCACATCTACTTTGTTGCATCAATGACCTCCAACACAAGTTCCCCCACCACATCTGCGAAAGCACCAGGCCCAGGATCCTGCGCACCTCTGCCTCATGGTCTATCCTTTGTTAATAATGTGATGTTGAAGTCACCGTCCACAAACCAAGTCATCTCTGGGAATCTATCTACCTCTAACATCCCACAACTCATCCTACAAAACCATATTTGGCGTATATCCCGCAATGTCATACACCAAGGTGACCACAAAACGAGATTGATCCCCCATGTTTACTAAAACGACTATAGCGAATAAACTAACAAGATCTCATCCATCATATTGAGAAAGTCACCATTCCAAGCAACGACAATGCCTTCCGAACTTCCATTATCCAACACTGTTCTGAATTCACTGAGATGTTTTTTATATTTTATTTTTATTTTATATTTTGCATTTTATTATTTTATATACATAATTTATATATTTATAACTTAAATAAATACATATAAATATATTTTTAATATTTTTTTGATTTGTTTTGTACACTTAAATAAATAAGGGTGTTTATTATATTAAGTATAGTATATTCATCTATGTATTTTTATATACTATTTTATTTTAATGTTTTCTTTATGATTTTATTTTATTCTAAATATCTATATATATTATAAATAATATTTACAAAATTATACAAAAATATAAACTTATAAAAATTATAAAGAATAAATAAAATAAATATTTTATTCATGTATATTGTATAATAAGAATCCAAAACCTAACTTTTGCATCTTAGCTCCAAATTTAACGAAACCATCTTCATTAAATAGATAATAAAAAGTTATATACAATTAAAGGTGATTTCGGTACATTTTGAGTTCATAGTACAAAGCTTCCTTATTTGAAGTATAAATAATAGAAAATAAAATGGATCCAAGAATTGCATTATTGAAGACATAAAAATAAGTGTTTTATTGAGTATTTGACCTCTATCTCCCCCTACTTTATTCTTTGTTGACCCAGTCATCAAGATGCTTAGGTCTCGGGGTTTAGGGGCATAAGATATCTTTGGCATTTTATTTGTTTTTCTTTTCTTTATTCTTTTATTTTTGCTTTAAATAATGTATTTTATATAATATTTATACAATAAATAATGAATGTTAATTTGTGCAAAATAATGCTATTTACATGCATTTAGCTTGGGTCTAAAGGTCAAAATGAAAGAATAAATGTGATGAAATGGGGATTTATCACCCCCTATACTTGCCTTTGTAGTAATCACTTATGCAATAAGTGCATAAAATAAATAAAGAAAAGAAAAAGGAAAGAACTTGGTTTGATTTTAACTTTCAAACTTATCTTCATAAAATCAATATTTGGAGCTTAAATCAGACCTTGGGATTTAAGGAGCGGTCGGAACCTTATTGGGAAACGAATTTGAAAGACAACAGCCTTCGAGAATCATGAAACTCTTCTCAAGTCTCCTCAATAACCAGGTCAGAATAAGTCAACTCGTACAAAAACCCTTATGACTATGAATCTATCTTGGACATTGTGTGTGATATGTAGATCTCCTCGACTGAAGCAGTAAAAGTTAGTCTTCTCCAACATGGTGACCCTAATTCTCCAATCCAACAACTCTTTCCTCGAGAAGTGGGGTATTCCCTTCTAAGTTCAAGTACAACCAGCTCAAGAAGAAGAGGTGGAAAGAAGAATGGGCTGTAGCCAGTGTAGCTACCTATCCTAGGATGCTTGACCAGTGTAGCCAAGGCATCGGGCTGTAGGCTGACATACATATGAATTTGAAGCTCAAGCTTGGTTAGGACTACACAAATATGCACACTTCGGAAGGCATTTTATTTTCAATCAGGCATGTCCACTTTTTTTGGAGTTTTTAATTTTTTTTATTTTTTGAATACTATATAAGACAACATTTACATATGGACTTTTCCTCTTGAGCCAGTAGACTATCTCTCTTTTGAATTTTTATTGCAACCCACAACTTATGTCTATAGACCTCTTTGCTACTAGATCGGGTTGGGGTACAATGTCCAAAAATGTGTGACTTCTGATGATTCCAATAGCTTGTATCTCATGCCGGCAAATCCAACCCTCTACAACTTCAACTGAGGTGATCAAAGTGTAAGGTGCAAGTATGCAAAGTAGGTCATTTTCAACAAGAGTCGTGTGTGTGCTCTGAAATACTCTACTTAGGCAGTCAAGACGAAACTGAACCAAGTCTCGTGATCTTAAAGAATTAAGTCTAATCGACCTAAAGTAACTCAATTCTGGTTCCTATAAGGTTCATGTGATTAAGGTCTAACCAAGCTCCAATCTTCGGATTTTACTTAGACTTCTTCAATTATCAATTTCAGTCCGGAAAACTTAAATGTTATGCATAATCAAAAATATTTTTGTGATTCAATTATCTGATTTTGAACTTTTAAAGTATTTTTGAAAAGGGTTTTGCAACTTTTTTATTTCTGAAAATATTTTACAAATAATTTTGGTATTTTATTTTTGTAAATTTTTATAGATTTTTCAAAACAAAAAGGTTTTAGGAAAAGGTAATTTGAACATATATTGACACAGGGGTGCTTTTAAATATTTACATGAGTTGGGTTTTTTAGGAATATATAAGACTGTATATAAAAGGTTTGTAAAAGAACTTTATTTGCTTGAATTATGTATAGGGCTCTTAAAATAATTTGAAAAGATTTTTACAATAATTTTGAAAACTTTATTTTGCAAACTAATTTGACAAATAATTTTTACAAATATTTTATAAGCTTTGAAAACCCTTTTGCAAAGATTTTTCAAATAGTAGATATAGATTCTTCAAAATATTTTTGCAATCATTTTCTAAAATATTTGAAAATAGATTTTAAAAATATTTTATTTTAGAAAAAAAAGAACTTTGTACAAATAAAACATTTTGTACAAAGGTTGAAAATATTTAACAAAATATTTAACAAATATTTTCAAAAGATTTTCAAAAGGATTTTCAAAATATTTGTCAAACATTTTACAAAAATATTTTTAACATTATTTATTAATTAGTATATAAAAAGAATTTTAATGAATTTTACGAGTATGTTCTTTAAAGTTAATTAATGTATTTTAGCCGTACTTATTGAGAATACGAAAGTACGAGTTATAGCTAAAGTATATGCGTACCCCTATACTTTGCTTGAGCTATGTCCTCATAGATAAGAGAGAGATAAAAGAGAAGACATAACTCGTGTTGAATATAGAAAATCCTATACTACATCGTTGAAATAAAGAATGAAGGAATGAAGCAATGAAGAATGATAAGTCAACCGTCCCCCCATACTTAGGATGAAATAATCCTAAGTATAGCAGAGTGTGTTCTACATGCAGGGAGGGTCAAGGGTGGGAAGGAACAAATCACGCCTTAGCCTGTCTCCCCCTATACTTAGGGTAAGATATCCGTAAGTATAGACAAGGAGAGGAGATAGTCAAGGGGATGTAGAAAAGAAAAGAATACGATAAAAAGAGAAAAATACATGAGAAGAATGCGCACATCACCCCCTCCCCTATACTTAGGGTAGCAGAGTCCTAGGTATAGGCAACAACAAGAGTGATGAAACAAAATAAAGAATGAACACTTGGCTCATCCATCCCCCTCCCCATACTTAGGACAAGGTACATCCTAAGTAAGGCAAACACACCGAATGGGGTGGATGAGAAAAATTGGAAGATGGAAAAGAGTGAAACGAAAGCGGGTATACAAACAGGTTGATGAATCTCGTATTCATCATGCTAAAATCCACTTTTTAATCCCTAGCTTAAATAAACCAATAAAAATCACTAATAATTCCTCTTTATTATCTTATACTATATTATGTACAATTAACCTATAATTATTGTACTTAATTACCTTGTAATTATTTTATGATTAAAATTCCATAAAAATGAGTCACCCGCTCCCGATCTTCTCCTAGATTGAATCCTATCCTAAGGACCTCATCTCGCCATGTCACCCTTTTATTTCCAGCCATCCGATCTCACCCCGCCTCCATCATAACCACTCGTTTTTACTTCACCATCAACCATTCGATCTAATATCTGATCAGATCTTGACATCTCACCCGTGCCTCCATCAGAGCCATTGGATCACATGATCCAATGGCTGGAAGCTCATCTCCTACCTCCTGTTAGCCCCTTCCTAGGCATTACACCTCTCCGCCCCCTTCCTATTTTGAAAAGCGCCACAGCCACTCCCTCCGTGTCGTAATGCCACCTCCATGAAACCCACTCCTCTGCCATCCTCGCGCCATCTTCACTGCCCTTGCCTTCACTACTCCATCACTCCTCCAGTCGTTCAAACACCCCCGCCACCTCATGACGGCCAGCCATCGCCTTCTATAACCCCGCCCCCACCCACCGCCTCTGAGCACCCCATCCACCACTCACGAGGGTTGTGACCATCTCCCTCCGCCCTCCGGTGACTGCGGATGGTGGTGTCGAAGCGACAAAGACCGAGCTTCTCAAGTGTGATCCATGGCATCTTCGCCACGTTAGCTCCGCCTCTCCAGCGGTAGCAAAGCTCCTCAGAGCAGTTGCTCGAGTCACAACGACGACCCCGGGCTTTCATGAAGCCCAACACAAGCCTCCTCCTACGCCAATCGTCGTACTCTGGCAAGGTACTCCTCCCCTTATTTTTCCTTACATTTCTTCTATTTATTCCAACCTAAACAATTATCATCACCTACCACTGACCATCTCCTACCACCTCCGCAAAACCACCACTAGCTTCGCCACTACCTCCGATTGCCTCTTCCCTTCCTTCAGAACAAACCCCGCTCTGACCCCCTTCTTCCCTGCTTTGTCGTAGAAGAAGCTTCAGGCCCTTGCATCCCTTTGCCTCCATGGCCTCCAATCATCTCACAACTCACTCACTGGACATCTCGCATGCCTCAGCTATACTCTGACATCTGTAGGTACATACTTCGTCAATGGCCGGACGTTGCATCTGAGCTCTGACTCCAGGCTTCGCCTCTAGTGGAGCTCCATCGATCTGCCACTCGAGACACTCCTGGAGCATCGCCACACCTCCAACTTTCCGTGAACCCCTCAGCCTTCTTCTCCGACCTTCAGGCGAGCGCTTTGAGCACGGAGGAGCTCCCAGCTGACCGCTGGATCACTGCCTCCTCTGGCGGCCCATGGTGGATGATGAAGCAACAGTTACCGTCCAATCCTCATGATCAGATGGTCAAGATGAGGGCACGTGGCAGGTCCAATCCTCCCGCAGAACCTTCTGGCTAGGGAAGACCGAGCCAAGACTTGAGCCACCAACGAACGCCACGTCAGCCCCCAAGCCTGCCAAGCCTCCCGAACCTAGCTCCTCGCGTGCCCAGCACTTGAGGGCCTGGGTAAATTGTAGAGAAAACTCAAATGTTTTGGAATTTACAATTTGGTCCCCAGGCACATGCCTTACATGCGTGCCTGGGTATTTTATAAGGATGCCCAGCCGGTTTCTAACATTTACAAAAAGATCCCTATGTACAATGGGAAAATTATAGAGGACCCCCATCAGTTTTCGTTTATTGCAAATAGGTCCCTCCAAGGACCTATTTGTGATATTTATCCTTTTATTTCTTGCATTTTTATTGTATTTATGCCCCTCCATTATTTTCTTCATAACTTAAGCATCGTAGGTCCAAATTCCATGATTTTAGCGTCATTTTGTTCCTTGTTTCTTCATCTATCTAATAGCATTTCTAATTTTCTCATCTGACTCCATTTCATATATGATGAGTTTTTAATGTTAGATGAGGTTCTTTGTTCTCTATGTCTTTGCCATTAATAGATGACTACTCATATTTTTATGCTCAATCTGACGCTAATTTCGAACCTTACTATGTTGCTTAGTTTAAGTGATCTTTATAGGCTATATTTGTAATTAACTATTTGCATGTTTATTCCTTGCATTCAACTTTGCATTATTTTCATGCATAATTCTAAAATTACATCGAAAAAGCAACTAAAATACATTCATCATCTAATTGCATTGTATTCCGCATCTACACGAAGACTTTGGAATTAAGAAATTATTAGCACATACTATTAATTGACCAAAATCCAATAAAGAGATAGAGTAGCTCGTGTTCGTGTGTTCGACCTTGGTAGACTTGTCAAGTATGAATATTCCACAACATTCAAACAATTGTGATTTTTGCTTATCGAAATTCGTCTCCTATACTACTACAATTTACTACTATTAAAGAGGTGATTTTCGCGTTCATCAGAGGTGTATATATACAGATCAAGAAGGTAAAAGCATACCTTCTTGTGTGATCATTGAGGAATGGATCTGATAAGGTGTAGGTCGATATAGGGGTCATCAACAGAAACAAGCCGATCAGAATCGACCTGATAAAGTTCCTCAGTAGTCTCAAAGCGGAAAGGCATGAACTGGTCAGTGGAAGTTGTGTGGTCACGTTCCGCCTGGGAAGTCTTCTCTAGGTCAGAACAAAAATGCTTGAATTCCTTGATGAAAGAAGTAAGGTCAAATTCGGCCTCTACAGTCTCTACTAAGTCCGCCCTCCACTCTAAGGTGTTTATATTGTAAATATAATGGATTTCATCGATTCATCACCAAGCACCAGAAGGGAGAACTCCAAGGTCTATGCTTTCTGAATCTTCCTCACCAAAGAGGAGTCTTCGAGTTTCAGAATCATCCATCAAAAAGCAAACCTCTCAGATATCAACATCAAGATCATAGTCCTCGGGGTCGGCTAACACGGGTACACTCTCGTCAGATGTAGGGCTCTGGTCAACAGTGGGTGTAGTGATCAACACATCGCTTCAAACATCATAATGAAAGTAGATCTCTCCAGATCCATAATCAATAACGACTCTTGCAGAGGCGAGAAAGGGTTGTCCTAGGATGATAAGAGGATGCCCCACAGGGTGGAGGTCTCCATGGGCACTACAACAGAGTCTATAGTGAAGCTCATGCCTTGGATTTGAATAACACCATTTCTAGAATGCCCCTCAGCCTCTTTATTGATCCATCAACTAATTGACAAATCATATGGATTTTCTTGAGAGGCTCTGGATGAAGAGATTGTACCATTGACAAGGGTATTATATTGATCGAATCACCACTGTCAAAAATTAAAATCTTTTCTTGAGCAGCAATTCTGATTACTAAGCTTAAAAATGAGTAGCAGTTTCTCAGTGAGGGAACTACGATCTCCCTTAGCAGAGTGGGTGGTTAAAAGACAATGTGAATGGCACCATCTTGAGGTAGCACGGGTAGCCATCTAACGGTCCTTACTTACACTCATACTGGCTGGAAATGGATGCAATTATTCATATGAGCTTGGGCCAGTCATTATCTCTCTTGAGATTAAAAAAATCCATAAAAAATTGCAAAAATAAAAAAAATACAAATATTCACTAACTTTGGAGTTGGTGTATTCCTGACACATTCACTCTCACTCACAGATTGAAGATTTGAGGACTCTTGGATTTTGAGATCTTGAGAATCTGAGATAACCAACCTTAGTCATTAGGGTTTGAAACTTAATAATCCACACTTCCCTAGTTTGAAGATTTGAGCGCTATATTCACTCTTCATCTCTACCTTCTAAAGAATATGATCATCAGATCACTTTCACAACTAGATGAATGATGAGATGAGTTGATCACTTGAGAGACTAAGACTTGGAATTTGAGTCTAGACCCAATTTAATGATGTTCGCAGATGGGATAAAGTCAATGAAGGCTTCATGAAACCTGAGTGTTAGCAAACCCTGGCTAGTATGTGAACAAGTTCTCATGTTATATTTTGATATTGACCTATGTGCTAGGGTGTGATGAAACTAATAAACTTGTTGATCAGTGTACGCCAACTCTTGGTAAAAGCAGTGGAGCTAGCCTATCAAAAAGAAAAGAAATATTGAAAGAAAAGTTATCTCAATTCAAAGTCAAATATCAAAGAGCTTACATCACTCCCAAACATTTCAAAGTGTCCACTTGGATCAAAGTGACTAGGATCAAGGAATCGTGCTTGCACCCAAAAAGGACTTTGCATCGTAAATGCTACAAGTCTGGGTGTAGAAGGTATACTAGATACCAGAAAAGACACACTCCATTGCATTCCCAGTAAAATAAGTGCAGACGACTCCAAGCTCTTTTGACAAACACATTGGTCAACAAACCAAAAATATACATGCATTGAGTAATAAGGCACCCGAGAGGATCCTTGTTCCAATGAGAGAGAGAGAAGAAAAATACACAATCCTATGCCCACCATTATCTGACCTTCCATTACACTTTCAAGTCTTACAAACTAATGAGACGGTTGTTTGAATGCAATAATCATCTTATTCCCTAGTGTTGAGGATTAGGTCTAGAGGAGGGTCTCTTGGACTGGGACCTTGGGTGACTTCTCAACTCGACTCTCATGAGTGCAATACACTAAATGTCATATTCTTATATTATATGTACAAACAAAGAGTCTGATAATTAAAGAAATTGGATTCCTTTTGACTAGAGCTTGGTTGAGTCCAGAATTTTAGGATCACTTAAATTGAGGGTCTTTGATGAACTTAGCTTTAAAAATTTACATGCAATGTCAGGAATTAATGCGACTCCTTCATTCTTTAGATGCTCAAGGACGAGCATAGTTTAAGTATAGGGGTATGATGAATATATGATTTATCATTTCTATACGCACTTATTATCCTCGTAACATAAGAACTTCACTGCAAATCTTCATTAATTCTACATCTTTATCAATAAATTTTCCACATATAATTAACTCTAATTGCTAACCCTAATTATTGTATATCTACCACTAACATTTTCAATATTTTCTCTTTTATTAAAAATCTCCCAAAATTTAGATAAATATTGCATATATATATATGTTTTGGTGTCAAAAGGAAACTAAAAATACAAAAAGTAACAAAACCTTGAAAATGTATTTTTTTATCTATTAAAAATGCTACCAAAATATTTCTTTGTACAAATGACCTCTTTTGACTTTTGATTAACATGAAACTTGTATATCTCATCGAGATGTACAACTTTCATGTTTTAACTTTTTGTAAATTTTGCCATCTGCTTATTCTTTTGTAACTTTCCTCTTATTTTACATTTTCTGAATAATCTGGTTGGGCCACGTAGCGCCCTCTGGGCATCCCACTGGCTGCTCCTCCTTTCACCGCTCGTACACTTCTTAGGCTCTTGGATCTTCACCTCGCGCCTCCATCTCCGTCGTCCATCCTCGCCCTTCCCTCAGCCCTCGAATCACACCCTTCTGATATGATCTGAGACGCTCACATCCGCCTCAACCTGAGCCGTTGGATGGCCTAATATCCAATGGCTCCTCTACTTCTACGTATCCACTCTTTCCTCACCACTGGATAAGACCCTCAGCTCATCTGGACCGCTCCCTATCGCCTTGCTAACCATCGTTAATCAAATCTAGTGATCTGATTTGATCCATCCATCCCTGCCTCTCCCCTTCCCTCAACTCACTCTGGTCTTCCTCTTTCATCTAGTGTCTTTGCCGACACCTCAATGAGATCCCTCGACCTTCTACACGAAAGTGGGATGGTAGAGGAGCTCTAGGGGGCTCACCGGAGCTCCGCCTATGTCACCGCACTGGACGAAGATGGAGGCCGAGTTGACACTTACAAGCGACATTTGATCTCCCTGATCGTGCGACCCACATCGTGCTTCGGCCTCGGATACTGGCCTTTAGCTTTGGTAGAGCATGAGTAAGGATGAAGCACGACGGCCATGCCATGTGTCCTCCAAACCTGCAACCGACCGAGCCAACTGCCAAACCTAGCCCGCCCGCGTGCCATGCGCGGAAGGGTTGGTCTATTTGTAGTTCAGCCCTGTAGAGATCCTAAATTTGTAGATAGGTCCTCCCAGGCACGTGCTCTTCACGTGTGTCCTTTGGTAATTTGTAGAGAAGCCCCACAACTTTCATAATTTGTAGAAATGCCCATGCGAAGGACCTAATTGCATGTATTATCTTTTTATTCCTCATATTTTTGTTGCATTTATGCCCTTGCACTCTATTTTTCATATCTTGAGCATACAAACTCCTTTTTGGTTGATTTCAATTTCATTGGGTTCCTAATTTTATTATCTATCTAATGGCATCAATTATTCACTGTTTTGAAACCTAATTAGGCACACAATATTCTGACATATATTATCACTTGCTTTGAATTTCTAAATGCCATTGATTTATTTGAATGCAACATTTGTCTCTGAAATTAACCTATCGTTTATTGCTTATTTATTTGATGATTTTTAATTGTATACTTATAGATAATTGTTTGCATAGCATAGCATTTTTTGCACATGCATCTCATTTTAGTGACATAAAATCAAAAAAATTAGATTCATCATATAGCATTCTGTTTTCATCATGTATCTGCCATTCTGTTTCATTGTATATATGTCCATTTTGTGATGTACCTTGTGATTGCATACGAATACCTAAATAATTTAATTTAATCACTTGAGTTTAATCGGTAAATTCTTACAAATAAATGATGAGGCTCGTGTCCCTGTGTTCGACCTTGGTAGACTTGCCAAGTAAAATTCTCCACAACTTTCAAAGATTGTGGTTTTTGATAGCTCGATTTCTGCCTCCTATACTATGATAATACGACCTTGTTAAAGTGGTGGATTTCGCGTTCATCAGAGAACACGTTCATATCAAGATATGCAAGAAAAAGTTGCAACTGCTCAGAGAAGATCGAGTATGCACACAAAAAACACAAACAAATATACACAAAACAAACCCATCAATTCACCTACTCAACACGAGGATCGTGAAAGTTTAGTCTTTTTTATCTTTTCAAATTTTAGAATTAGTTGATAAATACAAAGTTGTACAAGCACGTAGGTAGGCCTTGGATTGGGGCACTAACTCTTAGTGTGTATGTGGTAAATATAATGTGAATATAGTGAGGGGTTACTCTTCCCAAGACAAGGATTTTTCTCTTTGCTTTTAGGGTCGAGTAATGTTAGCAGTCCCAATTTTATTGGTATCACTTTTTTATTTTTAATAAGAATGCATGAACCTAACGAGGAGTCAATTCCTTTTAGTATCCTATGTGACAAAATCAGAGGGAGAGAGTTGGGAAAGCAATAAGAGGCAAAAACAATGACGAGTGCTAAGTAGAAATGCTCACCATGCCTCCCGCTCTCTTCATGCAAGGATGCAAAGCATCATTAAAACCTACACAATATGCAATGCAACCGATGAAATCGCCCTAGACAGAATATGATATTATCATGAAATATAATATACTAATTATCTAGAAGAGAAACCTAAGGTCTGATCTTGTAAACCTCTCGGTGCCCACAACAGTGGGTCCTGCAAGCGTTTTATGAGGTTTCTTGCAACGCACGATCTCATATCCAAATAATCAACAATTAGATTTGACTAAGTCCAAAAGCGAGTTATAGGTACATGGAATTTAATTAGGGCATTGGACCTTAATCTATCGAGCAACCAATTCTAAGAACTAGGGCTCAATCACACTGAACAAAAAGAAAATCATGAAATAAAGAAAAAGAAAAGCGAAGAAAACACGATAAAAATCGATGAGGCCCCCAAGTGAACAATCACTCAAGCAATGGACCTCGTGAAGTAACAGTGTACTGAGAGTCCAATTTATTATAAATATGTGTTTCCCTCTCTCATTTAAATTACAAATAAAATACAAAGATATTGTCTTCAAAAATCCTTTAAGTTCTCTTTTGTCGCTCTCTCCTATTGGCTAGGTCAGAAAGTCGACTCCTCATATCGAGGGTTGCATCGAATCTCCTAAGAAATCTGCCCTCGACATGCGGTCCCTGGTAATAATGTCAGACAAGGAAGATGGCTAGAAAATTCAAAAAAATAATATCAAATAAAATAAAATAAATAACTGAAAAATATAAACAAGAGGGCATAAAAATCAATCTATACAGCGTTGCTCTCTGCAGCAACACCATTTGTTGAAGTGGGATTGCGAGGGCCTAAAAATATCCTCAATAAAAGGCGAAGATAGAGTATCGATGAGGCGACTACTCACGAATCGTTGATTCAGATATTTAATCGATGATAAGCAATGCAAATAAAATTGTAGAGTTAAAATTTATTATAACTTTACAAAAGTGTGTATATGTGTAAGTATGTGTATAATGTTGAACACATGGAAATAACTATACTTTTCTCTTGTCTTTTTATCCAAATTTTTTCCTTTTCTCTTGTCTTTTTATTTCCTTTTTTTGTGGGTTTTAAATTATATTTTTTATATATTATTTATTTTTTATATTTTT
The DNA here is from genome assembly GCA_037367405.1 of Ottelia alismoides. Lineage (NCBI taxonomy): Eukaryota > Viridiplantae > Streptophyta > Magnoliopsida > Alismatales > Hydrocharitaceae > Ottelia > Ottelia alismoides. The sequence goes on along the minus strand of JAZKJV010007618.1, from coordinate 642,871 downwards.
TTTCATTGTTTTTAATTTTATATTTCATATTCTCTTTTGATATTTTTTTATTTTTATTTTTCCTCTTCTTTTTAATATAAAATATAGGAATATATATAACTATACTTACAATACCATATAATATACCTATAAATGCACCTAAAAATAACAAAAAATACAGAATTAAATATTTTAGGGATTTATAATTTTCACTATTTTTGTAATTTTTAAGAGTTTTTGCTAAATTTTATATATTTTTAAAGTAAAAAATATCCCAAAACAGGGACTAAATAAATAGGTGGAATTAATTTAAAGATTAAAAATAGCAAAAGGTGTCAAAATTTCTCCAAATCAATTTTAATATATAATAAATAATATAGACAAAATTAGAAAAAGAATCAAATCATTTTGGAAAAATTGTAGTGATTTCCATATTTTTATAAAATATTTTGGAGATTTTTAATTTTTAATCATTTTCTTTTTCTATTAATAGTGGTTTTTGTCTGAAGCTACAAAAATTAAAATAAACAAAACATAATATTTTTTGAATTTTTCAAAAAGTTTTTCTATTTTTATGGTTTTTTTACTGCAAATAGGGATTTTCCGTGCTATTTTTTTAAATAATTGGTAAAATTCCTAAATGCACAAATAGAATTATAGCGTGATTTTGTATGCTAGCTAACACTTAATCCTATTTTTTCATAATTTTTGGAACACTGATGATAATTTTAATAAATACAAAACAAGCACAAATATAAATAAACTAGTAAGGGTATTTTTTAATTAAAAATAAAGTTAGGGGTTACAATGCAAATTACCCTAAATATTACAACTAATATTCAAATTTTATAGACTAAATGGAAATACAAAAACTTTTAGGGGTTTCCTAGCAAAATCGCCATCTCACATGGTGACACAAAAGTAATATGAAAGAGTATAGGGATATGCTTGCAGTTTTTACCAAAAGTTTTAAACTACTTTAAAAATTAATAGGACTAAAAATATAAATAGACAAAAGTGGGGGATGAAAAATGCAAAATACCAATAGCGCATGATCAAACGGTGGAGGGCGTCTCACTAATCCACGTGTCGCGCTCTCCTTGCGTGATGACTTTTCGGCTTCAGTGGCTAGGATTAGATCCTTAGCGAGGATCCTATGGTCAAGGCTTCATTGATCCGATGGTAGTTGTACACCTGGGCGACAGAGGTTGATTAGATGGCTGGAAGGTTGCTTAGAGGAATTGGGAAGAACTCGTGTTCCTTCGAGCTTCGATCGGCTAGAACTCTAGAACTCGATCCTCTGACGTGCTCTCGAGCAGCTCAAAATGTTCCTCCCAACGGTATGTTGTTGCTGATGGCCTCAAAGGACTCAGGGGTTTACCATAGTTCCACCAAGAGGTTGGAGGAGCTCAGAGTACCCGGGAACCTCCTTCGACTCCAAAACCGCTCCAACTGGGCTTTAGGCTCAAGGGACCTGCACGGGAAGAAAATAGGGTCGAGGGCAAACTGCCTCGACCCGTCAGCGATTGGAATGGAAGTGGGATGGGGCATAAATGAGGTGATAGGGCGAGTGGTGGTGGTGGAGCACTAAAATCCTAATTCAGAGGGTATCAGGTGGACTGGAGGCGAATGGGGTATAGAAGAAGCGGAAGGGAAGACAGTGGGTGCGGTTGGTGGGTTGAAAACACGTTGGAAGCACAGTGAAATGTCTGCCAGAGCAGAACTCAGGCGAACTACGAAGGGTGGATTTCACACTAAAAAAGTTAATTAAAATAAAAACTAATTGCAAGAAATGAAAACTGATGATTACAATATATATTGGTATAATATGATAAAATTATGCAAAGAATGAGCTCAATACTTGATATATAATCTTCAATCTTGCATAAACCACTTGTTATTTATTCATAACTATAGAGAAGAAAATCCTCTTGTTTACACAAAATCAATGAAATCATAGAATAAATTGACAAGTCTAATAACTAAATATTCTCGATAATCTCTGGTTATATGGTGGGAACTATATTTTTATATACATGATAATCATCTGAATATAACTTGAGATAACTGCCTTTATGATCTAAAGAAAGAATTAAATTACATTAAAATTTTATCAGCAAATCATACATTGCTATTTGGCTCTACAATTGCCACTCACATTTTTATCTTGGAATGAGAAAAAGAGGAGCTCTTATATAATTTGCCCATTCCCTTCCCCATGCATTCACGTGGATAACTCTCCCCCTTAATTCTCACTCTCCCCCATGCAAAACATTAAAAGAAACCCATGCAACATGGAGCCCCATGTACTTTATGCATATGCCTTCCCCATGACCATCACTTCCCCATGCACATTCATTTAAAATTTTATCTTTACTTGCATGGCAATTCATCATACATGGCCGTACAATTCAATATAAAAGAGGGTGTCCCTCCCCTCACGCATAGGCCTGGACGCACGCCTCCCCTCTCTAGTTTTCCATTTCTCTCTCTCGTTTTTTTGTCTTTGGCAGGTACAGGAGTAGCGCACAGGGGCCTCCCTATTCCCCTCCTTTCACGCTCATTCTCTCCCCGCACATTCCATTGCACGTCCAACAGCCATCACCGCGCAGCCGCCACCTTCTTCAGTTGCAGTACGCGCAAGTGTGGCCCACGCATCCACTGCCTTGTGCGTGTCCAACATCCCGTGCATCCAGCCACCGGCCATCTCCTCTCTAGTAGGCCCTCCACCGCTGTGCGTGAGTGTAGCCCGTACAGCCCTTCCGTGCGTTCAGCAGCCGCCACCCTCTTCCGCTGAGCTCCTCCGCATGCTACCGGTGACCAACTGTGCCCCCCACTTGCCCGCACTACTGAGTGCACGTCCAGCTGCCAGCATCTCCTCGCTAGCGCGATCTACGCGCTCCATCTCCTCCTCGCGACATACCTTCAGTCTGCACGTCTAGCACCACGCTTCTCTCGTGCGCGGCCAGCCATACCACCATCCATCGGCTCCTTCGCGCGCCAACAGTTCTCGCGCCAACCGCTAATGCAACGGCTCTCCATGCGTGCATGAGAAACACTCTTTCTTTCTCACTTGTTTATTTATATGTCGTTTGCATCTAAACTCGTGAACCATCTTTGATTCTAAGTATTTCATGCTTATCCTTTATTTTCCATATTGATTAGATTGCATTTGTGTGAAGTATCTCCTTTCCAAGTTGCATTTTATCTAGCTTACCTATCATTCTATGTGTTAAAATGTCGAATTAAAATTGCAAATTTACTTGGTCCTTGTGGATTCGAACCTCTACTTGTCATATGCATATTGTATGTCTCCATTGTGCTCGTAGTTGTAATTTATTTGATTGACTTGATTGTTCGTGGTAACACAATGACTTGATAAAATCACCTTCTTAAACCGCGAAAAATCGTGTCAACATTTTGGCGTCGTTGCCGGGGACTAAGCAACATTTGCAATTTTTTCTTCTTCATTTCTACTTATTTTCAATTATCTAATCCGTGCATTTTTGTTGTTTTGCAGGTACTTAGGCTTCAAAAAAAATATACTTGTCTTTTCATGCATTTTATTCTAGCAGGCTTGTAATTTGGTAGAATTTTTTTTGTAATCTTAAATTCCCCCTCCCTTCTCGGAAAAGCTCACCATCAGCAGGACAAAACATTATGGATTAGCGCCAGAAGTGCAGGCACTGTGAGCTCCCCTTTCTCTTTGGCATCCTAGGTTATATATATATATATATTGCATTTGTTTGTGCTTGAATTTAAACCGAAAAAAAATTAAAAAATACTTCTTCCTTGCATCATTTCTGTGGTCTTCTCCCTCTGCTCACCTAAAAATATCACCAAAACTTGTTTTATCGCGCTAAAAAGATAAGCTTGAAAGGTCACCGCAGTGGCCCGAGCAGAAAGGGGGCAAAATCCTGAATGCTTGTTTTGATGCACGTGTATGACATAAAAATCACGAGCACATAGAACCCTTGGATAGAGACAAAAATCCCTGGTGCTACGTTGGATTGCAGAGAGAAATCGTAACTCCTCGACGCATTGGGCACAGGTTCTTGTGGAAAGAAGCAGATCCTCGATCTGAGTACCGCACCCTGGATCCCCCAGCCGGATTAGGACATCGATTTCTCACAATCTTCCACACCCACCTCATCTTTAAGGACTCTAATTTCTCTTAAAATTTTAGTTGAATCACTAAACTAAAATTGAAAAGATAACCGCTCCTGCTGTAATTTTTGTGTGAGTTGGTGAATCAACAACTTGCTTGGTGTTTGTGCTGTGTATGCTAGGTCGTAGGTCTCTGAAAAATCCAGTGCAACAACCATTAGAGTACGACCCTATTTATAGAAGAAAACCCAACCCATCTCCTTCAACTGACCTTGGAGACATGGGAGAAGAAAGATCTAACCCTATGGATCTCATCCTGCATCAACTGCAACTGCAACTGCTGAGTGAAGAAAATGCCACAATCCGCCACACCATAGCACCTCTCATTCGACCACCACTCATTTGTACACATTACAACCCGACTGCACAAGACTTAGTTCATTGGGTTCAAATCCTGCCTGAAGTAGGGGTCTTTGAAATATGGCCCGCATCACTCTCTTTAATCCCAAAATACTATGGAAATGACTCTGAAGATCCCTTCCTCCACATCCAAGATTTCCGATCTGCTTGTGACACAATGAGTATCCCTGGGGTAGAAAAAGAATACATCTACATGAAAGCCTTCACCCACTCACTCAAAGACAAAGCACTCCAATGGCTTCGAAATTATGGAACTCCACTCACATCCTGGGACTCCTTAAGAGAGGCATTCATCAAGAAATACTTCCCAATAAGAAAAACAAATGCCCTGAGACAAGCCATATCGTCATTCACTTAGGAGAACAAAAACCCATTCACGAGGCCTGGGAGCGTTTTAAGGAATTACAAAGAAAATGCCCTCATCATGCAATCTCCAAATGGAAATCGGTTTAGATATTTTATGAGGGTATAGACACATCATTCAAGAGAGTTATCGACGACTCATGTGACGGGAATTATATTAGCCACGATGAACATTTCGTGTGGACTTTATTTGAAAACATGGCTAATAATTCGGTAAATAGCTCATCCATCGAGCAATATAATGGGTACACAAGACCTGTCAATATAGTCAATCATGAGAACTCCAACAGTGACTCATCCAAATAAAATCAGGATAAATGGGAAATTCTTTCCAAACAGATGGATCTCATGACCCAAGCTATAGGTAACCTGGCTCTGAATAAAGTCCCGAACAACATCTGCGGGGTTACGTCTGACCCTAATATTCAGGACTTTGGCTATTTACCATTTTCTCATGATCAAGAATTGACTCCCGAGACAATAAATTGGGTACAACGAAATCAAGGAGGGTTATTTTCAAACACCCAAAATCTAGGATGGAAAGAACAATCTAATTTTGGGTGGAATTGGCAATACAACAAGTACCAGTTTCAAAATCACTCTCAACCCCAACAACCAACAGGACTTCCAATGACTCAACCTTCCACAGCTGTAAACTTTGATGCATTGACTCAAGCTATACAACAACTTACGGCAGCACAACAACATGCCAACCAGGCGCAACAACAGGCCAACGCTGAGAATGCTCGACAATTTGCTGAGATACGATCTTACATTCCAGCATTGTCACCTCAAACCCTGCCCAATCCTAATACCAATAGAGATAGCTCCTCCGGATCATTCCACACCCCACCACCAGCCAAATCTTTCACGTCACCCCTTGGATTCCAAGCTCAAAATCAAGGATTTTCTGCCCCAACTCATAAGACTAATAATTTCAGCCAAGGAACTCATCCTCAAGGTTTCTCTACATCCACCCAAGGATCCAACATGCATTAACCTAAAAATCAAGCGATTTTCAAAACACCAAATCAACCCAACTAATCAGCTAATGCTGTGACTCTCTGAAATGGGAAAAACACATATACCTCTACCATACCATAATCTAACACAACTAATGAGGCTCAAATCGAGGAAGAAGATGAAATTGAGAATGAAGAAGGATAGACTGAGACCACAATACCTCCTCCCTCCATCCCCTTTCCTGAAGCTTTTCGCAGGAAAAATCTCAAATCACCCATACTCGAACCCATGTTAGAGAAACTCTTCTTAGACATTGTCATTGAGATCCCACTTCTGAAAGCGCTTGAACAAGTTCCAGCTTTCTCTCACTTTCTAAAAGAGAAATGCACACCAAAGAGGAAATCAAAAGGAAAGAATATAAAGAATCATGAGGACATCGAAAAACATGTTCTTCCTCAAGCAACATCAAATGTCATTTCACACCTCCTACCTACAAAGAAGAAAGATCCAGGTGCATCGTTGGTGAAGTGTACTATCGGGAAGCTGACATTCGAACGCACATTATTGTATAATGGTGCCTCGATTAACTTCCTCCCTACTGCTATTTTAGAGCAGTTTGACTTGGGAAAACTAAAACCTGTCTCAATGATTTTACAGATGGCTGATCGTTTTGTGAAAATACCAAAAGGATTACTTGAGGATGTAATAGTCATGGTTCAGGGACACCAATTCCCAGTAGATTTTGTTGTTATGGATATGGATCCAGCTAATACACTAAGTGAAACTCCCATAATACTTGGACGACCATTCTTGGCCACTGCCAAGGCAAACTTTGATTATGAGGATGGGAGAGTGGAGTTTAATGATAATGGTAAGATCATTCCTTTGGATCTTATCATCCCCACTTCGATTGACTCTGAGACTGAAGATTGTGGTTGGATAGAGAATTGTGTTGTGCTTGATATATAAGATGATTTTGCCCCTATCCATCTTTCCAAAGACCCTCTGGAGGTTAGTCTGAACACCTTGCGATCCACTTACAAGGACATGTCCCATCATATTGCAACATATAATCTGAACTCTGCACTCGAAGCTCCACCATACCCTCTCATTAGTCAGGAAATTTTTGAGTTAGATGAAGCCTGGGACACACTGGACATTGAACTTACAACCATGATCATGCCCATGATGGAGCCACCATTTAAGACTATTTCATCAATAAATACATCAGAAGAAATTGCTCCTCTGACCCCACCAACATCCATTATCGAACTGAAGCCCTTACCACAAGATCTGAAGTATGCTTTCCTCGATGATGCACACACTCTACCGGTCATCATAAATGCCAACCTAGATCACACTCAGGAAAGTCAACTCATGAAAGTATTGAAAAAGAATTCTCAGGCTATTGGTTGGAAAATAACTGACTTGAAAGGAATGAGGCCGACATTCTGCACACACCACATATATTTGGAAAATGACAGTAAACCCTCTCGAGAAATGTAAAGACGGTTGAATCCTAATCTACGAGAGGTTGTGAAGAATGAAATATACAAGTGGTCGAGTGCCGTCATCATTTATCCGATAGCCCATAGTCCTTGGATTAGTCCCCTTCAGGTGGTCCCCAAGAAAGCAGGATTAACAATTGTGAAAAATGAGAAAGGAGAGGATATCCCTACTCGAGTGGCAACATCTTGGAGAGTCTGTGTCGATTATAGAAAACTCAATAAGGCTACATGAAAAGACCACTTTCCACTACCATTCATAGACCAAATCATTGAAAAACTAGACGGAAAACAATTCTTTTGTTTCTTGAATGGATATTCTGACTATAACCAAGTGGCCATAGCACCTGAAGATCAAGATAAAACCACTTTCACTTGTCCATTTGGAACATATACCTTCCGCCGCATGCCTTTCGGACTCTGTAATGCCCCAGCATCATTTCAAAGATGTATGATGGGAATTTTTACTAATATGATCGGCGATTTTATGGAAGTATTCATGGATGATTTCTCTATTTTTGGAGACTCTTTCGAGGAAACACTTTGATTTTTGGATAGAGTCCTCCAAAAATGCATTGAAGTGAATCTGATATTATCCTGGGAGAAATCACATTTTATGGTGAAACAAGGGATTGTGTTAGGACATGTTGTGTCAAAGAAAGGGATGGAAGTGGATCCATCAAAATTGAGACCATCACCCACTTAGGTCCACCCATGAATATAAAGGGTGCTCGGTCCTTCCTAGGTCATGTCGGCATTTACCGCCGTTTCATCAAGGACTTTTCGAAAATTTCCCGCCCTCTCACAAAACTACTTGAAAAGGACCAAGATTTCACATTCACCAAGAAAGCATACGAGTCCTTCAACACACTAAGAAAAATCATCACTGAAGCACCCATACTACAGCCCCCTGTTTGGAACTGTAAATTTGAAATCATGTGTGATGCTTCTGATTATGTTGTTGGGGCAGTATTGGGTCAAAGGAAAGATGGAAGACCCTATGCCATCCACTATGCCAGCAAGACCCTGGATGATGCTCAAAGGAACTACACTGTGACTGAGAAAGAACTGTTGGTTGTGGTATTTTCACTAGAGAAATTTCGATCTATCTTAGGGTCTCATATCATAATCTACACAGACCACTCTACTCTCAAATACCTCTTCACAAAGAAAGATGCCAAGCCTAGACTGATTAGGTGGGTGTTTTTGCTACAATAATTTGATCTAGAAATCCGAGACAAAGCAGGAGCAAAGAATGTCGTAGCTGATCACTTATCAAGGCTCCCCTCATCATCTTCACCAATCGATAACGTGGTCCCAATTTCTGAAAGTTTTCCTGATGAGAATATAATGTATGTCTCTCAACTCCCTTGGTATGCGGACATCGTCGATTACCTTGTCACTTCCACATTTCCTGATGACTGGCCGAAACACAAGAGAGATAAAACCAAGGCCCAAGCCCAATATTATCACTGGGAAGACCCTTTGCTCTTCAAAGAGGGTACTGATTTGATATGGAGACGATGCATCCCTGAATCTGAAGTCAACGATGTCCTAACTCACTGCCACACTTCTGGGTGTGGAGGACATCACTCAGGGAAGCGCACAGCCGCTAAGGTACTTCAATGTGGTTTCTACTGGCCGACACTCTTTAAAGATGTCCATCATTTTGCTCAATCTTGTCCTGCATGTCAGACTAATGGAACAATGACCCGCCGCAACATGATGCCCCTCCAACCCATACATATAGTCGAGATCTTTGAAACTTAGGGAATAGACTTCATGGGACCTTTCACCACCTCACAAGGCTATTAGCACATCCTGCTCGCTGTTGACTATGTGTCCCGTTGGGTTGAAGCCATTCCCACTCGCGCTGCTGATAGCGCCACTATTGTTAAATTCCTGACCAATCTCTTCTCCTGATTTGTATTACCCAAGGTGGTCATTAGTGATGGTGGAACCCATTTTCTGAATGCTTCAGTCAAGAACTTACTTAAGAAAAATGGGGTCGAACACTGTGTCTTAACTGCTTATCATCCACAGACCAATGGAATGGCTGAGCTGTCAAATCGAGAAATCAAGACTATCCTCCAGAAAATTGTCCGCTCTGATCGTAAAGACTGGTCTCAACACTTACCTTCTGCTCTTTGGGCCTACGGCACAACCTTCCGTACACCCTTAGGAATGAGCCCATATAGGTTGGTCTATGTAAAGTCGTGCCATCTACCCGTAGAGGTCCACCACAAATCACTCTAGGCAATCAAGATATACCATTTGGATTATGATGAGGCTAGAAAGAGAAGACTATTGGACTTATCTGAACTGAAAGAATTGAGATCACAAGCCTATGATAACAACCTGCTATACAAAGAAAAAATCAAGTTGTGGCACGATGCCAACATTTCAAGGAAAATATTAAAATAAAATCAAAAAGTATGGCTATTTGATGCAAAACTGAAGTTATTTCCGGGAAAACTGAGATCGAAATGGAAAGGACCATACATTGTAACTCAAGTATTCGATAATGGCTCGATAGAAATTTCTGACCCGAATACTAAAGCCACTTTCAGAGTCAATGGTCAAAGACTAAAACCCATTGTTGAACCATCTGGTCTTATGCATGTCCGCACAACGTACCTTCTTCAGGAAAAATGAACCACGCATCGCCAAGCTGAGGCGTTAAATCATGCACTCTCATGAGCCTCCCCTCACATGTATCTTTTTATCTTCCTGCTCGCACGTTTATTTGCACTGCTGGCATTAGATAAGTATGGGGGTCCACCTCCAACTTCAAAAAAAAACCCGAAAATACTTTTTACATTTCACATCCCTTCTGACCATCCTATTACACATTGTCTTCACCATGAGGACATGGTTTCTGATAAGTATGGGGAGTGTGTCTGCATATTTTTTCCAAAATTGCATACTCTTTCAAAAAAAACTCTTTTGCGAAAATTCCCATAAAAATATTTTCAAAAAGCAAGAAAACCACCAAAAATACATCCTTCCTAGTTTTATCCTATTTTGAGAAATCGGTTCTTCACTGCATAAATCATAGACTGAGGTTGAGTCGACCCTAATCCACTTAACTTCATTTGAATTTCACTAGGCATGAGTTTTTAAGCTTTCTTCAGGTCCATATGGACTTTATTCTCTCAGTTCCACTAACTCTATTGGTGAATGAGCTTCTGTATCTAACTAGATCACCTAAGCAACTAGTAGCACTCTTAAACTCTTCAGTGGATATTAAGAAACTGCACATTGCACTTAGCTTGATTGAGTTTATTTTACGAGATGCAATTACAATCTAGTTGAGGTGAGGAGTTGTCCTATTGGTTGTGCCAATGCTTGAACCTTATCTATAGTCAGTGAAGGAACTTGACATGATCTCTCTAGTCTAAGTATGTCAGCAATTAAGCTAGTATCATGCCTCCAAAGACAATAGTAAAGCTGATACTACCTTTTGATGCCAAAATCCAAGACAAAAACACCACAAAAAGGCATATCACAATGCAAATGCCAAAAACCACCAGTCATGCAAAGATACGCAAAACAAAAGTAAATAAGACCACCAAATAACCCTCCTCCACCAAAAAGCCATGGTAGTAGCCCAATGATGCTGCCTAAATTCTTAAAAGAGGCCCAAAGAGGCCCAGGGTTATGCTCTGCAAAAGGGAAAAATGAGAGCAACGGACCAAAGCGGTCTACGGAAAACCCCAAAAATTAAGTCCCATTCTCCAATAACTATGGCCTATTTTTTTCTATGCTAACATGCTTGGGTGAAAGGAGAATATGCATGAATCCAGGTAAGGACTGAGGCTATATGTATAAGGAATCATTCGTACCTCGATAGATTGTGTTGATAGCTCGTTCTCTTGACTCACGAAAGCTAAAACTATCACTAACACTGTTTATATCCACTCAAGGTCAAAGAGAATACATGTTTCTTAGGGATGCGCTGACTTGATCGACCTTCTGAAATCATGTCTGATTTTGTTGGAACTGAGAGGTTGTTGAAACTACAAAACTCAAGTCAAGTCGACTATTCGAAATAAATCATTAATCTGTGGTCAACTCTACTAAAGTTTGTGTATTTTTGTGGTTAGGAATTGAAAACTCAAAGACTTTGTGGGAGTATCTGCTGCAAACCCTCACCAGATCTATCTTGGCTAATTTCCCTATCCTTCATTATTACTTATCTTATTTTTTCTCGGGACTAGCAAAACTTTAACTATAGGGGTGTGATGATTACAATATATATTGGTATAATATGATAAAATTATGCAAAGAATGAGCTCAATACTTGACATATAATCTTCAATCTTGCATAAACCACTTGTTATTTATTCATAACTACAGAGAAGAAAATCCTCTTGTTTACACAAAATCAATGAAATCACATAATAAATTGACAAGTCTAATAACTAAATATTCTCGATAATCTCTGGTTATATGGTGGGAACTATATTTTTATATACATGATAATCATCAGAATATAACTTGAGATAACTGTCCTTATAATCTAAAAAAAGAAAAATTACATTAACATTTTATTAACAAATCATACATTGCTATTTGGCTCTACAATTGCCACTCACATTTTTATCTTGGAATGAAAAAAAGAGGAGCTCTTATATAATTTGCCCATTCCCTTCCCCATGCATTCACATGGATAACTCTCCCCCTTAATTCTCTCTTTCCCCCATGCAAAACATTAAAAGAAACCCATGCAACATGGAGCCCCACGTACTTTATGCATATGCCTTCCCCATGACCATCACTTCCCCATGCACATTCATTTAAAATTTTGTCTTTACTTGCATGGCAATTCAACATACATGGTTGCACAATGCAAATATAAAAGAGGGCGTCCCTCCCCTCACGCATAGGCCTAGACGCATGCCTCCCCTCTCTAGTTTCCCATTTCTCTCTCTGGTTTTTTGTCTTTGGCAGGTACAGGAGTAGCGCACATGGGCCTCCCTATTCCCCTCCTCTCACGCTTGTTCTCTCCCCACACATTCCATTGCACGTCCAGGAGCCATCACCGCGCAGCCGCCACCTTCTTCAGCTGCAGTACGCACAAGTGTGGCCCGTGCATCCACTTCCTTGTGCATGTCCAGCAGCTCGTTTATCCAGCCACCGACCTTCTCCTCTCTAGTATGCCCTCCACCGCTGTGCGCGAGTGTAGCCTGCACAGCCCTTCTGTTCGTTTAGCAGCCACCACCCTCTTCCGCTGAGCACCGCCGCATGCTACCGGCGACCAACTGTGCCCCCCACTTGCCCGCACTACTGAGTGCACGTCCAGCCGCCAGCATCTCCTCGCTAGCGTGATCTACGCGCTCCATCTCCTCCTCGTGGCATACCATCAGTCTGCTCGTCCAGCACCACGCTTCTCTCGTGCGCGGCCAACCATACCACCATCCATCAGCTCCTCCGCGCACCAACAGTTCTCGCGCCAACCGCTAATGCAATGGCTCTCCATGCGTGCATGAGAAACACTCTTTCTTTCTCTCTTGTTTATTTATATGTCATTTGCATCTAAACTCGTGAACCATCTTTGATTCTAAGTATTTCATGCTTATCCTTTATTTTTTATATTGATTAGATTGCATTTGTGTGAAGTATTTCCTTTCCAAGATGCATTTCATCTAACTTACTTATCATTCTATGTGTTAAAATGTCGAATTAAAATTGCAAATTTACTTGGTCCTTGTGGATTCGAACCTCTACTTGTCATATGGATATTATATGTGTCCATTGTGCTCATAGTTGTAATTTATTTGATTGACTTGATTGTTCGTGGTAACACAACGACTTGATAAAATCACCTTCTTAAACCGTGAAAAATCGTGTCAACAAAAACAAAAACTAAAATCTACCTAAATGCAAAAGAAAAAAGACCTCGAGTGCCTAGGAGCCACGAGATGGACCTCATGGTGGCGGACCACCGGAGATGGTGGAAATCTCCTCCTCTTCACTCCTCCACACGCCAAACAATTGGGCGAGCGAGCTCTTACCTCGCTAAAGTGCGGGAGGACAATTAGAGGGAAGAAATGGGAAGAAGGGGAATCAAAATCGAATGAAGGAGGTGGATGAAATTTTGTACAGGCGTAGAATGGGCGAGGAAAATCTAGTTGGAACGCTCGATTCAGGGCTCCTCAGCTCGAGGAATCAAGTTGGCGTGATAGAGCTAGGATTAAGGATGAAAAGTGGTGAAGGAATCAATCCGAAATGATGCTTGTATCGATTGGAGAAAAAGGGAGAAGAGGAAGGTCAAATGAGTAGCCCGACAGGTCTAGACCTGGGATAGAGAAGTTGACCCAGGACAACTGGGGGTGTGACCCGATTGAGCCACGTCACCCGTAAAAAGACAAAATAGAAATTAAATTCTAAATAATTTAAAAAAAATTAATAAATGATTTATTTAATTTTTGGTTAAAACAAGAAAGATGTTTGTTATTTTTTGTAGTATTTTAATCTGATTTTTATTTATTTTTAGGGATTAATTTATTACAAGTTACTGTTTACAAGTATATTTATAGGTATATTGACCTATGTTTTGTATATTTTATTTTTATTTTGTATTTTGTATTTTATTATTTTATATACTTAATTTATATATATTTATAACTTATTTAAATACACATAAATATATTTTTATTATTTTTCTGATGTATTTTGTACACTTAAATACATATAAGTATAGTATATTCATCTTTGTATAATTATATACTATTTTATTTTAATGTTTTCTTTATGGGTTAATTTTATCTAAATATGTACATATACTATAAATAATATTTACAAAATTTCCAAAATATAAACTTATAAAATTATAAATAAAATGAATACTTTATTTAGGTATATAGTACGATAGGGGTCCAAAACCCAATGTTTGCATCTTAACTCCAAATTTAATGAAACCACCTTCATCAAATAGCTTATAAAAAGTTATATACAATTAAAAATGATTTTGTACATTTTGAATTCATATGGAGAAGATATGGTTCTGGAAAGTTTGGGTTGTGGAATTTTATTCTTGTGTATAAAATGTACACTATGTATTATTTTTATATGAAATCAATTTTGTATTTTTCTAAGTATTTTTATATACAACTTTTATGTACAAAAATTCTTTATTTGAGGTACAAATAATAGAAAATAAAAATTGGTCCCAAAAGTGTAATATTGAAGAAATAAAAATAAGGGTTTTATTGAGTTTTTGACCCTTATCTCCTCCTATTTTATTCCTATCAACCCAGTCATCAAGGTGCCTAGGTCTCAGAGTTTGGGGTCATAAAATACCTTTGGCATTTTATTTCCTTTTCTTTTGTTTTATTTATTCTTTTGTTTTGGCTTTAAACAATGAATTTTATATAATATTTATATAATAAATAATGAATATTAATTTGTGTAAAGTAATGATATTTACGTGCATTTATCTAGGGTTTAAAGGTCAAAAAGAAAAAATAAAGGCGATGAAATGGGGATTCATCAATAACCTGTGTTTTTGACCTTGTTTGATCCTATTCTTTTATGTTTAAATATTAATTGTTTTTACCTAACTCTTTCTCTGTTATATTCTTTTATTAACTAACTAACTTAACATAAAGAATAATAATAAAAATCAGAAAATTAGAAGAAAACACAAAAATCTGACATTGTATATTTTCTACATAAATTAGAAGAAAACTCAATTTTATTTTACATATTTCTAACCAACAAAAAATCCATAAAAATTAGGTTAATTATGTATATGGTGTATATAAATTTATTCACTGATTAAAATCAAATTAAAAATTAAAAAGTCACAAAGTATAAAAATAAGTTATTTTCTTATTTATAGAATACCACCAAAAATACGTTTTGTACATACGATCTCTTTAGGTTTTGATTCCTACACAAAAGTTGTAAATCTCATCGAGACGATCAACTTTCATGAAGATGCTTTTTGATTTGACACCATTTACTATTTTTTATTGATTTTTCTTTGAATTTTATTTTTAAAATTTCTAGGAGTTACAGTAGACGCTCCTAGAGCTGTCATGTGTCATCCCCTTTTTATTCTATTTTTTATTTTAAATTTTTAATTTTTAATTTTTTAGATGCCAGGTGGCCTCTCCCCAGCGTGCCACGTACCCCCCCCCCTCTCTTCTCTCCTAGGCTCGTGCGTAGTACATGCCTTCTTCCTTCCTCCTCTCGCATGTGCACAACACGTGCCTCTCCTCGACCGACCGTTCCCTCCTCCTCTTCCTCGTGTGTGCTGCGGCCATTGCACCTCGTAGTAGTTTCCCATTTTCCCATTGTTAGGCCTACTCGCATCCCCGGCCATGTCGCTCGCCCGCCTCCTATAAAGCCTCAGCTCAACCATCCTCATCCTCCATCCTCCATTTGATCAAGTGACAACTCCAGCTTACGATCTTCGTTCAAGGTGACAGCTTGAACCCCACTGTCAATGGCGAGGACCAGTAACATCTTCTCAAGGTGCGATTCAAGGTATGGATCCTACTCTCTCTAGCAGCAAATTCTTTCCTAGGAGGTGCTCCAGCTTCGAAGGCTCGTCTCTGCTGGCCTTCTCGAGACAACAACATCCGAGGTCCCTCGACCTTCAGCACCCAGGCGAGAATCCATATCCAGGTAAACCATCCCTAATCCCTTCTTCCCTCTTTCCTCCTCTTTCTTTTCTTCGCATACTTCAAGATTTCCCTATTTCATTCTATTTCATTGTTTCGATTCTACTTTTGTTAGCTTTACACACATCTCCGATCTGACAACCACAATCGTCTCCTTCATTTTTCGATTCTCATCTACCTTGCAAACCTCATCCCCTCCAGCCAACAACGTGGTCGGAGATGTGCTCCCTCCATCTCCATTATTGGATCACCCCTACGTCCACTTTTCCTATCTATATATGTAACCCCTTGCTGAGATATTGCTCGAGCAACTCATCTTATCTTGTAGGTCTGATCAGCATTCGGGAGCTCCAACATAAACAATGACATCCCTTCTTCGATTTTGCTCTCCATATTAGAAGCCAAAGGACCACTAGCCATCTCCACTCGGCCTTCGTGCAACACCTCTCATTCAACCCCCCTCTCTCATCACCGCTCACCACTTGCCTACACTCCATTGTTGCTCTGTAAACCTCTACGCTCCACTGATGACCATCGACCATCACCTCCTAGGAGTAGCCCGTCGCCAGCCACCCTCGACACTCCACCCCACCACGCACCCCTTTGTAGAAGGCCAGCTCTGTGGATCACCTCAGTCACCCTTTCCCCACTCCTCAACTTACAACCACTGTTGGATTGGGGAATGGTCCTTGATCCAACAACCCTAAGGTCAACATGTAGTGCCTCTGAGCCTCCCTTGAGCCAAGTGCTTCGGGTCGCGTCGAGCCTCCCTTGCCCTGCCACCTGGAGGCTCAGCACTCGAGCCTCAACTCCATCACCTGAGCCGTCGTTAGCACATGAGAAGCATGTGCAGGCGGGGGCTATTTACATCCAATCCTATGCATTTCCATAGAATTTCAAAGGAGTCCATGCCCAACAAGCATGTGCCTCACACATATGCGTGAAGGAAAATTACAAAGGGACCCATCCAGGTTTTGTTAATTGCAGATAAGTCCCCTCAGGGGCCTCTTTTAAATAGAACTTTATTTTTATTGCATTTAGTCCCTAGAACTTTATTCTGGTTAGTCTTTCTCATCTTTTATCCAATGGTAGTATATAATATGTCATTCTGAATCTTATCTGATGCTCTTTAATTCTAGACATTTGTGAACCAATCAAAGATGCTTTGATTATGATTATTATTTGAAGTGTCTAATGATTTGTGCAGCCTTTATTTGACAGATTTTTATGCTCAATTTTTAAGGAAAAATTTAATCTAATTGCGGGGCTTCATAGAGGAGGTTTGATTAGTTATCTCCCTGATATTTGATGATTATTTTTAGGAGTAATTGTGTAGGGAATTTGGAGATCTATTTTTAAAATAAATATTTGGACATTTATCTTATCAATCATAGGATTTGATATTTGATCTTGTAGCCTACTACCTGAAATTAATTTGATAAATAGTTCTTGAATTTATCTCTTTAGATCTATGAATTTATTTTAAGGATTGATTAATTATTTTGTTGGAATAAAAATCATGTTGGAATAGAAATCATCATCACAGACCCTTTCCATTTATCTCTATTTTATTCATTTATTTTTTTATTGTTGCTTTTATGCTTTATTTTTCTGACACTGAAATTATTATTCTAATTAGTTAATTATTTAAGTTAATTAAAACCTCATAACTAAAAATCATCGTCCCCTGAGTTTGACCTTGGTATACTTACCAAGTAAAAGAAATACTCTACAATATTCAAGAGTTGTGGTTTATGTTGATCTGATTTCTATCTACTGCAATTCATCTTTATTGAAGAGGTGGATTTTCGATTCTTCGATGCCTCCCACATCCATCCATGTGTCTCGGTCTTTCTTTACCATCCGCACACACCTCAACTATCTTATGTGATTGCTCTGATCACATCAGGGCTGCTCCTTCTTGCATGCTTAGCAATCGTTCGATCACACGTCCAGATTTTATTGCTCCCTTTGGTTCGTGCCTCTTCCTCAGCCCTTCGATGCACCTCATCTAACGGGTGAGGCATCCTCTTCCTCCTCTTTAATTGTCCTCTGCCACGATGCACCTATCTGAATATCCACTTTCTTTTATTTACTGTAACCGACCCTTAGCTCCACTCCACGTCACTCCAGCACTCCCACGTAGGCCCTAACATTCCTATCATACGCTCATCCCTAAACCTACTCTTCCCTCACTATCCTGACTCTTGAGGACCGTTACAAAACACCACGACACGTATTTTGTAACGGTCCTCCTCTTCTTCTAAACCACCCTCACCGGCTTCATTAGCCAAGGGACACCATTACACGATCCTAGGCCTAACCATCCTCTTCCTCCTATGATAGAGGAGTGAAAAGTTGATGTACGACGATGGTCGAAAGTCAAGGTGTTGACTCATGGCCTCCGACCATGTCACGACACCTCTATTAGCCATCTGAGCTGCTCCAAGTGGATGCAGGAGTAATGAATCACGTTGTGCATGTATTAATTTGGATCCATTGTAGCACATGCACTTAACTTTTCATACAGAACCGAATGAATGATCTCTGCGAGGAGGATTTGATTTTAATTTTTAACCTGGGAAGTCCATGGTCGAACACAAGGACATGAGCAATTTGTAATTAAATTTAGATGTGAAATATTCTAGATTGTAATTTTCAGATTAATTAAATTGAGTGAATACACAACTCACCGAAGAGATAATTTTCAACACATTTTTTATGCTCTTAGATTATGTGAAATCACTAGTGCTTAGATAATGATAGCATAACACTCGCATAATAATTAGGAACTCAACGAACAACTGGAGTTCAATTTAAAAATTCAATGCAGTTCAAAAATCCAATGCTAAGATAGGTCTAATCAGGATTTTATCTATATAGCTTTTCAAAGCAAGAATGATATTCAAATTTAATTTGTTACCCAAATACCCTTTGCCGGGCAATTAAATCAATCAATAACTTAATGGTAATAATTTAAATCAACTAAAAATCTTCCATCAAGAAGCAGAGAATTGATCAACTATGATTGCTCAAAACAAGGACACTATCAACTTCCATAAAGATCCAATTACGCAATTAGAAGATAGAATAAATAATGCATGATTTTATATCAAAAATTACCACAAAGCACATCACAAGATAGAGCAACGAAATAACCTTCAAATTAGACCAAAATCACCTTTAATGGATTTATGGATACCAAATTATTTAACAACTAATCTTGGGGCATAAATGTAAAGAGAACTCCATGATTTATTACAAATAAGGATAAGTAGGGACTAAAATTAAAATAAAATAACCTGGAGGGGTTAATATGCAATTTACAAAAAAATAGGAGGGCTTATCTACAAATAATTGAATTGGAGGGTTGCTGCTGCAAATTTCCCAGTCACGCGTGCAAAACACGTGACTCATCTAGGCTCGGGCGCTAAGGCTTGTGCCACATGTCAGCTCCTGATTCTCTTTTGCTAGTTTGAAATGAGGCTCGAGCTGAGGATCGAACTCCGCGTCTAAGGTATGAAACGTTGCCTCGGATAGCAACGTGGCTTGATTGTGTCTATCGGATTACGCCCAATATAAGGCATCCAACGACATATGCTCCTTGCATGTGCTTCAGCTCCCCCTCTTTCGGTGGTGCTCGAGCAGTGCTCAAGCAAAGGTTGAAACGCTCTGTCATGCTCTTCTGTCTCGACTGAAGGTCAAATGACCTATGTTAGATTCCGCGAAGGTGATCGGAGGCTGGGGAAGATGAAATCCACATCGTATTGATCTGTTGATGAAGTATTGCTGACACAGGAATGGGAGACCAGAACTCGATCTCAGACTCCGATTAATGAAGCTCGAGTGCCCTACAAAGTTAGCTTAAACGAAGGACAAGAACATGCGAGTGTGTTGATGGATAATGCGAAGTGAAATGAAGGGCTATGCGAAGGTGACATATCAAGCCCTAATGGTCATCTTATTCATGCAGAAGAAGACAATGGAGTGAGATGATATACACGATGGACAAGCGAAATAGGTTACAAGAAGATACACGTGGATTAATGGCGTAGCGTGAATGATTCCATATGATTAGATCATTGAGAGACGAACTAAGATGGGCTGAAAAACTAGAAGAACATAGGATATAGAATAAGATGAACTTCTCACCTGGAGAATGGAATGGAGAAGGAATCTTTGGAAATAGTGATGAATCTTAGCCAAATAACAAATATGGAAGCTCCATCATCGTTGCTTGAAGTTCCTGGCCAAAGAACTAAGCTCGAACAACCATTGATTTGTGTTGTAACTTGGCATCAAAACCAAGGATCTTGTTGGAGTCTTATCCCTATCGTCTCTCGATCTCAATCACTATCTCTGTCACAAAAGGAACAAGATGGCTTGGGGGAAGCTCTCACAAGGGCGGATAGCCGGAGAAGGTGTCACGATGGCTATTTGAAGGTGGTAAAATTTGGAGGTTGTTGTCTCCAGGCAGTGGTTTCAACCACCGTCAGTTAGCATGGAGTTAGGCTTAATGATTCAAAAGGAATTTAGAATGGAAGAGGATAGTTAGGAGAAGGAATCGGTGGTGGTTTTGAGGGAAGATGGCTCATATGAAGATTGGCAAAAATCAGAGAAGTTACTTGGGGACGAAGGGTTGCGGCGCTTGGGAAGAAGTGACTGGAGGTTGAAGGAGATCTCTGGACCATTGGATTAAGATCCAACAGTCCAAATTTGGGCGCGGATCCAAGGTTGTGATCTGATCTTGAGATCAGATCAAAGGGCTGAAAACAAAGTGCTAATGGACGGCGGAGATCGCATCCGATGGGATTTATCAGACGGCGCAGGAGGAGGCGGTGGAAGCAAATGAAGCGGGCCACATGGATGGCCCAGAAGGCGCTAACATGGCCCAATCAGAATTGTAAAAAATAAATAAATCTTAATAAAATAAAAACGAATGAGTTAGAGGGAGAAGTAGGAGAAGTTATAAACATGAAAGTTGTAGATCTCGATTAGATCTACAATTTTCATGTAGAATTCAAAGAGATCAGAGGTCATTTGTACATAGCTAAAATTAAATACTATAAAAAACAATATAGAACAATTTTCTTTGATTTTTCTTTTATTATTTTTTATTTTATTTTATGTTAATTTAGTTATGTAAAATTTTACTCCAATTTTTATTTGATTTCTAATAAAAAATAAATACATAAAATATTACACCACAATAGGGCTATAATATATAATAATTAGTGTCAATTATTTACAACACAGTAATTATTAATCAGTGTTAACTAATCAATGAATCTTGTGATTAACTTAAGCAAGAGTGATAAATAAATGAATTAAGCTGATAAATCTAGGATTTATCACCCTTTTATACTTAAGCTAAGCTCATCCTCGAGCTAATAAAGATTAAAGAGTTAGCTTAATCAGTGAGATCCATGACATGTGCAACTTAATTAGTGAGATCCATGACATGTGCAAGTGAGTATGCAAGGCTTGATTTGACTCAGAACATTAGGTTTTCGGAATCCTAAAACTCTAAGTTGATCAAAGTATTAATCGATAGGAATTCAACTCCTCTAATTGTAAGACTCTCACTGTATACATATAGATAAGAAGTATGACTTAGTGTAGACTACATTCTTGAGAATAGAATCAAAATATCACCAAAAATTCCAATCTCAGAAACTCTCCCAAGGACCCAACCCTCAACTCTAGGGAACAAATCTAGTATTGCTTCAATCCATCATCTCTTTAGTTTATCAGACTTCAATGGTATAGATGAAAGGTAAGATTATGGAGGATGTAGGATTGTGTTCTTATTTTCTCTTCCTCTCATCGGAACAGGGTTCTCTCAAGTTCCAATACTCAATACAAATTTATTTTGATTTTTTCCAATCCGTGTGTCTGTCAAAAAAAGCTGGAATTGTCTGCACTTGTTTTCCTGGAAGTACACTGGGGTGTGCCTTTTTTTGAGATTCTAATATACCTTCTACACCCATACTTGTAGCATTTACGATGCAGAACCCTTTTTTGGTGCTAGCCCGACTTCTGGTCCTAATAGCGATGGTTCAAGTGGACACTTTGACATGATTGGGAGCGCTTGCCTTTGGTGGAAGCTCTTTAATATTTGACTTTGTACGGTGAAAGTTTTGCTTTCAATATTTCTTTCTTTCTTTTCTTTGTTTTTGGCTAGTTCTACTGCTTTTACCAAAAGTTGATGCACACTGATCAACTTATTAATTAAATGTCATCACACCATGGCATTTTAGGTTAAATTCAAGAGATAACATGAGAACATGTCCCGTATTGGCTAAGACGCTGACACTCGGGTTTCATGAAGCTGTCATTATTCTTATCCCATCCTCGAGCATCATATAGATCAAGTCCAACTTAATAATTAAATGTCATTACACCCTGGCACTTTAGGTTAAATTCAAGAGATAGCATGAGAACATGCCCCATAGTGGCTAAGATGCTGACACAGGTTTCATGAAGCTATCATTAATCTTATCCCATCCTCGAGCATCATATAGATCAAGTCCAAATCAAACTTCCAAGCTCAGTTTCCTCGGTGATACTTCGACTCATCTCAATCATGAATGCAGTCGTACATGTGAGTGATAATCAAATTCTTTTAAGGGAGAACAAGCATGAAATATAGCATGCATATCTTTGAACTAAGAGAGTGTGACTTTTTAGTATAAGACCCTAATGATTAATACATGATAACTCTAAGTCTATGGGATTCTTAAATCGAGTGTTAAAGATCATCTCAAGCCTTGAGTGCATAGTGAAAGTGTCAGATAATAACACCAATTAATAAGTCAGTGTGTTAGTTATTTACAAAACAGTTATCAATTTTATCGAAATGAGGACAACAAAATGGGCACCCTTGACCAGATAATATAGAGATAACTCAGAGATACACTAGGATACCCTTACAGCAATACAAACTTCAGATCCTTACAAATCAAAATTGGTTCTTCAAGGTTTAAAATCACAAGATGCCTTATGTTTAAATTGTTTCTTCCTAACAGAATATACTTCAGAATCTGAGTATGAAAGATCTTCATCAACTTGGAATTTCAACCTTTGAGAATGATGCCATTCTTCCTCAAAAGTGATATCCAAATCTACATGGGAAGCCTCAAAATTTTTCACAATCACGGGGAGGTGAATTAAACCTTGAAATCATGCAACGAACTTAGGGGTTTTCCTTGGAAGAGAAAAATGAGATATAGAAAGGTGACCCCACTTATAAGATAGGTGAGAATCCAAGGACTGGACATCCTCAAGAAATGGTAAAGGTACTTCCATATCTAATTCTTCTATCAATAAATCATCCTTCTCAATCGACATCACTCTTTTCAGTGAACTAATGAATCCACATTTCATCATCTTTATTCTGTCATTTTGGCCTCAAGAACCCTGGCAAATGCATGTAAATACCCTTAATTCCAACATCTTAGCATCCATGCATGTGCATGTAAATAGTGTATAAAATATTGTTTTTAATGCCAAAGTTATAGAATAAAGAAAAGAAAAGAAAAAGAATAAAATATTGTAAATATTTTATAACCCGAAACCCTGAGACCTAGGCATCAAAATGAATAGGTCGACAAGGAATAAAGTAGGGGGAGATAAGAGCCAAATACCAATAAAATTCCCTTTCATTTTATTCATTCTTTATTCATTTTGGGACTTGTTTTTTGTTCCACTTTTTATACCTCAAATAAAGAAACTTTATACATGAAAATTGTAGATAACTAAATATAGAAACATACAAAATTGATTTCACTCAAAAATAATGTACAGATAAAAAGTTATGGTCTAAATAAGATTCAAGAATCCCAACTTCCCAGACCCTTATCTCTCAAATAAAAGCTCGAAACGTGTCAAACTCACCTTTAATTGTATATAACATTAAATAAGTATTTAATGAAGGTGGTTTTGCATTAGGCGGAGCTACGGTTTGAAAGTTGAGTTTTGGACCCCTATTGTATACTTGTACATATTAAAATAATCAATTTATTATTTATTCATTGTTTTTATAATTTTATATATTTTTTATAATTTTATAAATAATATTTATAATAAATATGTATATTAAAATCAGGATAAAATATTAAAGAAAATACAAAAATAAAATACATGTATACAACACCTAGGTATAATACCTATAAACATACCTATATAATTAATACTTTTATTTTATTAAGTGTACAAAATACTTCAGAAAAATAAAATAAAAATATAAAGTGTATAAAAATATTTTATAAATTTATAAAATAATAAATCAAAATAAAATAAATAAAATACACAAAAGAAAAATAAAATAATAAAATATATAAATATATGTACCAATATAGGTCATAAAAGGTAACTTGTATTTTTATAACTCATAAAAATAATTTTTTTGAGAGGAAACTCATAAAAATAATTAAAAATCATGATAAAATACTTCATAAAATAACAAATATTTTTCATTTTATAACCTAAAATAATAATTTCATTTACTAATTTTAATTGATTTTTCTAATCATTTTCCAGGGATTTATCCTGGTTGGTCCACGTGGACCAACCACGTGACAGTCCAAGTTGACCTCGGTCAACTGGATGTCCTCCCCGATGTGACCTTGTCAGAGCTGCATTTTTGACCTCGTTTCTCGATTTTTTTCGAGGAACATCCTTGCACCTTCTCGGCTAAGTCTCTTCACGACTTTTGTTCCTCGTTCAATGGGCACCCACTCCCAGGTGAAACCTTGATCGATGGATCGACGTGACAGTCGCTGCGTCTCATTCTTCCTCACCTGTCCGTCAACCCCTTTTATGCATACCCGACTTCCATTTCAAAATTCGAGTACCTTTGGTCCACCTTTCTTCGTCCCTTTCGAGCTCCACAGATACCTGGAGGTGACAGCTCCGGTCCTGTGTCGTCAGCCAAGGCGAAGGAGGTCAGAGGCACCTCCACCACCTCCGCCAACTCCGGCATCGAGGTTCCCCTTCCTCAAGTATCCAGACCTTTGAGGCTTCTCTTTTCTTATCGTTTCTTTCACTGTTTCATTCACTGTAGTTGTAGGAGTCGAACCCCCTAGTTGTCTTCGCATTTCGATCACCCATTCACCTCCACGATCACCTCGCTGGAGCGCACCTCCGGCCACCATCTCGTGCCGCCTTTCCACGATCCCATTCCACCCTTGTGGGTTCCATGCATTTTTCCCTGGACCCTCTCACTCTTTTCCCCAGGTACCTAGAGCTTAACGAGAGCTTGGGGCTCATTTTGAGCTTCGCCGGAGGTCCGCAGAGCCACCTAGCTCCGCCGCCCTCCCACACGAGCTCCGGCCCACGCCGGAATCTTTTGGAGCTGCCAGGAGCTAGAGGACCTTTCTACGAGCTTGCCGCCCAATTTTGGAGCCCAAATCTCGCCGGAGGACAGAGATCTAGCTCGGGGAAGCTCGCCTCACCAGCGTTGCTTCCCCGTTCTTGCTCATCGCTCCTCTGCCGTCGGATCGGGGCAGAGCTCCAGATCATTCAGCCACCATTGGATCGCATTGCACCACCACCGCCAGATCCTCTGGGAAGATCTAATCCTTCCCGTTCATCGCGAACCGTCATCGTGCATCCTTGAGGCGATACGTGTCAAGTAGGCGCTTCCCAGCCGTCTGATCGCGCACGAGGACTTTAGACATGGGTATTTTGCACTTCAGCCCTCACCATTTTGTCGATTTATTTATTAGTTTGTAAACTTTCATTTGCAGTTATAAATATTTTGTAATATTTGCATCGGGACCCCTAGACTTTTCATATTTGCATTTAGGTCCGATCCACGTCACCTCACGTGACCTGTGCACGTGGGGTGGTGGGTATTTTGCAGAGGACCCTCGAGGTTTTTGTTATTTCATTTAAGTCCAGGAACTGTTTAATTTAGTGTAATATTTTCGGAAAAATTGCAAGTACACCCCTCGGTTTTTGATAATTATACATAGGTCCTTCCCAAGCGCATGTCAGGCACGTACGGGGGTTGGGATTTTTGCAGGCGTGCACCTGCAGGTTTGTGTATTTGCGTCTGGTCCTGGAAATTAATTTATTAGTTGTAAATTTTGTGGAAAATTGCATGTTAGCCCCTGAACTTCTGGATATTTGCATTTATACCCCTACCATCAATGTATTTTCTCTTTGTTGTTTCTATTTATTTCATGCATCTATAAATTTCTAAAAATCACCAAAAAATTAAGTTAAGCTTTTATTTAGTTGCTCTTCCACGTTATATTTTTAGTTTGCATTTTTCTTACATTTTCACATTTATAAAAATTCTAAAATATGCATTTTTGCTACTGTTTACATTAGAAAATCCATAAAAATTATAAAAAAAACCTCAGAAAATTCCCAAAAAAGATATTTTGCTTGTTTTAGAGTGTTATAACTTCAGTCCAAAAATTATAAAAAATACAAAAGAAAACCCATAAAAATGTAAAAACTCTAATAATCTTTATAAAAATCTTAAAAATTCTACAAAAATCTTAAAAATCTAATATTTATCTCTGAATTTTCTTTATTTTATTATTTTTGTTTTAAAATTAATTTAAGGAATTTTTGGGACCTGTTTGATATTTTTCACCCTTAATTTAGTTTTAGCCTTTTATTTTATCTACTGTTATCAGTATTTTTGACTTTAAAAATACCAAAAAATTAGGAAAATCTATAAAAATTACAAAAACATCATAAAATTATAAAAAGCCTAAAAATGTTTTATTTCCTAATTTTTCTTTATTTTTACCTATTTTTATAAATATCGTATCTCCCTCTTTTCTTATATTGTGAATATACTTTACTTTATATTTTATAGAAAAAGAAAATATAAAAAATATATGTATAAAATATAAAAAGAAAATATAAAATTAGAAAATTAAAAATCAAAATACAAAAATATAAATTAAAAAATTATAAAATTAAAAAACCCACGAATTGCATACTTGTAGGCATTTGATTACACTATCACTTTTTTTAGCATCATTGCCCGATCTATCTTGCTTGCTCCCTGAGTTCGACACTCTATACATACTTGCACCTATACACACTTATTGTAGAGTTATAATAAATTTTAACTCCACATTTGCTTCTCATTGTTTGATTATTATTGTGGGTTAATTGTTGACTTAGCCGGGATTTATAGAGGGTCGCCGCAGCGAATTTGTCTCCGACTTGTGTTAGGCATTTAGACCCCTGTGATTCTCGCTTAATCAAATGGTGCCATTGCTAGGGAGCAACAACGTATAGATCGTTTTGTGACTGATTGTGATTATTTGTTTACCATTGTTGCTTCATTTCTTTACTCTATATTTGACTTACATTTTTAGCTATCTGACCACCTTCTGTGTTGTCTTTGTTCGAGGTAACACGGATCGAGGGAGGCACATTTTCCTAGGAACATGGGCACCCACGTGAAGCCGGCTACAACCTGCTCAAAGAATATTTAGAGATTTTGTAGATTAGCTCATTTATTTTCTGCACATATTCTTGTGTAATTATTTGTGAGAGAGAGTGACACATAATTTGTAACTAAACAGGACATTCAGACACTTTGACATTTCACGAGGTCCAGTGCTCGAGGGATTGTTCCCTTGAGGGCCTCGTCTGATTGCTCAGTTTTCTCACCGGTTTTGTTTTCTTCGATTTTCTTTTATTTTGATTCACAAAGGTTTTGGCCCCTAGCATTAGGATTTTATTGTGATTGTGATGTAATTGATTAGGATCCCACACTTAATACATTTGTCTATGCCAATAGATCGTTAAGTGGACCAAATTAATAACCCATAAAAGAAAAGGCTATTTTGGTCACCTGAGGGGTCATGTGCCGCTAGAGGTCGTATACAGCGCTGGTAGGATCTGTTGTGGCAGACATCGATCGTCATCAGAGACTGGACTCCGACTCCTCTTGTTGACCACTTAGCTACTGTTCTTCTCATGTAGAATTTTTTGTCTGAGGTCGATTTCTTCATGCATCATATAGGTAGTTTAATTTCTGTCTTTTATTTTATGTGTGGATCACCCTACATGTAGAGTGCTGGAGCAAGGTACGCATTTCCATCTCTGCATGCATCATTGTGTTTCATTGCGCATCAGCTTTTCGACTTCTTCTTCGTTTTATTGGACCTTAAATAACCAGGAGATCGGAAATATTGTTAAGCATTGTCTTTATTTCAGAAAAACATTAAAAAAGTGAAAATCATAAAATTGGGACTGCTAATGCAAACTTGACCATAAAACTCACCTCATTCTCTCAAAAATTTTGTCTTGGGGAGAGTAACCCCTTCATTGGTTGGTTTATCTGCAGCAAGAGAGTGACCCGAACACTAGGATAGAGTCACCCCCGAAATTCTAGTTAACTACTGGACTTGGTGAGTCGTTCTCCAGTGAGGATCTCTCCGGTAACCGGTAAAGCGGACCGCGACGTCCTTAATAGAGGGAGTTGATCGGGTAGCCGGTAAACGGTCCACAACTCCTACTGGCTGAGAAAGATCTCATTTGGGATTGGGACAGTCAGCTGGGAGAGTTGGGTTCCCAATAGCTCGCTTAATCGCTCAGATAGATTGATTGATCACCTAACTAAAATTAACAAGATAAACGACCGAACCTTCATGGTCATCAGCTTAGAGTTGCGTAGGTGAATTGGGGGTTTGTATTCACATCTTGTTTGCATTCCATATCTCATCCGCCCTTTTCCAGATCAAAATAATGGGAAGGAGATCCCTTAGGCCACGTCTGGTGGCACCATTGTCGAGCACTCCTTCCTATTCATCTAGGTCGGCCTCGGGGAGTCCAGACCCACTCTTTGAGCCTGAGTTTATGTCCACCCTATTCCCCCTCGACCACCCTTCTTCTTCCATCAGTCCAATGGTGTCAGAGTTTAGTGCAGCACAGAGCTCAGAACATTTGTCGGCACCTGAGATGGGTTCTTTTGACTTTGCAGAGACCCAAGATATGGACAGTAGAGAGGAACACCTAGATGAGCAGAGACCACCACCATTCCTATATGATCAAGCTGCCATCAACAACTCACTGTTAGCTTCCTTGGAGACCATGCAGAGACAGATCAGAGACCAGGGAGTCTTTATGGGTGACCTCATGAGGGACATAGCGCAGATGCGAGAAGGAAGAGAAGACAGACCTGAGGGTGGTGATATACCAGAAGCAGCAGGCGAAGGTGGAGAAACTAACCAGGATAGGCCGTCGCCGATGGCCATGAGGCAGTTGCACAACCCAGCCGCGACCCTCACTCATCGATGAATTCAGCTTCCTCCCATTGTTGGGAACTTTGAGCTTCGCCCACAAACCATCCAGTTATTTCCCAAGTTTTACGGGCTAGCCACCGAGGAGCCTCATCTCCATCTACAGGAGTTTGAGATGATTTGCAGCACTGTCCATGACAGATTAGTGGACTAAGACACAATCAAGATGATTGTCTTCCCATTCTCCTTAGCTGATAGAGCAGCCTACTGGCTGAAGCATCTTGGGAGGTACGTCACATCATGGGCACAGCTCCGGTGCGAGTACTTGAACAAGTACTATCCACTCGACCGGACCAACGCAGCACGAGCTATGATCAGTAACCTCACCATGGTCCCGAATGAGCAGTTCCATGAGGATTGGGATCGATTCATAGAGCTCATTGACCGGTGTCCACATCACGATATATCCAAGCCCAACTTAGTTCAGAGCTTCTTTTGTAGGCTGACATCGGAGCTGCAGGGGCTTGTTAATGCCTCTTGTGGTGGATCTTACTTCTCCAAGGGAGAAGACACAGTTTGGGAGATTATGAGGGAATGGTAGAGAATTCTACAGTCATGGCCCAAGCCCGCGTCTATACACAGTCGAAGCTCCCACCACAAGCAGTTGGATATCAGAGGATTGCACGCATCAATTCCAGTACACACACTCCGTCAGCAGCTGCAGCTTAGGCTGAATCCATCGTTGATCATTTCAGAGAAGTTGGACTGCATCGAGATTCTTGAGAAGAAGCAGAGCCAAGGTCTTGCACAGATGGACCTTTTGACGAAGACCATGAGTAGCCTGAAAACACAGATCTTTGTATCCAGGAGGCACATACGTCTACTCAGCAGCCTCCCAGGTCACGGGTTGATCCCAGCAGTAGCAGCTCCACCCCTCCACGTACCGCCAGGTCCATCACATCTAGGCAGAGCCGGTCCAGCAGCTACATCACTACTCTTTGCCACTGCCATCTCAGAACACTCAGATTGTGGTCTATCAGCCGGATCAGCCACTGGCAGTCCTTCCACCACCACCCGTTGGGCACGATCCATTGATGGAAGTCAATGGGATATGGTACGACCGGTACCTACAGCAGCCCGGGATTCGTTGCGATCATCCCGGATTCCGTTGGACCACTGGTGGAACCTCATCCCAGCAGCAGTCTCCAGCTCAGGGCCATCAAAACAGCCAGCAGCAGCAGCCCCAATATGCCCACCAGCAGTACCAGTAGGGTCCTCATCCCTTCTATCAGGGACAGCAGTGGAGGCAGCATCAGCAGCCTCACCAGACATACTCCCAGCCCCCTCCACATTACCAGCAGCAGCCTCACTTCCAGCAGGGGAACACTTCCGATTCTCAGGCGCCCGCTTTTGAGAACCCAGCGCTTGATGACCTCGCCCGCTTGCTTTCTAAACGGCAGGCATCCTTCCAGCGGGAAATGGATGAGTTCCGGCAGGAGATGAGGGATATCATCAAGGGCAAGGCCGCCATACCTACACAGATCGAGCCTAATCCGAACAATCTGAAGAGGAAGTCTGAGCATGTACAGTTTACATAGAATACCTCTCCTAGTGATTATTTGAGTGACACGTCTTCTTTTTGTGATGTTGATTTCATGACTACTAGGAGCGGTAGGATGCCAGCTGGCGGTGCCTCATCTGAGCGACAGCCACACGAGGAACCACGAGCGCCAGATGAGGAGAGTAGTGGTGTTGATGCCGCTGTCGATGATGTTGATGACGATGGTGCTGATGCCCCCAAGGATGGAGATCCAAATGACGGTGTTGAGGCCGTCGCGACACCTGATGCAGACGGTCGTGCTGAGGCTACCTTTTTACTTGATGCAGATCCAGAGCGCGGTGCTGATGCCGCAAAGTCAGATGTCATTGGTGGTACTGAGGCCACCACTTCTACTTTTGTTGAGCTCCCACATGTTGTGTTGCCACCTTTTGTATCTCAAGACTGTGGTAACAAGAAAAAGACAAAAAATATGAATAAAGGAAAGGTTTCTGTATCCACTTCGAGTCCATATGTGTTGCATGATGATCATTGTATGGATTCCATTCCTTCACAGGAACAGGAACCTATTCCTAGTCCTCCATCTGAGGAGGCCCCTTCCATCCCCTTTCCTCAAGCACTCCACTTGGCGAAAGGAAATAAAAGAGAAAATCCAAAAAAGAATCAACAGGTAGAGTTCAGCAACGAGATGATTGATAGATTCCAGATCAAGCTGACTCTACAGGAAGCACTTGAGCACATCCCCCTCTTCCAAAAGAGCTTGAGAGAGAAGACTATAGTCCGCAGGAAGAGGAGGAACCACAGAGATGAGATCCATGTGCTCACACATTCCACATACTTTTCCATTCAGAACAGATTGCCAGCCAAGAGACCTGATGCAGGAGCTCCCTATGTCAGATGCGAGACTCAAGAGCAGTGGTTCGATCGTACTCTATTAGACAGTGGATCTTCTATCAACCTCCTTCCGGCAGCCTTACTCGACCGATTCGAGTTTGGTCCTCTTCTTCGGAGCAGGACAGTCCTTCAGTTTGCTGATAGGTCGATTAAGAGGCCAAAAGGGTTGTTGAGAGATGTGGTCGTTACCATTCAGGGCCTGAAATTCCCCGTGGACTTTGTTGTATTGGACATGGAGATCCCAGAGTCGGTAACAGATACCCCCATCATACCCGGACGTCCATTCTTGGCCACTGTTAAGGCAGTGACTGACCATGATAGTGGGAAGGTGTGCTTTCGCATAGAGGGCAAGAGTATAGAAATAGAGACAATCGACGAGAATAGAGAGAGAGAATCAGCATGCTCAGAGCAGTCCAGTGACACCGAGCAAATGACAGAGGATGAGCAAGACGTCCACCAGGAGTGTGATTTTGTGATGACAGATGATGAATCCATTTGGACAGATCCAGTAGCACAGGACCTCGCCTTGCCCGCAGATTCACCATATTTACATCTTATGGCATTTGAGAGCTTGGAGAGCACACCCCTGGATGAGGACACCTTTCAGGCTGACAGTTTTGTGATGAGTGGTGATCCAGAATTTCATTCATGTTCTTCTAGTTCAGAACCCTCAGATTTAGACATCGATTGGGATGATTTTGATGACTATTTGCTGTGTTTGATTCCTTCTGAGCAGACAGCTAGGACGGAGTGCGAGTCAGTACAGTTCATAGATGATTCAGCAGGGTTCCCTTCGTCAGCTTTTCATGCACAGCGAGAGTTCTCTCATGCAGACCTGGTAGCCTTCACACACACATATCAGAAGCCAGATCTGCTATATCCCAGTTGTCCAGAATTGAAGCCCTTGCCGCAGTTGATGAAGTATAGATTCCTTGCCGGTGAGCCAGGTATGCATGCAGTCATTATCTCAGCAGGTTTGACTGGAGAGCAAGAATCTCGTCTGATGGAGGTTCTTGAAAGAAACCGCAAGGCAATAGGATGG
The DNA here is from genome assembly GCA_037367405.1 of Ottelia alismoides. Taxonomy (NCBI): domain Eukaryota; kingdom Viridiplantae; phylum Streptophyta; class Magnoliopsida; order Alismatales; family Hydrocharitaceae; genus Ottelia; species Ottelia alismoides. Next base: position 610,187 of record JAZKJV010007618.1, on the reverse strand, counting down.
AGTATAGTTGATCTCCAGGGGATTAGTCTGGCTCTGTGCTCCCACCACATCTATCTTGAAGAGGACACTAAGCCCTCGCGTAAGTTCCAGCGATGGCTGAACCCGAATCTTTGAGATGTGGTCATGAAGGAAATATCGAAGTGGTGGAGCGCTGATTTTATCTACCTCATCTCCGACTCCAAATGGGTTAGTCCATTACATGTGGTACCCAAGAAGACGGGTATCACTACAGTTGTGAGTGAGTCTGGAGAGGAGATAGCTACTCGGGTACCCACTTCTTGGAGGGTCTGTGTGGACTACAAACGATTGAATCAGGCCACCAAGAAGGATCATTTCCCACTGCCATGATCAAATTATCGAGAGGCTAGCTTGGAATAGTCATTATTGTTTTCTTGACGGATACTCCGGATATAATCAAGTGGCAATTGTGCCCGAAGACCAGGAGAAAACGACATTCACCTGTCTGTTTGGGACTTATACTTTCGGACGGATGCCCTTTGGTCTATGTAACGTCCCAGCGACATTCCAAAGGTGCATGTTGTCCATTTTCTCGGACATGGTGGGTGACTGTTTAGAGGTCTTCATGGATGACTTCTCGATCTATGACGATGGGTTTGATGCTTGTCTTGACTGCCTATACCGTGTGCTTCAACGCTGCATTGAGGTCAACCTTGTCTTATCTTGGGAGAAGAGTCACTTCATGGTGACTCAGGGGACGGTCCTTGGTCATATCATCTCCAACAGGGGCATGGTGGTCGATCCGGCCAAGGTCGATATCATTAGAAAACTCAATCCACCGTCCAATCTGCATCAATTACGGTCTTTTCTGGGGCATGTCGGTTTCTACCGACGGTTCATTCAGGACTTCAGTCGTATTGCCCGACCACTTACTGGTTTACTGACGAAAGACACCGAGTTCATTGTAGATGATAAGTGTCTTGCGTCCTTTGAGACTCTCAAGGATATGATTGTCATGGCTCCTGTCCTTCAGCCACCCGATTGGTCTCTCCCATTCGAGATCATGACGGATGCTTCTGATTTTTCCGTAGGGGTTGTGCTTGGACAGAGGAGGGATGGATTTCCGTATGCCATTCACTACGCTAGCCGGACTTTGGATGCCGCTCAGCGGAATTATACTATGACAGAGAAGGAGATGCTAGCTGTAGTCTTTTCTTTGGATAAGTACTGATCATATATTCTCAGATCTAGAGTGGCTATCTGTACATATCACACCACCATTCGGTACCTCATGGCCAAGAAGGATGCCAAAGCTCACCTTACCAGATGGATCCTTCTACTCCAGGAGTTTGACATTGAGATTAAGGATAAGCCTGGAGTTAAGAATGTGGTGGCGAATCACCTTTCCCGCTTAGAGAACCTTGAGGAATCTGAGCCCAGCGCACCTATTACAGAGACTTTTCCAGATGAGGCGATCTTGGCTATCACCTCGCTCCCATGGTACGCTGACATTGTGAACTATCTTGTTGCCAACACGGTTCCACAAGGTTGGCCCAGGTAGAAACTTGAGACCTTCATGGCGAAGGCCAAGTTCTACCATTGGGAGGATCCTGTCCTTTATCATGAAGGAGGGGATAGCATCTGGAGGAGGTGCATTACTCAAGAAGAGCAGCATAGCGTCCTCATCTACTGCCACGAGCTTGAGGCAGGAGGACATCATTCAGGGAGACAGACAGCACAGAAGGTGCTCCAATCCGGTCTTTGGTGGCCTACTCTCTTCAAGGACTCCGATGAGTTCGTGAAGAGGTGTACTGACTGTCAGAAGATGGGTATTTACAGACAGAGAGACATGATGCCCATGCAGCCCATTCACTTTTGTGAAGTTTTTTGACGCATGGGGGATTGATTTCATGGGTCGGGGTTTGTGTACATTCTTCTCGCTGTGGATTATGTGAATCATTAAGTTGAGGCCATCCCCACCCGAGCCATAGATGCGAAGACCGTGTGTCGTTTTTTGAGGAAAAATATCATTTCACGGTTCGGGGTGCCTAGAATTCTGATTTCAGGCGGGGGATCTCACTTTATTAACGACAAGGTTAAGGCCCTTGCAGACGAGTTCAACATTGACCATCGTGTTGCCACTCCATACCATTCTCAGACTAATGCTCTTGTTGAATTATCGAATAAGGAGATCAAGACTATTTTACAGAAGGTAGTCCGCCCAGACTGAAAGGATTGCTCACAGCTTTTGGACTCGGTCTTGTGGGCCTATCGGACTTCCTTCAAGACACCATTAGGGGCATCTTCCTTTCATCTTGTCTATGGCAAGCCGTGCCATTTGCCAGTGGAAATCAAGCACAAGTCACTATGGGCAGTTATAGAGTTATTATTGGATCCCGAGAGTGTAGGAGAACAAAGGAAAGCAGAGTTGGCAGCCCTGGAGGAGTTGAGAGATACAACCCTTTCTAGCAGCCTACAGTATAAGGAAAAAGTGAAGACATGGCACGATTCCCATATCAGCCATAAACAGTTTGAGCTCGATCAGCAAGTATGGTTGTTTGATTCTAGGCTGAAATTATTTCCAGGAAAATTGCAGAGTAAGTGGAAAGGTCCGTATGTGGTCAGGAAGGTACATGACAATGGTAGTATTAATATATCTGAGTTGTCATATTCCTCTACCTTTCGTGTTAATGGTCGGCGCCTGAAGCTATATCTAGATCATGATCCGTCGATCGTTGACGTTGCCCCCATTCTTCTGGTATGAGATGTGCTCTTTGACTCATATCATTTGCATATCTTACATGGTTATCACTTCCATCTTTCGCTGTATAGATCCATCTGTCCATATCATTCTTTCATTCTTCTGTTATGTCTGCTACCCCGTCTTCATCTTTTGATTTTGCTATACTTAGGACGCACTTTGTCCTAAGTATAGGGGGTGTACACACACTGAGCTGTGATCTATTCTTTTCTTCTTTTCTTCTTTTCCTTTTCTATCTTCTTTTTGTATCTAAAAAGTGTCGCCCCTTGTTGACATTTTTCTATACTTAGGGCGTACTTTGTCCTAAGTATAGGGGGTGTGCACCCCGAGTTTCTCCATTCTTTGATCTTCTCCATTGTCTCCTCTTCTTGTCTATACTTAGGGATATCTTACCCTAAGTATAGGGGGGGACAATCTGAGTACGATCTGTTCCTTCCCACCCTTGACCGTCCCTGCTTTGTGTATAGTCTACTATACTTAGGATTATCTAAGTATAGGGGGGACAGTCAACTTCTCATTCGTTCATTCCTTTATTTATTCACTCTTTAGACTTTTCTATACTCAGTACGAGTTATGTTTTCTCTTTTCTCTCCGATCTATGAGGACATAGCTCAGGCTAAGTATAGGGGGGTCGTATATACTGCGTATATACTTTAGCCATAACTCGTACTTTCGTATTTTCCTAATAATTATGGCTAATAATTCTCTAATAATTCATTAAAAACCTAAATAAAAAGATGTAGATTATTCCTCAAATTTCTTGTTGTATTTACTGATTAATAAGGTGAAAATATTTTTTTGCAAAATGTTTGACAAATAGTTTGAAAAACTTTATGAAAAATCTTTTGCAAACTATTTGGAAAACGTTTTGTTACATGTTTTCAACCTTTGTAAAAATTTTTTGTTTGAAAAAATTATTTTCTTTACATGAAATAAAAGGATTGAAAAATGATTCGTAAATGGTTTGAAAAATGGTTGCAGAAATATTTTGAAAAATCTATCTATATTGTTTGGAAAACCTTTGCAAAATAATTTTCAAATTTGTATACGTGTTTGAAAAATTATTTGTAAAAATTATTTTGGACTATAGTTTTAAAAATTGTTGAAAAACCTTTTTCAAATAAGTTTGAGGAATATATACATCATACCAAAATCCATTGTATATATCTATAAAATTATCACTTACCCTTGTAAATTCTTAAAATCCACTTCTTGTAAAGATAAGAAGTATCCCCATGTAAATATTTTTAACCTAGTTTTTATCTAAAATCTTTTTGTTTTCAAAAATCCCAAAAATATTTGCAAAACTAAAATCCAAAAACATTTTGAAAAAACCTTTTTGAAAAACACAAAAAATGCATATGTATCATCTTTTTAAAAATCCATAAAAAAGTTCAAAATCCGTGAAAATTGCATCACAAAAATATTTTCTGCACTTGCATAGCATTCACATTTTGCGGATTGAGTTTGATAGTTGAACGAGTCTAAGTAAAATCTGAAGATTGGAGCTTGGTTGGAGCTTAAAATCTACCTAATAACAGGAACCTTATCGGAATTGGAGTTGAGGTACTGCAGGTCTAGTTGACTTAATTCTTTGAGGATCACGGGACTTGGTTCAATGGATTCTTGACTGCCTAAGTAGAGTATTTAGGAGCACACACACGACTCTTGTTGATAATGACCTAACTTGGACACATGCATCTTTCACATGGCTCAACTCAGTTAGAGTGGTGAGGGGATTGGATTTGCAGGTATGAGACGCACACAAGTGGAAACACTTGTCCTCCTCTAGGGATGGAAGTGCACCCCAACCCGTCCAGTGATGAGGAATTCTAAAGACAGGAGAGTGTGGGTTGCGATAAAGCTTCAAAAGAGGGATAGTCTACTGGCTCGAGAGGAAAAACTCCTTATGTAAATGCTGTTGTATATAGTAATAAAAAAAATGGACAGGCCTCTACAAAAATAAAATGCCTGCAAAGTATGTGAATATGTTGTACAGAAAATAAGCAAGCTTGAGTTCCAAAGTCATATTATGTGAGCCTGCAGCTGGATGACTTGATTACACTGGTCTAGCATCCTAGGATATGTAGCTACACTGGCTACCGTCCATTCTCTCTTCACCCCCTCCTCTTGAGCTGGTTGCCACTCAAACTTTGAAGGGAATACCACGCTCCTCGAGGAAGGAGTTATTGGATTGGGGAATCATTGGGTTGTCGTACTGGAGAAGTCAGCCTCTTTGTCATTCTAGTTGGGGAGAGCCACAATCACTTACACTGAACGAGTCAGATTCATAGTCGTAAGGGTTTGCGTATGAGTTGAGATATTTCTGACCTGGCTATTAAGGAGACTTGGATAGAGTTTTGGAATTCTCGAAGGCTGTTGGATTTCAAATCCGGTTCCAAGGCTTGATGCCAGATCATTATCAAATGATTTTTATCCTCCAATTGATCTTATAAAGGTTTTAATTTCAGTATTAGAAATCTTAATGAACCATTCATTAATTTCTAATTTAGTAGAGTCCACTGGATGTTAAATTACTATCTGAAATATATATCTATCATAACTCTTTATGATAGATAAATTCCAGAATTCATGTGTATCTCCAACATTTAGAAATAAACAATAGTGTATTCTAATATCTGGATCACAGAGACATTCTCTATTACTAAGGGCTCCCACTGAAATTAACAAGTCTATCAATCCAACAGATATTGTTGCAACAATTGCATCAATATCCATGTGGATAACTACAAACCTTAAGATCAAATTTTCCAGTCTTCTAAAACATATGCAACCCATTGCAAGTGTTGTTAGAAGATTGAGATACAATTATTAGACATTATCTTATCAAATAAGAAAGTCAATTTTAATGATTAATGTAGATTATTCTGATGCTCTATCTGAGTCCTTCTCTAAGGATTCTATACAGACTTGATAGTCATACTATCAACACACCAACTTATTGCAGTATTGACATTCATCCAACTCTTAGGATGTCATATGGAAGTCACAGAAGTACAGTCAACTCTTTGACTTTCCTTCTTACTTGGGTCCAACCCATGCTTCCATTGTGCTCCCTTTATCTATAAACAACCATTGCTTAAGACTAAGGATCTCTTATGTTAAATTCAAAGGAATACAATGTAAGAGCATTTCAACATTTATACATGCTTCATTAAATTCATACAATATGAATATTATGAAGCTTCTTGAATGACTAGAGTATAGACAGTAGAATAATGACACTCATCATGTCTACATCCATCTAGACTCTTAAGAACATTGGTTCAGGTAGGTGTTCAAATATTTTGAATACATCATCTCTTTTGGAGCCACCATTCTGCATGATGCAGAGAACCATGTCATTCATGATTAAATGTTTAGAGCACATATGTATGCCAGGATATCTTCATTGATTTATAAGGATTATTTGACAATTGCGATCATCATTGACATGTCACTTCCAAAGAACATTCGATGAGAGATCAAGATTATAGAGACATACAAACCCTAGGGTTGTATTCCAATTATCTATTTAATTATCATTCCTCATTATTATGAGGAAACTTGCACATTGTAACCACATACATTATGTGTCCAACTGCAAGTACAATATCTGGATCATGATTCTAATCCATGATATTTTACTGGTCATCATTGAATATAACATTGAGTGGGTTTAATGAAGGATTATCTGAAATAAGAAATTTGCATAAGTGTACATATTTATATATATATACATATTTTACTTTGATTTAGGAATTTTTATATCAAAGTTATCTTGCCTTGTCAACACTGAAAGTTCATTCCCTTAATCACTTTCAATGTAAGAGATTATACTTACCATTATATCTCAAGCAAGATCTGGGATCTCCTTCCTTATCTTTGTTGCATCTCAATAATATGAGAACCTACAACTCGGATAAAAAGAAGCGGAAACACATTCCGCCTTGCAAGTCCAGCTTGCATCTCCCAATTCGGTCTTTGACACCCGGGCCCACCACCCTTATGGCAATGTTGACCCGTCATTAATTGAACCAACCGTCAACAGGAATACAACTCGCTATGCGAAATCCAATATCGCCCCAATAATATGAGGACACGATATTGGGGTCACTACGCATACGTCCTTACTCTTTCGAGAAGCGACGAGCCCGATCTAAATGGATCATATGCAGGAGCTGTCACTTCGGATAGGCGTCTCCTACATATAATATTTGGCGACGGAACCTTTCGCCTTGACCGGAGACCATGGATGTCACTTATGTGATCCTCTAAGGGAAATAACACATCTATTATAATAGAGTGTTTTTAATTGGATATAATTAATTTAATCATATTAAATTAATTTTTAATCCAATTCAATCAACAAACTTGATTTTTTCTTGAATATATGATATTATCTCAAAATACGTATTAATTCAAATTTTAATAATTAGAAAAATATATCATGATCTCTCAAGCATCATTCGTTCCCTACCCGTTGTCATGGCCAGTACCGGCGAAGTGGGACGGACCGCATACGTTGCAACCTCCTACCCCAGCGATCCCCGACTAGACACCATATCCGCCGCGGGAAAAAATAATGCCGAGTCAATCACTTTGTACTTGAGATGATCATCGGTTCTTCAATCGAAATTATACCATATAGTAATAATCAAAACATTTTTTATTATAAGGAAATTTGCTAGATAAATTATCAATCCTATTCAAGCAACATGTTTGTTGGAATGTTGATCATGTAGATCATGCAACCAATTAGTGATCTAGATCACATCTAATTAAATATTGGTTAAAGCAATATCATTTAAGGAAATAATTATCATCAAATATTTCACCAATATTTATGCACAATTATTCCATGAAATTAAACAACTTAATTTCACTAATTGATTAAATCACAATCACTAGGTTCTTGATTAGATATTTCCAGCAGTGACCCTCACTTACTAAAAATATCATATCTCAATCAATGTAAATCCAAATTAAGCAAAGTAAGTTCCTAAAGTTTGCTAATTTGATTTACAATAGAACCTAAGTAATTTGCACGCATTTCAAGGCGTCTCAAATCCGCAATTAACATCTTAATTACATCATGATCCGCAGTCCCCGAAACAGTGGATACATGTCCACTAAAATGAGCATAACTTGAGCAAACGGAATCGAAATCACACAAACTCAGATTCTACGGTTTCCTTATTTAATGGGGAACAAAATATAATTATTATTTTCGTGTTTGAACAATTTAAACAGTGCCGAAAATAATCTCAAAACAGAGATGAGAAAATGAAATGCAAGAAAACTTTCGCAAGCCCTAATGAACCCAAGTCATCTTCGGTTAATGGATCGTATCCGAAACCACTGACCTAAGGCTCTGATACCACTTGAAGGATATGGTTATATCCTCAAGCGCATCACAGAAGCGTGAGCATCGTATCGAATATGACGAAGAACGACTAGTCGTACTAGTTGTTCTATATAACGGAAATTAAAAAAAATTATGCGACGAAACTACATGATCAAAGAACACTTCACGGATCGTTTCATCAAACCACAAACAAGTAATAGGATTACCTCTTGAAGCGTGGTTGTGATCAAGTATCTAAACGAAGAGACCTCCTGTCTCAAGTCCGATCCGACAGAGGAGACGCTTGCGAGCGCGGGGATGAACCGCGCGCTCCTCGCAATCCATGTTGATGATCCAAGCGGTGAATCTCCTGATCTCGACACACGAGATCTGACGTCTTCTTCACGAGCAAGGCATGCCGAAGTAGACGGAGATCCACGAGCAAACCATCGGGCAGTATAACGACGACGCCGCGACGATGGAGAACCTCTCTAGGGCATCCATGGTGGACGAACACATGAGAGGGAGAGGGAGAGTGTAGGCGTGTGAAGAGAAAGAGAGAGAGAGAGACTTGTTGTCTCACTTGTTGTGTAAAGAAGAGAAAGAGAGAGAGAGAGAGAGACTTGTTGTCTCACTTGTTGTGTAAAGAAGAGCAATGGGGTGCCACTCCTTTTATAACATCTCGGGATCCATGGATCTCAATCCATGGGACAACACAAATCCAATGGTTCTCATTGATTGTGTTTCTTTCAATAGCTAAGATTTATGTTGGTAAAAACCAACAACAATTAATTTAATAAAAATCAAATACATATAGAATATAACTTGATTTATATTAAATCAATCTCAATTAGAGAAATAGGAAAGGAGGCAAGCCTCCTTCCATAAGAAGGGTGGACGGCCACCACATTCCTTATGGAAATTGTGGCCGTCCACTCTTCCTATATGGAAGGTGGATGCCTCTCCTATTATATGAGATTGCATTATCTCATAATTCTCTCTAATATCTTCAACAACTTTTGTTGAATATTATTTCAAAAAAAATAAATCCAATTTATTTTGTGAACATTGCAACCATGCCATTGGAAATTTGTGAATCACATTCACAACCCAAAATAAAATGTAAATTACATTTTCAATTTAATGTCCAATGTGAATCCAATTCACATTAACATTTAATTAACAAAAAAAATTACAAATATCTCTCTCTTATATATTATAAATCACATTTATAATATATATATGATTAATATGGATATTTCTATCCACATTATTCATATCCATGATAATTAAATCATATTTAATCATCTTGGATCTCATTTCTCTTATTCTCAAATAATATGAATCACATTCATATTACTTACATCTTTGATAATTAAATCACATTTAATTATCTCAGATAACTCTCTTTACAATATGAATCAAATTCATATTACTCATGATAATTAAATCACATTTAATTATCCATTTTCTCAATGCTTGGATACATATATCAACAATAGAATTATCCATGAACTCCTTTAAGGATAATGCGCTTTCTCCGTAGATACTTGGAGATAAGGACAGGGCGATTGTATTGTTCCACGTATAGTGACATGGATATTGAGATCATATCTCAAATCCAGATCGCGGGCCTCCCATAGATGCTTGATTAAATCAAGACCGCAAATCTAATCTTCTCATTGCATCGGAATCACATTCAGATCAATGTCCAACATTTGGACTAAGATCAGATTACTTCTCTACTGAGAGGAGTCACTAAAATCCAGACCCGTTTCATCACTCCCTAAGAATGGAAGTGTCATGGTTATACAATCGTTTATGATCACATAACCCTCAGTTATTCCCAATACCTGTACATCCTGCATACTGGAAGACTCAGAATAAACCCGAAGTATTAGATCAACTTTTACACTGTCTACTTTAGGGTTTTTTCAGTAAGTTTCTCATTCGATCATTGGGAGTCGGTATTGATCATATACTTTCCAAAATTATATATCATACCTAGGTCTTGATCATATACTTTTCAAAAGTATATATCAAACTTACAAATTCAGTCAAGTTTCCAAAGCGAGACGACCATGCGCATGGACTTTGATTCTTCCCAATATCTCATGAGTG
>JAZKJV010007616.1:0-206644 GCA_037367405.1 Ottelia alismoides | reverse complement strand
GGACAAGATCTGAGGGGATAAAGTCAGCGAAGATGGATCAAAACCATCAAATTAAGGGGCGATGGGGGGTTTATTTATTAGACAAATGTTTTCGGTGAGTTTCGATGCTCGACTGTGTGAGCAATCGAGGGGGTTGGTGAAGAAGAAAGGGTCAACGAGAAGGACGAATGTGGGAGGTGTATAGGGGTGAGGAGCTCGAGATGGGAGGAGTAAGATGGATGTGTGGAGAAATTGGCAAAGATGGGTGGTCCATGACTTCTGACAAAAGTTATAAGTGGGTCGGACGGTTGACCCTAGGTCAACAAACGGAGGTCCCTGGTTGGTCCAAGTTGACCAACCAGGAAAAAGATAACTAAAAATTGTTTGTAAAATCTATAAATAATAATAAATGAATTTATTAATTTTAGATTGTTAAAATAAATAATGTTCATTATTATTTAGCATTTTGATCCATTTTTTATCTATTTTTATGAGTTTATTTATTATAAATTACTTTTTGGGTGCTCATGTATAGGTATATAACATGTGTATTAGGTATTTTATTTTTATTTTGTATTTTATACACTCAATTTATATATTTATAACTTGTTTTTGTACACTTGTATATTATTTTTATTATATTTTTCTGATGTATTATGTACACTTAAATAAATTTGTATACTTACTATATAGGTATAAATATAGTAGATTCATCAATGTATTCTTATATGTCATTTTATTTTACTTTTTCCTTTATAGTTTTATTTTATTATAAATATGTACACATACAACAAATAATATTTACAAAATTATAAAAAATAAAACAATGAAAAATATAAAGAATGGGTAAAATGAACATTTTATTCATGTATATTGTATAACAAGGGTCCAAAACATAACTTTTGCATCTTAACTCCAAATTGAATAAAACCACCTTCATTAAATAGCTACTATTATGCATGTTTATTGTTTTTCGACCTATTATTTCATGTACACATTTGACTATTATTTATTTCTTTATTTCATTTTTATAACTTAACTAATTACGTAAAAATTGAAATCTAGAAAAAAATTAGAAAACAAAGAAAAGGATAAATTCTGACTTAAGCACATTGACCAATTCACCTATATGTAATCTACGTCCCAATTGTTCCAAACTCTTATTAACTCTTAAAAGAATATAAAAAATACATTTGAGTCCATTGCATTATTTTACATCATATTTGATTTTCACATACATTATTCATCTACAGAAAACCAAATAGAAAATACAAAGATAAAAAATTTGATAGATTATATAATAAAATATCACAAAAAATGTATGTTTTTATAAATTGAGTCCAATTGCATTTGATTCCTCCATGAATATTGTAGGGTGCATTTATATCTACACTTTTCATGTTGGTCATTTTTGTATTTGAGTTCATTTGCTATTTTTAATCTAATTTCTTTCATTTTCTTGCATTGGTCAATGGTCAATGCATCACACATGTCGCATTCCTACTGGAGCCACCTCAGCACTATGTTAAACCCACCCTTCACTCGGTCAAAACCTCTTCTCCTCTAGTGCATACCAATCCAAGTCATTGGATCAAGTCTGATCAAATGGTTGACATAACTTCCAACTACACCCCTTCGCCCTCACGTGCTTGGCATGTGATCCATCTCCACAGGTGGATCGTGAGAGATCAAACGGCTTCTACACCTCCCCCTTTTTCCAGCCACCGCCTAGCTTCGCCTTGCCACAGTCGTCAGCCCTCCTCTATGATCTTCTCCCTCTCTCTTTAACCAACCCTGATCCCCAACCTCTATCACCTTTCAGCCACCTTCCCCGTTGGATTATGACGTTCCCTACCTCTGTTATTTTCTATCATCCTCCCCGATCAGCCCAATTGTCAACGGCTCCTAGAAATCCAAACCCATACCTCTGTTATCCTCTCCTCCTTATCCGATCATCTGGAAGCACTCTCACCTCCACAACCTCCAGCTAACTCTTCCCCTCGTCTGTAACATCCAAGTCAAATTGATTTTATCCCTTCAATCTCCATCAAACCCAACACATGCAACCAAATGGATCCCCTTCACAATCGATCTCCAACAAACATGACCAATAGTCCATATCCCCCTATCCTCACAAAACAGAATCCCTACTCCCTATGACCTCCCAATTCCTCTTCCCTCATTTCTAACCAACTGGAGATAAAACCCATCGCCTAGAAGCGATTAAGATCCCTTCTAACCATCGGCAGAAACCTACTTCCCCAACAGGCATTATCCCTTCTTCCTCGACAATTCCTACGATCTCTCCCTATTTTAGGACTCCCTGACCACCTTCTCGAGTATCTGCCTGATCGTCAAAAATCGGAGTGCGTAAATTGATGTAAAAACCGAGTCGTTGTGCACAAGATAAAGGACGAATCAATAATAAAACTTATATCCGAAACTCAAATTAACAGAACACACATGAGATGTGTGTGTGTGTATAGTGGAGAGTCACGGGTCGATCACAGGGAGGCGTGGAGATGATGCTTCATGTTTTACTCTTTTAGTGCTGTGATTAACAAAAGATAAAATTATCGGATGTAATTTTTAAGATGAAAATTTTGCTTTGACAAATGTATCACCATCTAAAATTCCATACTCGAAAATGGTAATAAAATTGTATCCAACTCAGTTGCATGTATCATGTGATGTAAATGTAGACGTCAACATATAATGCATCAAAACTTGCAATGACATCTGAGTTTGTTTCACCGTGAGGTTTAGAGATTTTTGCCTTGACAACAACCATAATCAGTGGGGAGTCATGAGAGAGATACGATAGAAACATTAACTAAAACATGATGAGGTTTGTGCAAGAATCGCTTAGAAATTTAGAAGGCATAGAAAAACATAGGACTTCCCTCTTATAGGCTGTTTGATGCGAGTGAACACGTCCCTTCTTTTCTCTTGAGTTCTCCTTCGTTAACGACAAGCAAGGGATACTCACGGCTAGACTTGGACTATTGTCACCTATATTAATCCGATATGCAGAATTCTAGCAAGCCATTTGCGGACGGCTTCCTCTTTCCTTCATGATCCATATTCAAAACCGGCAATGGATCTTTCTTTCCAACGAATGGAATTATACATCCCACATCTGCAAACAAAAGCAACAAAGTAAGAAAAACTAAAATTCAGAATAACAATCGCAATGCAGGGAAAAAATGATAAGAAACGAATGGTGAGGGAAGATCAGGAGATCTGGACGGAGGAGAAGGGTATATGCACGCTTCAGTTGTTGCGAACTGCACACCAGTAGCGTACTGCACTGTTCTCTCCTCGGACTTGTGTGATTTCCAATGGTTTCCAGCCCCCCCGCTAATGACCAAAATCATCTCCTTTTATGGTTGCTCTCGAGCACAATAGTCGTGATCCAAATTGAACGCATGATTGGGTGGATTAGAGTTAACGGTTGGTAAAAAATGGCATGTAGAGCTAATCATGACGTGGTGTCATGGACAACCATGGAATTCTCGATGGAGAATCAATTATTAATTAATTCTTTGATTTTGAATTGAGGGTGTGTGCTTAGAATCTCTCGTTGAGAATTGACCGGCTCACGCAGATTTCTCTCGTGACAGAACAATTAAGCTTTGATCCTCATCGGGTATATACGGAAGGTAGAGTCTGGATCAGAACTGGATTTTTATCTATTCATGTGCACGGGATTGTCAGCAATCCTCTGGTTTGAATGTCCGGTGTGATTGGGTAGTGTGATCATGACTTAGTCGAGATGATGTGCAATACGTGCAAATTCAGGTCGAGGAGATAAGGAGTCCAGATCTGGATCCGACAATCCACAAATGAGTTCTCGTAAGCTATAGGACACATGGGATTGTAGAGAGTCTCTACGTGCATGGGACTAAAAGGGATTTAAGCCATGATGCATATTCAAGTAATGGGGCATTTTGCATAAAAGTCCAAAAGAAATTATACGTAGAGAACTCTCTGCGTACATGTGCATGGATTACATGTATACCCTTGTAGTTTAGTTTTAATGCAAAGGGCTTTGGATAAGATGGATTTGGGAACAGTGAAAGGATAGAAACCGATATGAATATAAAATCCGATCCCCGTGTAGAGAATTAAGTTCAAGTATGTGATCACATTGGAAAATTGATAAACACAAAGATATGACCATAAATCATGCAAACTCGATCCACTAATGCTCACAAAAGGCTAAAAATGGGCATGATAATGCAATGAATCGTAGATTCATCCCCCCCTTATGCTTGTCTCTTGCTAGTCCCGAGCAAGACAATTTATTGAAAAAACCAAACAACCGGAATGAAGGAACTCTGATCTTCTGAGGTTTTCCATTGACTAAACCCATTTCATATTTCTCTACCTAGCAATGGATGTGATTTTTTTTTTAATCCTGAACTAAGAGTGAGGACGATTTATTTACATATAGCATGATGATGGATTCTCTAAAGATGGATGTTGCTTAGGTCAAACAGCACCTGAGTATCAAGTTGAGCTTAGAATCCAATTGATCTATGAACTCTCATTAGACATTATTTCAGACCATGATGAACGGTATTGATCTATAACTTGAAGTTTCCCAATTTGCCAAGTGCTCGGTCCGTGTGCAAGCCCAATATTCTCTTAGCACTGACACTAACTGCGGGAGGTACAACTTCCCTTCCAAGTCGGATCACCCCCGTTAGCTTTATTAATGATTTGGTTGGCATTTGTAAGCTTTATTGAGTAGGGTTCGACCATCTGCGTTCGAGATACGCCAACTCTGGCCCTACTGATGCCCTTTATCCACACGCTCCTGTGGATTTTTAAACAGCCTCGACTATTAGCACTAGTTTGCTACCAATTCTGGCACTGCTCAGGAGTAGTGGAAGCATCTTTATTGTTAAAAGTAGAGCATACTTACATTATGTGTGGAGGTATTTTAAAATACCTTCAATGTACGGATACTTTAGCTTTGCCAACTTAAAGATATAGTTGTTGGGGTCATGTTTCTCCCTTGGAAGGGCCCTACTCCCTAAGTATACGGGCCAAGAGTCATGGGTGTTAAGGGTTGAACACTTGTCTTTCTAGGATCCCTCAATTTGATAGAAGTGTCAAGTGTACTTGACCATGTTGTTCAGATGGTTTTATTCATGTCTAACAAGAGACTCAAGGTCATCTGGTTTCTAATCCAATTTGTCTCTCGAGTAATTAAGCTAAAGTAGCCTGAATGGCCTAAGTTACATCGACCTCTTGAGTTTCCTATATAAAGGTGAGACGGGGTCCTCAACATAAGTTCATGGTTCAAAATCTCATCACATGCTTGGGTAAAAAAAATGAAGATAGATGTGCCCTATTGGAAAACAAGATAGATCAGAAAGATTTTTGGCTCAAAGATAAAGTTTTGGAAAAAATTTGAAAAATTTTGCAATTTTTTTGGATTTTTTTTTGTAAAACAAAACAAAAAAAAAATCGAACCAAGAGTTAGGAAGACTCGAGGAATCCTAACTACCCCCCTTATGCTTGAGATGTGCCGTGTCCTCATGGTGAACTATATGGAAGGTAAACACAATAGAGGACTCAGAATGTAGACGAGGCAAGGTGGTTTGGAGATCCAAGGTTCCATGCAAACTTTGATTTTTTTTTAAAAAAATGCACAAGCTATGTACAAGGATGGACGAAGATGGGTGGAATTCTTTTTGATGGATTTTTTTATGGGATTTTGGTGAAGAACGAAAGTGAATGGAGATATATACAAGTGAACGAGAGAGCTAAAGTTCGATGAAGAAGAAGGAAGAAGGGGGTGTCTGGATCACCCCCTTATGCTTATCCGTGACTTAGTCCCAAGGGACATAAGTTAGCATAATTGAGGTGCAGACACAAGATAAAAAGCTGAACAAAATTGAAAAAGGATAACTATGGGGTGCCTCCCATAAAGCGCTACATTTTATGTCTGCAGCCAGATGTGAGACACCCCCTAAGGGCCAGTCAAGATCTCAGATGGAGTATTGGGTAGAGAGTAGATAGTTTCAATGCAAGGCTTAAGTCTCTGCCCATTAACAGTGAAGGTATGTTGAGTAGAAGGATCACAAATATCGACGGCCCCCGAAGGAAAAACTGTACGTACAATATATGGGCCGGTCCATTTAGACCTCAATTTACCAGGAAACAACTTCAGACGAGCATCAAATAACCAAACTTTTTGACCTGGCTCAAATGTCTTCCTAGAGATGTGTTTATCATGCCAGACTTTGATTTTCTCCTTATAGATGCGGGAGTTTTCATATGCCTCATTCCTAAATTCATCTAATTCAATAAGTTGCAATCTTCTCTTTTCTCCCGCAGCCTCTGGGTTTAGATTGCATTCTCGAATCGCCCACATAGCTTTGTGTTCTATCTCAACAGGGAGATGGCATGCTTTACCATAAACCAACCGAAAAGGGGACATGCCAAGTGGTGACTTGTACGCCGTCCTATAGGCCCATAATGCATCTGTCAATTTTTGTGACCAATCTTTCCTATCTGGTCGTACAGTCTTTTGTAAGATCTTCTTGATTTCCCTATTGGATACCTCAGCCTGTCCATTGGTCTGGGGATGATATGGTGTGGATACTTTTTGTGTAACCCCGTACTCAAATAACAACTTCCCAAATTGATGATTTGTAAAATGAGAACCTCCATCACTAATGATCGCGCGTGGAACTCCGAACCGCGAAAAGATATTTTTCTTAATAAAATCCAAGACAACCTTATTGTCAGCGGTTCTTGTAGGAATAGCTTCCACCCATTTGGACACATAGTCCACAGCTACCAAGATATATTGAAATCCTTGTGAGGGTTTGAAGAGTCCCATAAATTCTATACCCAGACATCAAAAATCTCCACAATCAATATGGGGTTTAGAGGCATCGCATCCTTCTTGGACATTCCTCCTAAGGTCTGACACCGCTGGCATGCAGTAGTGTACATATGAGCATCCTTGTGCAGATTTGGCCAAAAGAAGCCACTTTGCAAGACCTTGGCAGCAGTTTTCTTGGCAGCAAAGTGACCGCCACATCCTGAACTATGGCAAAGGTTGAGAACACTCTGTATCTCATCCTCCGGAATACAACGTCTGATAATCTGATCAGCGCATATCCTAAACAGAATAGGGTCCTCCCACACATAATATTTGGAATCCGAAATCAATTTATCTCGTTGTTGCTTGTTCAAACCTTCTGGCATCTTGTTAGCAGCAAGATAGTTGACAATATTTGCGTACCATGGTAGGTGGGTTACAGATAACAACCTCTCATCTGGGAATGTGTCACTTAGTGGTGGGGACAGTGATTGTGTATTAGATGTGAGTCGTGACAAATGATCAACTACGACATTTTGTTTTCCTGCTTTATCCCTGATCTCCAAATCAAACTCCTGTAAGAGGAGTATCCATCGAATGAGACGAGGCTTGGCATCTTTTTTCATCAAAAGATGTCGTAGTGCTGTGTGATCTGAGTACACAATGACTTTTGAGCCTAAAAGATATGGTCGAAATTTTTCCAATGCAAAGACAATTGCCAGTATTTCTTTTTCTGTGGTGGTGTAGTTCTTTTGAGCATCATCTAAGGTCTTACTGGCATAATGGATCACGACAGGTAGCTTGTCAATCTTTTGCCCTAACACAGCCCCTACTGCGTAGTCTGAGGCATCACACATGATCTCAAAGTCTTGGGTCCGATTGGGTGGTTGGAGAATTGGGGCTTGGGTCACCATGTTTTTCAGAGTATTGTATGCCTCAAGGCATTCTCCATCGAAGTTAAAATCATGATCTTTGGCCAAAAGTTCAGTAAGAGGTCTTGCTATCTTTGAAAAGTCTTTTATGAAACGTCGATAAAAACCGACGTGACCCAAAAATGATCGAATCTGTTTGACATTTGTTGGGGGTGGCATTTTTGAAATCAAATCAGTTTTAGCCATGTCTACCTCCATCCCCTTTTTAGAAACAATGTGTCCAAGTACAATCCCACTGGTGACCATAAAATGGCTTTTCTCCCATGATAAAACCAAATTCACATCCACACATCTCTGGAGGACTCGATCTAAATACTCCAAACAAGAATCAAAAGAGTGTCCAAACACTGAGAAATCATCCATAAATATCTCCATAAAATCTCCTACCATCTCAGTGAAAATCGCAAGCATGCATCTTTGAAAAGTGGCGGGAGCATTACAAAGTCTGAATGGCATCCTCCTAAAAGCGTACGTACCATAGGGGCAGGTAAATGTAGTCTTTTCTTGGTCCATGGGTTAAATGACCACCTGATTGTAGCCCGAGTACCCATCAAGGAAACAAAAATATTCCTTGCCTGCCAATCTCTCAATTATTTGATCAATGAATGGGAGCGGAAAATGGTCTTTCTTCGTGGCTGTATTCAATCTCCGATAATCTATGCAAATTCTCCACGAAGTGGTTGTTCTGGTTGGTACCAATTCGCCCTTGTCATTGGTGACAACAGTCAACCCCGCTTTCTTGGGTACAACCTGAACAGGATTTACCCAAGGGCTGTCTGAGATGGCATAAATGATGCCATTATCCAACCATTTGATGATTTCTTTCTTTACAACCTCCCGCATATTCGGATTCAATCTTCTCTGCATCTCGCGGGAAGGTCGAGCTCCATCTTCAAGGTATATGTGGTGTGTGCAGTAACTAGGACTAATACCTCGGAGATCAGCGAGTGTCCAACCAATTGCCTTCTTATTCTTCCTCAAAACATCCAACAATCGATTTTCTTGATCGCTCGTTAGGTGAGCACTTATAATTACTGGTAAGGTTTGTTGCTCGCCTAAGAAGGCATATTTCAAATTCTCAGGGAGGGGTTTCAACTCTAACTGGGTGTCGCCAGATAAAGTGTTCTCAGATTCAATTAAGTCCTTCTCAATATCACATGGGGTGGATAGGAGATGATCAAGATCAGTGCTTAGCTCCTCTAATAATGGGTCATGGTCTTCAATTGGAGATCCTTCTATAAGTCCAGTGTTCAGACATGATTGGATAACTTCTTCCTCAATTAAATCCAATTGTTGACAAGATTCAATGTATCCACAATTCTCCTCTTCTTTTTTCTTTTATAAAGGTTTCATTACATCAATTTCTATCTTCTCATCTCCCACAGAAAATTCAACGGTCCCTTTTCACAGTCAACATGAGCCTTAGCAGTTGCTAAAAATGGTCTTCCTAATATGATTGGAGTGTGGCTTAGCTTTTCGGGAACTTCCATGTCCAAGACCAAGAAATCAACTGGGAAGTGAAAATCCTGAACCTTGACTAAAACATCCTCTAACACTCCTCTAGGTCTCTTAACCGAGCGGTCTGCTAGTTGGAGTGTAACCGGTGTGGGCTTTAGTTGACCTAGGTGGAATTGGTCAATCAATGATGTAGGAATAAGGTTAATGGATGCTCCGAGGTCTAAGAGTGCCTTCTCAAATAAGGTATCACCAATTTCAAATCGAATCATTGGGGCTCCGGGATCACGTCGCTTTTGGGGCAAGTGATGCAAGATGGCATTGGTGGTCTCTTGGGTTAGAATGTGACGCTCGGGTGTTTGGTTCTTGGATTTTGTATTCCTCTTGGGTGTGCAGATTTCTTTAAGGAATTTTGCATAAGCTGGAATGTGTTTGATGGCATCTAATAGTTGGATGCTAATCTGAACTTGCTCAAACACTTTGAGGATTTCCTCATTTGAGGCCATTGAGCTCTTTTTGGAATGGAGTTTCTTTAGTGCCTCAGGGAAGGGAGCTGGTATGGTGTGGGCAGATGGTGAGTCAGATATACAATCGTCTTCACCTAAGATCTCTTCAGTTTGGTCCTCAATGTGGTATTTCCTTTCTTTTTCCTTCCCTCTTATTTGCGGTGGGTCTTGCGTGGTAGTCCCACTCCTAAGAGTTACGGCATGGGCACTAGCATTGCTACTTGATCCCGCTCCATTATTTTGTTGTGCTGAATTTTGAAAATTGTGAGGAGGTCTTTGATTGGGGTATTGAAATCCTGTTGGGACAATTTGCATATTCCTTGGGTTTGGAGTAGGTTGTGAAGGTAGAGTTCCTTGTGTGGGTTGGACTGGACTTTTCGATTGGGTCTCATTCTGTCTCTTCAATGCTTGTACTTCTCTTTGCAATTAAATCATCATCTTAGACGGCATATCAAAACGGTCCTCTGAGGTAGTGGATTGTGATCCTTGGGTTTGTGTATGTCGGGACTCAGGTTGGGGTGGTGGCTTTTGTTGTTGAAATCCTTGCCCTTGGTGTTGGTCTTGACCTTGTTGTCTCCATGAGAAATTTGGATGTGAGCGCCAGCCTGGGTTGTATGTATTTGAGTGTGGATTTCCTTGAACCCAGTTGGCATTCTCATATGGTTGAGGTGGCGTCTCAGAAGGGTAAGGTGGGTTACAATGGAAGGCAATCGAACCTTCTTGGGGTGTGTAAGTCTGTACAATAGGTTGGTTAGTGTAGTAGACCATTTGGTTAGGAGAAAAATGTGAATAAGATTGTGGAGTATTTACAACAGGTGGATGGGTTGGAGTATGTACAAGTGCGACAGGTTGTGGGGGTTGTGGAGCAGATGAAGTTTGCTCCTGGACGTTGCTAACATTTCCCTCTACTAATTTCGTAAGTTGTTCGACTTGTTTAGCAATAACGTCCATTTTGTCTAACTTTTTGCAGACTAATTCCATTTCTAAACTTGAAAGATTCTCCCGAGTCTCAGATGTGTAAGTCTTGATGTTTTTGGTTGGGTCGATTCTGCAAAAAGTTTTGATTGAGGCGTGGTTGAGAGAATTTTCGCTCATATTTTCAAAGAGTTGCCACGCACTCTCTGCATCTTTGCTTAGAAAGTTTCCTCCGCAGCTTGCATCTACGGTGTTCCTTAAGTCATCTCTAAGGCCTTGGTAAAATGTCTGACATAGGTGCCACTGAGGAACATCATGATGTGGGCATTTCCTCAGCATGTCATTGTACCTTCCCCATGACTCATGAAACAATTCTCCTGGTTCTTGGGTAAAGGTCGTAATGGCTCTCCTTAAAGCATTTGTTCTACCAATGGGAAAAATTTGTTCACAAAGGTCTTCCTTAAGTCTTCCCATGTAGTTGTGATCCTTCCTAAATTTCTCAACCATTGACTTGCCTTGTCTTTTAGAGAGAATGGGAATAACTTAAGTCGGATGTAGTCTTCACTTATGTCATGGTAGACCAAGGTGTCACTTATGGATAGAAATTCATGGATGTGTTGGATGGGATCCTCTGCATTCTTTCCATAAAAGTGTGGGAGAAGAGAGATGGTCTTCGGTTTTAACTCAAAGTTCCTTTCCATGGGTGGGAGTTGGATCCATGGTGTGAGATGATGGAGACCGGGATCATAATACTCACGGATGGTCTTTGGTCTCTCATTCTCTCTGTCTCTTTCTCGTCGCATAGCAGCTAATTCCTCTCTCATTATGTTGAATCCTGCCAATAGCTGCTGATTAATTGTATTTTGGTCGGGTGGTCCTGGGATTTGAAACTCATCATCTTCGATTTGATCAAAGTCAGATGGTGGAGGTGGTTGTGCCATCCTAAATCTAGATGATAATATAGAAAATCTTGTGGGAGTGATGAAGTTGGGGTTGAACAATGGTGGTTGTTGGGACCGACGACCGTACATACACAATCAAACACAAAACAATTCCTTTTGCACACTCAACACGTGATGTGCTCTGATGAGCTTATCTTTTCAATTTTAAGGTGTTATCATCCAATCTTTAAAACACAATTACGCATCCTAAAATGGGCCTCTAAATATGGGATTTGGGCTCTAGTGACCTAGTATGCGTTGTGCTTCAATCACAATCACGTGTGCAAACCACAGTGCATCAACCAAGTTTCAAACAGATTTTGTGAGATGATTTTTAAGGTGACCACTTGAGAATTAATTTCGATTTCAAAGAGAGGTTCGAGTGAGATTAGATTGATTCAAACAATCGCGGTTTTAGTGGTCTTAGTTCTTTAAGCAAGGGGAGAAAACCACAGAAATGCAAATGATGCGTGCAGGGTTAGAATTGCGTACCTGGCTCCCGCACTCTACTATGCAATATGCTTCGTAGAAATTTTAAATCTAATCAGGTACATGCAGTCCTAGAATGCTATGATCCTAGATACGTCTAGCAATATGCGTGCACAGAAGTATTTTTGATGTTTTTTTTTGAAAAAAATTTTAATTTGTTTTGAAAACCGCCTAGATTACAAACAAGCTAATCTAAATGCAGTGCAAGAAATAAAACCTAAGTTATTACAAAAAATAATATGGAGGGGTTGAGAAGAGAAGAATGTCCAGTCCAAATTACAGATCAACAGAAAAATACAGGGAAATTTAAATTAACTACGAAATGAAATGGCGGTAAATTTTTTTTTGTCAAATCGACGTGCGATCCTAGATAGGTACGCCTGGTGTCAACGGATCTAAGGTGATTGTCTAGCTTGTTGGACGGGCTACTGCCGGTCGCTTCGCGGACAAATCGAGATTCCTTCGAGCGTCGGGTACCTGAAAAAAACGACGTCAGATTGGCAAATCAAAGTGCAAATGAAAAGAAAAACAGACACATACGCGTCGCCTCCCCGGCAACGGCGCCAAAAATTGATCGTCAAAAATCGGAGTGCGTAAATCGATGTAAAAACCGAGTCGTTGTGCACAAGATAAAGGACGAATCAATAATAAAACTTATATCCGAAACTCAAATTAACAGAACACACATGAGATGTGTGTGTGTGTGTATAGTGGAGAGTCACGGGTCGATCACAGGGAGGCGTGGAGATGATGCTTCATGTTTTACTCTTTTAGTGCTGTGATTAACAAAAGATAAAACTATCGGATGTAATTTTTAAGATGAAAATTTTGCTTTGACAAATGTATCACCATCTAAAATTCCATACTCGAAAATGGTAATAAAATTGTATCCAACTCAGTTGCATGTATCATGTGATGTAAATGTAGACGTCAACATATAATGCATCAAAACTTGCAATGACATCTGAGTTTGTTTCACCGTGAGGTTTAGAGATTTTTGCCTTGACAACAACCATAATCAGTGGGGAGTCATGAGAGAGATACGATAGAAACATTAACTAAAACATGATGAGGTTTGTGCAAGAATCGCTTAGAAATTCAGAAGGCATAGAAAAACATAGGACTTCCCTCTTATAGGCTGTTTGATGCGAGTGAACACGTCCCTTCTTTTCTCTTGAGTTCTCCTTCGTTAACGACAAGCAAGGGATACTCACGGCTAGACTTGGACTATTGTCACCTATATTAATCCGATATGCAGAATTCTAGCAAGCCATTTGCGGACGGCTTCATCTTTCCTTCATGATCCATATTCAAAACCGGCAATGGATCTTTCTTTCCAATGAATGGAATTATGCATCCCACATCTGCAAACAAAAGCAACAAAGTAAGAAAAACTAAAATTCAGAATAACAATCGCAATGCAGGGAAAAAATGATAAGAAACGAATGGTGAGGGAAGATCAGGAGATCTGGACGGAGGAGAAGGGTATATGCACGCTTCAGTTGTTGCGAACTGCACACCAGTAGCGTACTGCACTGTTCTCTCCTCGGACCTGTGTGATTTCCAATGGTTTCCAGCCCCCCCGTTAATGACCAAAATCATCTCCTTTTATGGTTGCTCTCGAGCACAATAGTCGTGATCCAAATTGAACGCATGATTGGGTGGATTAGAGTTAACGGTTGGTAAAAAATGGCATGTAGAGCTAATCATGACGTGGTGTCATGGACAACCATGGAATTCTCGCTGGAGAATCAATTATTAATTAATTCTTTGATTTTGAATTGAGGGCGTGTGCTTAGAATCTCTCGTTGAGAATTGACCGGCTCACGCAGATTTCTCTCGTGACAGAACAATTAAGCTTTGATCCTCATCGGGTATATACGGAAGGTAGAGTCTGGATCAGAACTGGATTTTTATCTATTCATGTGCACGGGATTGTCAGCAATCCTCTGGTTTGAATGTCCAGTGTGATTGGGTAGTGTGATCATGACTTAGTCGAGATGATGTGCAATACGTGCAAATTCAGGTCGAGGAGATAAGGAGTCCAGATCTGGATCCGACAATCCACAAATGAGTTCTCGTAAGCTATAGGACACATGGGATTGTAGAGAGTCTCTACGTGCATGGGACTAAAAGGGATTTAAGCCATGATGCATATTCAAGTAATGGGGCATTTTGCATAAAAGTCCAAAAGAAATTATACGTAGAGAACTCTCTGCGTACATGTGCATGGATTACATGTATACCCTTGTAGTTTAGTTTTAATGCAAAGGGCTTTGGATAAGATGGATTTGGGAACAGTGAAAGGATAGAAACCGATATGAATATAAAATCCGATCCCCGTGTAGAGAATTAAGTTCAAGTATGTGATCACATTGGAAAATTGATAAACACAAAGATATGACCATAAATCATGCAAACTCGATCCACTAATGCTCACAAAAGGCTAAAAATGGACATGATAATGCAATGAATCGTAGATTCATCACTGCCACCGTCGTCGTTCCTAGATACAAGAGAAAGCTTGAGACTGGTCGTGGTGACAACACGACTAGGACTTGCAGGCAAAGAACCTTCTAGGCTTGATCCACAACAGACCTCCGTCGTGCTATTGTGTTCTCCTCCGAGGAACTAGCCAAGCTTCGGAGCTACTCTACCGTATCCTAGAAGCAAAGACTCGGAGTTGATACCTGGTCCTCCATCTCAAGCGGACATCAACCACTCCTAGGTATATCCGCTCTCTATCTTCTTCGTCTTCTTCTTAATCGAATATACTCTCTGCCACTTCCCATCTCCATTATTCATTGATAACCCCTCTGACCATCAACACATATATCACATAAATTACCATCTTCGTTGCTTTAGATCTTACGTGTATGTCGGAGCTCCACCTCACCAATCTAATTTCACCCCCTTCATACCTCTGTGTGCTTTCATGCCCAGGTCAAGTCCCTTGCAGCTTGAGCCACCCCATCTACTTGCATGACTCCAAGAAGAAACCAAGCATAGCTTCGATGACCCATGGTCGTGTGTCAGCCACCAATGAGGAAGGATGAACTGCAACATCAAGGAGAAGGTACGACCTTAGAGAGGTGTTGATCACATCAGAGGTTGGCCACAAAAAGAGAAGGAGGCCTCCTCGGTAGCATATACCGTTCGATCAAGAACAACCTTCATCCCATTTAAACACACCCAAATAGCACCCATTGGATCACTTCTAATCCAACTATTGATCATCGTCACTGCACATCATCTGAGCCACTCGTCTGAATCAAGTATGGAGCCACAATCGCTAGACACGTGGAGACTCAGTTCGATCCTCTCCCAAACCGCTCACACCTCACGTGCTCAATGCACACACCTTGGGTAAATTTGCAGTATCATTCCCCACAATTCCAAGGATTAACAAAGAGTTCCACTCATGTGCCACATGTACGTGACGCTGGACATTTACACCTGCACCCTACCCATGTTTCTTATTTCACACAAATGCTTCCACTGTTGGACCAATTACTCGAAAGACCCTTCGAGATTGGTTAATTGCATATCCATCCTCTGAAGGTTCTTTTTATAAACATTTCTATTTATTTATTTTATATTTAGTTCCCTAGACTCCTATTAGTCATATATTGAACATTTGTGATTAGATCTTAGTGTTATTTATATTGGTTTAAACCTTATTTAATTTTTTTCAGTTAAAATAGTAAATTATTCATTTTGAGACACTTTTGAATATCAATAAATTTGAGGAGTTCATTTGTAACTGGTAAGCTTTCAATAACATCTGAAATTGAATTGTATTGTCGTTATTTTTTAAAATTGGGAATATATTTGTGAAATGAAATTGAGATTCATTAATGAAATATTTTCTGATTATTGGGGCTTATGGATTAGATTAAGGTGCTCATTGGTTGGCTTGCTTGAGTTATTGCACAATATATTTTTGCATCGATTCATTTCATCAGTTGAAAATACTAAAAAATGCATTATTTTATTCTCAAAGATAACATAACATTATTTCTTGCATTAAAATGGTTGTACAATTCACGCATCATATTTTGGTTTAACTAATTATTTTTCTCACTTTAAAATAGATAAAACTTTGTAAAAATCAAAACCATCGAAATTCTCCTTTGGAAAACCTAAAGTGTGAGTTGCTTGAAAATTAACTCTAGACCCTCATATTACCTCCTTGAGTTTGACCTTGGGTCTTGCTTAAGTAAAACAAATAATCGACCGTATTGAAGAGTGATTTTTACATTAATTTTTGGTGTGGTCATTTTTTTTATCACGTGCTCTCTATCACATTCTACAACTGACATTAATTTCATATAATTAAGAGTGATGGGGATCTCGTATTCACGACCAGAGTAGGTGTTGTCCGACCCAAGCTCCAGAGCTCGGGGTGGAATGTGTTATTGAATAACATGGAGTTGGTCTTCTGAAGAAGGTGGATGGGTATTTTTGATTGAGTGTAGTTGTTTATATAGAAGAGTAAAAGAGGATAGGGGAGATGATGTATGGGGGAGAGGTGAGAGCGGGAATTGTGATGGAGGTAGTGGTTAGACGGGACAAGGTAAGGAAATAACAATGAAGGAGGCTATCGTTCAACATGTGACGTAGGGGAGGAGGTCACTGGATGTTGGGGATGGCTTGTGGTGTTGATACATGAAATCACTACAATAATCTAGAGCATTTTAAATTCAAAATCGATGCTTTAAAGGATGAATCAATTTTTTTTACAATTTTCATGAAAATAAAATGTCCTAATTAACCCCTATGGACATGCAGATGGATGTTTTTGGAGTGGAAGTTTTCAATTAATTTATGATCGCACACTACCATATAATAGATGGAATTTGATAGTCCTAATCATTCCCCGACTTTTATTTATATATTTATCTCCTCCTAATTTCTTAATTTAGAAATTCAATACAATTTGAGACTTGGACCCCACCTATTTCAATTAGTTGACAACCAAGTAGACTACATCATCTACTTAAATAACTCCTATGACTAATTGATTTGCATTGTCACTAATTGATTTGCAATGTTCACCAATCATAAATTAATTAATTTTATACATATAAATTAAATAGGTAATGATTTTCTATAACCCTTTTTTTGAGTCTTCTATTTTAATATTCAATAAAGTAAAACATTACTCAACTTGTATTAATTCCCAATAATTAATTGATTTCACTATTGATTTTTTTACATGATCAAGTGTGGTAAATTTGATCATTTTTTAATCAGATTCGGATTGCCTAAATATTAACCTGATATCATTTAGAAATGCTACAGGATTGTAGGGTGGAATAATCTCTAGCCGATAGTAGAGTGATATGATAAGCAAGTTAGAAAGGAGTGAACTTTCCAAAGATTAGGAGTAAAATAAAAAAGAAAATCTTTAAAGTGACCCATGGATTTCATTTTATTTTTACTTATTTTTTTACTGAGTGCTTTGGTCAGATGTTACCTACGTATACCTAGCTTCTAGTTTTTGTGTCCTACAAAATTGGTTTTAGTTTAGATTTCATCTATGATACTAATTATGTGTATTATTTTTTTATAAGGGATTTTTACACCCATAACCCTGAGTAATTTCGCAATAACATTCATAACCCTGCATAATCGCGAATTACATGAGAAACTCCGAGTATCGCTTAACTCTTACATGACATAACCCTGTGTTAGGTTTCGTTTGAGATGGTCGTTATATTTGACGATTTCTGTTAAATAAGACAATATTGTCCTTAACAGTGATTCTTATTTGCAAATCATGTCATTGTGTTCTCTTCATCACTTTGGAGGTACCGGCGGCCGTCCTCCTCGTGCGCACTCCACGGGAATCCGTTATCGATCCCCCACCCACCCGTCGTTGACCTTTGCACGCCCCTTGCGGTCGAACATCTGCCATCCCCCATCCACCGTTGCCATCGACCTCCGTCCCCTACGAAACTCTGATGCAGGTCACTCCGTTGTTGGCGTCGCGTCTTGTCCTTAAGCTTGAAGCAGAGGTCGAGGTAACACAGTGCTCGAGAATCTGAAGCAGAGTATGAGGTCTCCTCCTGCTCGAAGCCATCAAGGAGACCCCCCTCCCCCACCGAAGCAAGCCCCCTCCCCCCCTCCGACCCGCTGCGTCGATCCCCTCCCTTGCTCGAAGCCCTCCCCGCCCGATCCTCCCCAGCTCCCCGAGCTGCAGCAGATCTCCTGGAAACCCCCCCACCCCACCCCCTCGCCCTCGCCGCGTCGATCCCCTCGCTCGCTCGCTCGAAGCCCCCCCGCCCCTGCCGCGTCGCTCGAAGAGCCCCCCCGGCCTCCCTCACTCGCCCGAAGCCCGCCGCGCCGATGCCCTCTCTCACTCGCTCGAAGCCCCCCTGCTCCACCGCGTCGACCCCCTCCCCCCTTCCCCCGCAATGCCCTCCCTCGCTCCCACCGCGTCGATCCCCTGTCCCTCGCTCGAAGCCCCCACTCCACCCCCCGCGTGGTCCCCTCCCTCGGACGAAGCCCTCCCCGTCGAGCTCTTCCTCCTGCTCGAAGCCGCCGAAACCGACCGACAAAGTCTCCCACCGATCTACCTGCTCGAAGCCCTCCCAAACCAATCTGGAACGAAGCTGTTAGATCATAGATTGTCCCTTTTTTCTTTCGTTTTTTTATTTTGACTAATATTAGCAGTTAGATGATATATCGGTTAGATTAACTCACTTATATGGTTGAGTTAACGTATTAAATTAACGGAAGGTTATGAGTGTGAGATGGAGTTACTATGTGGGATTTCTCATGTAATTCATGATTATGCATGATTATGAATGTTATTGCAAGATTACTCAGGGTTATGGGTGTAAAAATCCCTTTTTATAACTATATGTGTAAATATGAACTCTTTGTCATATAATAGGAAAGGAATCAATGATTAGTTTGTTTAATTAGTCTTTACCCATGTAATTTGCATTCTCAATGTTAGCTATTACATAAATTGAAAGATGTACTGTTGATCGCCAAGGGATGGAATTAGAAGATGTGTAAACTTGATTATCTGAAATTAGGGATGCTACATGTTTCCTTAATGATTTCTTGCAAGCATGGTACATAGTGAAGATGTGGTTAGCGTCCTTCTTGTTGTTTCATGTCCTGATGATATTGACGTATATGAGATAACGTTATAATGGAATGCATTTTCCATTTTGTAGAAGACAGTACGCATGCAAAATGGATGTTGCATAGATGCATATCTTCATGAACAAAGACAAATCTTACGTGATTGACCTCAAAGAAGAAAGAATGGGGCATCCCTAGAAGATCTTTAATATTATACCTATCAAACTTAATGAGGTTTGCATTAACCTCTAAAGGGTTCCCTCTTTCAGAGATTATAGTATAGTCAATTGTTGCAAGAGTCACAAAAACCTTATGAGGTTCACTTTACGATGTGATTACAATGCTCATACTTTGCCGTGATCTAAGAATTCCATATTGTGTGAACTTAACCAGGTCATGAGAGTGTATCCCTCACAAGAACATCAAGATCATTGAGAGGTTTGCATAACTCTAGACATGGTCTTGAGGACATCCATAGGATTGTATTGGACTAGGATAAGGCCAACCTTGTAAGAGGGCATGTGGTATTTTGTGTGGGATTTCAAAGACTTCTACAAGGATGCTCCTATTAACAAGTGGTCATGGCTCACCCAACTAGGGTTCCTGGACCCATGGAAGGTTGTTCACTGTGAGGGAAATGCATCACATGCTAAGATTCAAGGCAGATTTACCTCAATGTATTTATCCTAGTTTTGAGGGTTCAATTCTTCTAGAAGTGAAGAATCATATATTTCAAAAGTGGATCCTTGCCTCTTTTTCATAATCAATTTGTCTAATTACAACCAAAGCACGGGGTAAAAGACCTTTAACCTTAGGTACATGTTTGTCTCATGAGAACTTCTTATCCTTTACAATTCTCATGAAATTTTCCGAATTCACAACATGTATAATAACAGACTACATTTACTTATCCATCAAACATGAAATTAATGAATAGTGTGGCATATCTATCCTATATACTAAAACTGGGCACCTCTTCCCTGCTTTACACACATGATGACATCTCCTCCTCCCCTATGGGAATAGATCGTATGTTTTATTTTGAACTATAGTTAGGGACTGTTGTATTCTTTTTTTTTCTTGCAAAATTGCTTTAAAAAATCCAACCACACAAATTGAAACTACAAATATTTTTATATGCACTTATCAAATTTTGTCTAAATCAAGGTCTGGCTCTTTTTTAAATGGGTTTTAAATTTCTGAAATGTTGACTTTTACTTGAGGTTTGAGATAAATAGGTAGAAATGTTGATTTATGTAAAATTTGATAGATATAACAATATTCCTATATTCAATCCACAAGATCTACCCTCCCCTCCCCTCTACCCCATCTATGCTTTTCCCTTTCATTCACGTTTTGATGCTCCCAACTAAGTATTCAATCTTTCCTCTTTTCTTCCTACTACTCTCTCTCTCTCTCTCTCTATATATATATATATATAAGATTTCTTTCAAATAGGATGCAGTCCTTCCTGAGTTCAGGAAGGCTAGCCCCTTTTTGTATGAAACATGATGACTTTAGTAGAATACTTTTTTTCGTATTATAATATGCAGTTTTAATGTTTGTATTATATGCAGTATTAGAATACATATACAGTTTTGTATTATAATATGCAGTTTTAATGTTTGTATTATAATGCACAGTTTTTTATGCGGCTTTGTATTTATAACATGCACATATAATACAAACTATATACGTATTCTACTAAAGTGTTCGCGTTTTATACAAAAAGGGACGGCCTTCCTGAACTCAGGAAGGACTGCGTCCTATTTGAAAGACCCCCTATATGTGTATGTATATGTGTGTGTATATATATATCTACTAATAACTAAAACTGAATTGGGGTGAAAATTTATCAAAATCTTCACCCCTTCCTCTCTCTCTCCCCGTGAAAAGTGTTTATGTTTCCCACTCTCTCCACGTAATCAACTTCACTCTATCTCCCTTCCGCATTTCACTCTCTCCCCTCTTTCTCTCTCTCAATCCAAACTTCTTAATATAGTATCTATAAAAAAGTCACTTATTTTTAACATACTTCATCTTATATTGTGACATAAAATAGTTATAACACAAACAGCAATTTGTTCAAAATTATATTAATTAATTACATTAAGTGAATAATATAAACATAATATTAACCTTACTTTTATTATTATTGTGCATCAATGTTTTTTTGCATTAAAAAATGTATTAATACATTTTTCACACGATGCAAAAGTCACTCTGGAAAAATCCAGTATGCAAAGTTAGAATTTTAAATGACATCTATAAAGAATAATAAATAGAGTCCATATACTAGCAAAATAAGAAAACGAGTTTATAAAGAAGCACTATTATTTTGAGTATACAACAACAAATATTCCCATTGCATTATCCCTTCTCATTCTTGAAATTCATGATGAGTAATATATATTTCTATATAGCTAGCAACGCAACATTTGTATAAATCGACAATATTTTTAGTGAAAATCAAAGCATATGGATAGTTTCATCGTTGCTTTGTGATTCGTTAGCTCGGTGTAGCAAAAAATATGCATTCATCAAAAATTTAAAGTACAAAAGTGATTGCACATCGTGTACTGATTGTTATTATACAATGAGTAAATTACACGAAAGTCCTTGCACTATACCCTCCTATATTCATTGCCATGAAATTTAACAATGTGGTACTCAATATTTAATATTTATCTCAATGTGGTTTTGAGATGTTGCGATTTAATGTTAGAAAGACAAAACGATCACCTAAATTTCAATAGTCAAGGATCACATTAAGACATATCTTAAAGATCGCGTACCTCATTGTTATCTTTTAAAGTTCAGATATGATATTGAAATCAGGCGTGTAGTTCGGGGATTTTTGTGTAATTTACTCTTATATATTTGATATGGATGTTTTTTGTGATTCGCTGGTAATGTATATATTGAAAATGTCAAGTAAAAAAGGATTAAGAAGCAAGTAATATTCATTGTTATATATATATAGTTCAACTGTATATGTGATTCATTGGCAGGACAACGTGCGTTTATTGTAAAATTCAAGTATAAAAAGTGATTGTACAACACGTAACATTCGTAGTTATATATTTCTTATTGGATGATTTTCATGATTTATTGACATCTTTATTGCAAAGTTCAACAAGCAAGTAATATTCATTGTTATATATATAGTTCAACTATATATGTGATTCGTTGGCAGGACAACGCGTGTTTATTGTAAAATTCAAGTATAAAAAGTGATTGTACAACATGTAACATTCGTAGTTATGTGTTTCTTATTGGATGTTTTTCATGATTTATTGACATCATTATTGAACAGTTCAACAAATAATATTTGTTGTAATATCTTTTATATTGGATTATTTCACAACGATATACTATACTATAATGAAATAGAAACACCCTCATTTATATAAAAAATATCACATACGTAAATATATGGGAAAAATGGGGCTGCCCCTATGGCTGCCCCCATCCCATTTTTTGTCAATTTTTTTATTTTTTTTTGAAAAATATCACTATGTATATTCATCCCTATATCCCTCATATAAGCCATTCGAATTTCGTCAGAAACAGAGACTCCTACGGTCTCCATCAAGACATCATTTTTTAACGGTCGCAAGATTTTTTAAATCGACCTTGTCTGGATGGAGGCCGTAGGAGTCTCTGTTTCTGACGAAATTCGAATGGCATATAAGAAGGATATATGGATGAATATACATGACGATATTTTTCAAAAAAATCACAAAAAATGAGTCGGGGCAGCTCATTGACCCCTATATATATGATTCAAATAATTTTCAAACACATGTAAAGAATAAAGCAAAAATAATATCCCTCTATAGTTTAAGTTGTTTGATGCTCCATTGTGGAAAAAAAGTTGAGAAATCATGCCCCCCCCTGCAATGGCGGGTTCGTGGGCCAGTTTACCATTTATAACCATAAGGTCAGTGATCCGACCCGATCCGAATAATGGATCCGACTACTCGAACACCTCTGATTGGCTCAAAATGGGGCCATGATAGATCTGACGCATTCTCCGCAGGGGATCTGAGCCGTTGAATCCCTGCCTTCCTCCCTTGTCCCGGTCCCATCGCATCCGCCCACTTGAGAAAGAGAAAGACCACACAATTTTGAAGGTCATGGGATGGCTCTTCGGGGGGGTCAAAATAAGCAAGGAGGGTCGTACACGTGTCGCCTTTCGGTTGGCTGCTCTTTGACAAGCGGCCTATCCGGTGGAGGGAGTGGCGGTGAGATTTGGAAATATCTCATCTCTCGAATATTTTGTGGTGGACGGCCCATTGCACTCCTTGGGGAGGGGCTATTTTTTTATATTATCATTCAAGGACCATGATATTTTGCTAGGGATATCCCCAACATATTCATTCACGGGAATGGGCATTCTTAGGACATGTTGGACTAAATGCTAAAAAGGTAAGGAGAATAAGACACGATGTTTTATTGTCTTTTGGCTAATTTAGTTGTAATGCCATACCTGGTTGTCATGAAAAATTTTAACTGAAAGGATTATTTAATAAATAATAAATGGTATTCGGGTGATTAATCGGAAATATTTGATTAAGTTATTCCATCTGGGTTTCAAATGGTACATAGTTTATTTTTAATCAACATAAAAGATAATTTTGAAAAAAAATGAAAAATAAAAAATATTATTCACCAGTCATTCATTTAATTGAATCTAATGTTCAAGTGGATCAGGTAGTAGTATATCTCATATCCGGTTATGTTCTCTCTGACTTAGAAAGTGAAATTGAAGTCAAATACATATTTATCAGTGCTTTCTCTACCTCCTTCTATTATATTCTTAGAATACATGGTTGTGAAGAGAGTGTCTACCTCGCATAGATGAATGTAACAATAAGCCTAGTTGACGAGCTATTACAATGTCATTGACATGTAACCCATTTAATCGAGATTACAATTTTACCGAGTATAATATGTAAGCCTACATTCATGAATGATATAACACATATTCAACATGAACATATCTCCTTGAAGGTACGCTGGTTGTTGGGATAGCCAACTCCCATAATCACGCTCGAAGCAAACTCTTAAAGGAGTCACATGTTTAACTTGGCTGAGATGAGAGAATTCCAAGCACATCGAGATATATATGGGATTTGAATAATTGAAGGGTAAATGTGGATCGTTGAACATCACGAAGATCTCATGATAATATTGATGAGAAATGTGGAAAAAATAAAGGTACTTGTTGTGAATTAGATTTTGCTTGTTCCATTCTATCCTTTCATTTTCCATGAAAAAGGAAAGATGAATTGATCCATTCATCGGATCCTAGTTCTCAAGCTCTCAGCGGTAGGGCGGTGCTCTGACCAATTGAACTACAATCCCGATGAGGTGTACAACAATACATATTGGTTAGTTTCATTTAAATTATCTTATTTTTGCTAAATTGTAATAGAAATATAAATGATATCATGTCTGCATGGATATGGATTCCTGTAAGAGTGATACACAAATAGAATTTGACAACTTATTCCTCTAAGAAATGAAAAAGACAATGTACTACATGCCCAAATTGCATATATCATTCTTACGATATATGTTATTTGATATTTTTAGGTAATTTATTCCTCTAAGAAGATGAAAAACAATGTGTACTACATGCCCAAATTACGAATGTAGTAGTAATAGCATTTCACCTTTGAAAGTCATGAGTGCGGAAGACATCCTTCCAATGCTGCATTACCCATTGCATGGTTGTCGATGTTTTAAGCCGACATGTTGCTTAAGACGATACTTGATTCTATATATTATTTCATAGTTGCCACTATTAATGCTCTCTCTTTCACTTGTAATATAGACTTCCCCTTTCCATCATTCGCCTCATCGACATCTCACCACCACACATTGTCTTCGATTTCAAAATCAATTTTTCCACAAAAAAATTATTTGTTTGAAAAAAATTAAGGAGTAGAGTTTGATACATTTTGCTCTCTATGTTTGTCCTTCGTTCAAGAGAGCAAAGATTCAAACCCTAATATAACCATTACAATTTTATTGAGATCCTTGCCTCTATGCCTCCATCCACGCACCCCAACCACACCAAAAATAGGCGTTGGAAAATGAGATAAAATAAGGGGCATGATTGCAAGTTTTCCCGAAATTTAAGCTCCCAATTAAGAACAAGAATAGCAAGATGTAAGAACAAGAACCATAATAATGAGGCACATCATCACAGGATTCCTACTGTCCCCATCCATCCAATTTATATCGCTTTGTTTATCTTACGTCCGCCTCTGATTGTTGTCATCTCCATCGCCATCATCGATCTTAACACTCGCAGACACAAACACACCGTTGCAGAGAACACCACTTTGCTCTCTCAGAGAGAGAGAGAGAGAGAGAGAGAGAGAGAGAGAGAGAGAGAGAGAGGCGCGTACGAGGCAGAGTTGCCAAGCGTCAGCTGCAGACATGGAGGCTCCGGTTCTCCAATCCCAAGCCTCCCTGTGTTGCAGAAGGCCACCCTCCGCCCCTCTCAAGATCCGCACCCTCCATGGGCCCTTCACTCAAGTATGACCCACCTCGTGTTTCGCTGAAAAGATCGCATCTTGCTCGCGTTTCGATCGATTTCGCTTTGTGGGTCGTCGTTAATCTCGATTTCCACGTTGTTTTCGCCGATGGGTATTGCGGGTTTCGCTGCTGGGATGACGTTTTGGGGTTTTATTCGCTGCTGTTTGCTGTTCCTGCGCGTCAAAACGGATGAGTGGTTCTGGGATTTTTGATGAAACATTTGGGTTTCCGGAATACCCAATCAGGTACCTGGAGATTTCGGCGTTCGAAATCGATATTTATTTTCGTTTTTGGGTTCTCTTTTTCGATAGAGAATTGGCATTTTGGTGATTTGAAATTGCTGTCAATTGTTTTTTCTCTTAATGGTTCAGATTGGATTGGTGGATTCATGGTGATAGGGATTTGTTGCTTTTCCAGATTTGCATTTTTGCCGTATTGGATTGTTGTTTATTCGAAAGAGACCTGGTATTTTATTGCTACTTTGTGCATGTTTCAGTATTCTCTTTGCCACAGAGGCATTATTAGCGTGAGATTCGCTCCTCGGATGACAGCAAGTTCAGGTAAGCGCAATGTTAAATGATGCCTTCAATTGTAGTTATATTGTGCTGATATTCATATATAGTGTTTTGCTTCTTTAACTTTTTTATTTTTATTTTGAAGAGTATCCAAGGAGGCGACCAAAAAAGAGCTTGACACCCAAGACCAATGCCCCCAGTCCTAAAGGATTTGCACCTAGAATTCAAGTTGGTACAGAAATAAGGAAAAAAGATCAAATAGACAATGCGGAAGAAAGGGAGGGAACTTCAGGGTATGGTGTTAGGGAACAGAAGTCCGGATTTACATCTGGGAGTTTGACAAAAAAGCAAGAAGATGCGCTGGATGAATTGGAAGAAGACACTGCAGATTTCGAGGATTCTATTGATGGAGCACTCACGGGGGACCATTCTGTTGTGCTACAAAGTGATGAAGGTCTGAGTGAGGGTGCAAGTGTTGTAGCTGTCATTGACGGTGTTGATGTCAATCCTAAAGCAATTGGTTCAGATGTGATGGTTGAACCTGAAGCCGAAGTTGACGAAGTGCAATACAAAGCATTCAGTTCAAGATTCAAAGATTCGGATGTTAGTGTTGATCAAGGGATTGCAGTGGAAGATGACAAATTTGTCAAAGAGGACACCACACGTGATGAAAAATACGCCGAGTATATATTGGCAAAACAAAAGGAAGAGGAATATGCATCGGCAAAGCGAAAGGAAGAAGAGGCTGCATTGGCGAAACAGAAGGAAGAGGAGGATGCACACGTAAAGAGGAAGGCAATAGAGGAACTTGCAGAGCAGAATGTGTTAAAAGGAAGTAAGGTGTTTGTCTATCCAGATCCGGTAAAGGCCAATCAAGTAACTGAAGTTTATTTCGATCGAAGTAGAACGGTTTTGGTTGGCGAATCTGATGTATTGATTTTGGGTGCTTTTAATGGCTGGAGATGGAATTCATTCACAGAAAAATTGCTAAAATCTGATCTTCCTGGAGATTGGTGGTCTTGCCAACTCCATGTGCCAAAGGAGGCCTATCAAGTGGATTTCGTGTTCTTTAATGGAGGAAGTGTATATGAGAACAATGATTTGAAAGATTTCTGTATAGCAGTAGATGGCGGAATGGATTCTTTCACTTTTGAAGACTTTTTACTTGAGGAGAAACGGAGGGAACTTGAGAAACTTGCTGCCGAGCAAGCTGAAAGAGAAAGAGAAGCTGAAGAACAAAGGCGCAGAGAAGCAGAAATTGCAGCCAGAGAAGCTGACAGAGCACAGGCAAAGCTTGAAACTGAAAGAAAACGCAGCGAGTTGCAGACGGTATTGAATGCAGCCACAAATGCTGTTGACAATTTATATTATATGATTCCCGAAGTTTTCAAAGGTGGGGATCGCATCCGAATATTTTTTAACAGGAGTTCCAGTTCCCTTGCTCATGCTGGAGAGCTCTGGATTCACGGGGGGCACAATAATTGGAGTGAGGGATTATCGATCGTTGAAAAGCTCTTTTCCTCTAACAAGGAAGGAGGTGATTGGTGGTATGCAGATGGTAAGATTCATCAACTTATATTTGAGAGAAACACTATTAAGAGCTAGTATTGCATAGTGCCTTTAAATAATTCCTGTGTTTTTGAGGGGTACACTAGAAATGTGCACGTTGTTTTCTCTATTCATCTTGCATTTCTTTCTCGAACAGTTGTAGTAATAAGTCAAAACTAATCCAATAAGAGTGCACGGATTTTCTTGACTAAATATGGTAACCGGTTTAGGTAATATTTAAAAATAGCTTGCATCTGTGCCATGCGCGTCACTTTCCAATTCTAAGACCAATGAGAACTACAACATTTATATCCATCTCTTCTCGATTAGCAGGTCAATCACCATTTGCTCACTGCTAAATTAAAATCCTTGGTTCAAAGGACCCCCTGTAGGTCCTGAAGTACCTTCTGCAATTCTATATGAACTTTATCTGTCGATGAGAATGTCAATTTGAGAGGTTGTTGGTCACTACTAGATAGCATTCTGAGTCAAGTTTAGTGTGGACTTAGAGAAGACGCAAAGTATTCTCCTTGATGCTCATATTTTCATCTTATCAAGCAAAGATACATGTTACTCCATTAAAAAAGATAACACACACCATTGTATTCAAAATCGAGTGGTTTTCTTAAAAAGATAAATAAGGAATATATTTCTTCACGGATCAAAGCAGAGTGCTGATATTAACACTATTCCTTTTACATCGTTATAGACAGGGGTGGAGCTAGAAAATTTTAGTCAAATCTACACATGAATAGGTAATTGAAAATACTATTATTGGGTTAAAGAGTTTTGAAAGTGATGGATAAACTCTAAGAGAAACTTATATAATTTATCGAAGTTGCGCTCGACGAATATTCATTATATAGAAATCATCAATGACTTCTTCCTTGGTGACATTTTTTGGTATTTCTTTTCAATGTAAGCAATCATACAACTGCTCGAAAATCCATGTTCCATGCATATTGGAAGAAGATGGATCACCGGTAGGGATTAGACCATCATGATGGGCACTTTCTGAAGATTGTTGTACATCTTTATCACAATTATCAGCTCTTGATTTCTTGAAATAAGAGTCGATTGTTCTTTTAACCATAATCAAATCTAAGTTCAAATAACACAATGCAAATAACTAAATTGTTAAACTAAACTAAACTTACAATTAATTGGAAAAAATCTACATCTACATGTATAAATGACATACCAAAAAAATGAAACTTCGAATCAATTCTTACTTGGATTTTAATTAATAATATACGTAATGTAGTCTTTAATTAATAACATCATGACTGTAACTGTGTCTTTTTGTATTTTGGCTTTGTCTAGTTGATTTTGATGGAGTGAATGCGATCTTTTTTCAGAAAAATATTTTTGAGGGAAAAAGTTATAATGATAATTCTACCATTTTATCATGTACTATTTTTTAAGTACCTAATTATTGATAACTGCATATTTATATCAAACTGTTCTCTATATTACATACGTAATCTATATTTTCACATATAATTCTAATGTTTTACATACCTTATAAGTTTCTTTATTGTTTCATTCAACTTCTATTTATTTTTTTAATATCTCCACTAACTTCTTGAGTTAGCGGCTAATGATTCTAGATATCTTTCTAGTTGTTTCTCCATCATGGTGAGATATTTAGCTCTGCAAAATTTAACCATGTAATCAGTTATTTCCAACATATATATGGCTAACCTCTTGAGTCTCAACCATTGCTTCGCAACCATCACTACCATCTATATTAATGTAACAATATTTATACGAATTAGAAAGAACCCCTATAGCTTAAACTTAAACTTTTCCTTACATATAGTTAACACTCTTTATGACTGTGTTGCAAACGTATCTGATTCAGCTTGAGACATTGATCCACACCAGTTGCAGATACACACAATAGATTCAATTCTAATATGATTTGCATTCCTTCCATAGATCAATCCGGTACACGACAGACCCAAATTTTGAACTGGACTAAGGAATACAACGATCAAAGTTCAGAATCTTTCCAGTCTTCAAAGACCAAATCACAGACCCAAAATCAGATGCTTGATGGGAAAATAAAGATATTGATTAATAAAACCACAACAAAAAGAGAACCAACATAAATCAACCAAATGCGGTAACCAATATTGTCGCAACAAACCATAGAAATATTGGCAAATTGAAAGAATTTTAATAAAGTAGAAGTCAAAACTTGACCCTCAGGCTGCAGCCGCCCCTACTTCCACTCATGATCCCCCCCTCCCCCCTCCCCGGACCACGTGAACGTCGTGAAGTGCACAACTTTTCCATGGACGGGGTGGACCACAACTACAGCTCGCTGCATTGCACGCCAGTCCTTTTCTGGTAGCGGGTAGGGTTGATGGGTAGAGAATTCAGGAATGGGGATTGGGGAGGGTTGATTAGAATCTGGGAATGGGGATGGGGGGTCGAACCGCAGCTGCGCACTTGCAGGCTATTTGCAAATAATATAAAAACATAATGAAGGCATAGCTGTTGGAATTGAAAAGGGAATAATAAAAAACTCAAGGGGGGCATTCCATATCTTTTCCATGGGGGGGGGTGGTCCGCCCCTGGTTATAGAGGTTGATCTTAGCTTGAGATGCTTCTCTGAAATTTTAATGATGCCAAAGATATGATCTTTTTATGGTCAATAACTTATCACATAGCTGTTTTGTCATCCTCAACTCAGTACATGGATATACTTAATGAGTTGGTGAATGAATATATCAATGCCCTTTTAATACCATTTCAGATGCCTTTGATTTAGTCTCTATTGGTAAATAGTGCCTGCTTGTACCATGGTTACCTGTATCTTTCTCATGGATGGGTGCGATATATTTATAATCCGTTTTGATTATGCATTTCCTTTGCAGTTGTTGTACCTCAAAGGTCTCTTCTTCTCGATTGGGTATTTGCTGATGGACCGCCTCAGAAAGCAAAAATATATGATAACAATAATCACCAAGATTTTCATGCCATTGTTCCTAGCGGTATCTCGGATCAAATTTATTGGGCTGAAGAAGAAAATATGATATTTAACAAACTTCAGAGTGATAGGAGAATGGAGGAAGAAGCTATAAGAATAAAGGTTATTGGTGCCCACCATACATAACTATGATGTTCTCGATGCTTTTGGTATAGTTAGCTGATAAGTGTCTTGCCATTTGCAGGCTGAGAAAACCCAGGAAATGAAAGTGCAGATGAGAAAGAAGACAGTGGAAATGTTTTTATTGTCTCAGAAGCATATTTTTTACACAGACCCACTTGATGTGCAGGCAGGAAAACCCGTTACAGTCTTCTATAATCCTTCGGGCACAGCTTTGAGTGGGAAACCTGATATTTGGTTCAGATGCTCGTTTAACCGTTGGACTCACCGGAATGGCACAGTGCCTCCTCAGAAGATGGTGCCTGCTGATGGTGGTTCCCATGTCAAAGCATCTGGTAAGTTCTACAGTCTTCAAACTTATGGAACACAACAAGGCTTGGCTAATGCATAAGTTCCCGTTATGCAATATTGCAATATCTAGAAAAGGGCCAGATCTCTTGAAATTATGAAACATAATTTCCCTAAAAAAATATACGTTTTCTTTCAAGATGCACCTTGAAATGGCAAGAAGCTGCTTACCATACTCTCATATTTCTCCCGAAGGCATTGGGAAAGTTTCCCAAGTTCTTCAGATGTGGATAATGCCATCCAATACGTTCAGTCATTAGTTGACTGAAAAGTTTCACTTGCTATACCATTTAATGGGTACCTAAAGGGGTTGTTGGAGTGCTCGTTGGGGTATACGGTCACCGTAGGTGGTGCAGCATAGCTGTTAATGTGGCCATGATTCAAGAATGCTAGAAACCATAATATTTACATGGCTTGCATTCGCATAAATCCATCCTACTCCATGAAGAAGCGGCCTAATAGTCATATGCTTATTTTTCCTCACTAAAAACAATAGTACATGACCTTATACATAGATCCACTTAACACAGTTTTCTTTCAATAGGCGATATGGGATCAAACACGAGATCACATACCGCTGAATGGACCTTGAGAGCATCCAATAACCCAACAACTCAATCCTCAACTCTTTCCATGCTTCTCAAGCTCTTTTTATAATGCTCTGATTGCAACAAACATAACTCCCACTTGCATATTACATGAAAGATTACATCTTAGGGCTGGGCTACACATTCGGCTTTTAAAACTGACACCATCAAAGATTCATCTCAGCTATTTATTTCTAGAGAACAAAGGATAACACTGAAATTCTTGAAAGAACATCAGGCGAAAGTAGTTAGATATATCCAGGGGAGCAGCTGGGCAAAGGCAAGTTTATTGATGAAGTGATGATGTACCTCAAATGTAGTGTGTTGAGATATTATTTATCTTCTATTGTTTATGTAATTTCTTTTCTTCATGTCTTCTTGTAATTTGCCCAATTGGTTTCTATCGTATGTAAGAGAACCCCAGGGCCTTTCTATAATGCAATTCATTCTTTCATCTTCACATGGTATCAAAGCGACGGTCCTAGTCCTGACCTAAATCCGTCCCACACTACAAACCCCTCCATCAACCCTAGCCGCCTCTAGGGATCGCCGCTGCCACCAGGGCTTGCCCCCTGTGCCGCTGCCAGGGCCACCGTGTCCACCACGTTCACCACAACCCCTGTGCAGCACCACTGCGCGGCTGCTGCTGCAGCTTGACGTCACCACCAGGGTGTCGCTGCCCACCCGCGTGGCCACCACAGCCACTGCAACCCCCGTGCGACACCCCCGCACGCCCCTGTGTGCCTCCACGCTTCTCTGTGCTTCTCTGAGAGGTCGATCTGTGGCATGAAATGATCTGATTTTGATCAGAAAACATGATTTCAGACCTATAAATCGCGTTTTCCGGCTCTTGCGCACACCAAGGATTGACGAGGATGGTTGTATAAGTCTACATGTACAACTGATCCTCCATATGATCATTTAGACCTGCTCAGATCGGTCTACTTCCCAGTCGAGTTCCGTTTCCAGCCGTTCTTCCATCTTGTCACTACCAAAGGTGATATTTTGCTTCGTCTGGTGCTTTCAAGGGTCCGGCTCCCATTGTTAAGATGGATGGGACCAGTAATCGACAATAACATGATATATCAGTGATATATCGCCGATATATCTGTATCGACGAGATATGTGTATCGATATTCATATGGATATCCTTTTCCAAGATATCAACAGAAATCTCATGAGATATCGATGATATAACGTCCTATCGGGCTATATTACTCGAAATTGAATGGTTTCAGTACAAAATTTCTCGGATATCGTTCGATATCGTCAATATTTCACCGATATCTATATTTATCAATGATATTACCCTTGTAAGCTCGATTTTACTACTTATTTTGCTACTCCTAATATTAAAACACATCATGAATTATATATTTTTGTTTTGGGCCCCTCGTCTGGTAGGGTATGGTGCTATAGGGGTGCATACGACCGTTATTCATTTGGTGGACTCTGCCCTCTTTGGTAATAGAGATGAAAACAAGTCTAATGCTGATCAAGTTAGAATCACAAGTCAAGAATACATCTCAACAGTCAGCTGTCAACATTAACAACCATCGATTTGTACAATATAATGTGTATTCATGTGCTAAATACACCTCATTCTTGCATATAACTATGTATTTGTATGATATTTATTGTTTTAATAACTAGAATGATCTTAATTCATGAAAAATCGCTTTTTACATCGTTTTTGAACAGGAGGACCGATACGATATCGATATTTCCTACCTTACCCTGCACAGAACTCTTGGTTCTAAACCCCTCATGACTAGGTAATCTCCTTTACAATATATTAATTTACATTTTTTCATTTATTTTTGTGAATAGATAAATCTTTATACCAAAGAAACATTGTCTTATTAATCATTATGTACATTTTTTGAATCAAGTGACTCATGTCAATGCCATTCATTGTCTTTTATGAACAAAAGAGGTGTTCAAAATGTGCTTAACTTAGCTACTTTGATTCCAAATTCAATGTTTATTAATCACCAATCAACATTAACAACGATATGTTCGATATGACCAATATGCGCGATATAAGGATCATAGATGATCTAGGTCTATATTTGTAAGTTATTTAATGTTATAAGAACTTGGATTAAATCCATTTACAATATCTATAAGTCAACAATTAACATTAACAGTGATATGTTCGATATGATCGATATGTGCGATATATGAGGCATAAATGACCGATATGTGTGATATAAGTGTGTATTTGTAGGTTATTTGTTGTTTTAATATCTTGGATGATCTTAATTTATGAAAAACGAGAAAAAATGATTTTTTCAGCCATTTTCGATATTTCCACCAATATCATTGATATATCGGTGATATATCCCGACATATCCTTTTTCGGGCAGATCAATATGATATCGATATCGATATTTCCTACCTTGATGGGACCAACTATGAGTTGTGGTCCATGCAGTTTCTCACTCTTATGCAGTGCAATAACAAGGAGCACATCCTGACAGAGCCAAAATCTGATGTATTTTTTTACTTTTTGATACTAATACAATATATATTGGGGTGGATCCCATCTTAGGAGGCCACCCTTTATTTTTATCAAAAAAATCGTGACAGAGCCAAAGCCGAC
This sequence comes from Ottelia alismoides, assembly GCA_037367405.1. NCBI lineage: Eukaryota > Viridiplantae > Streptophyta > Magnoliopsida > Alismatales > Hydrocharitaceae > Ottelia > Ottelia alismoides. Next base: position 172,209 of record JAZKJV010007616.1, on the reverse strand, counting down.
GAATAAGAATGGGACCAATGCTTCTTGGAAGCAAAATGATGTGTATGCGTGTATTTGGCTCTCCGGGACCCTCACCACAGAGATAGCCAATGATATTGTGAATCATCCCACTGTCAAGGCGATGCATGGCATTTTGGTATCCACCTATGCCCAAGCAAAAAATGTGGCAAAGATTTTTCAGCTTCAATTTGACATTTACAGGGTCAACCAAAATGGTCGTCCTCTGCACTCGTTCTCAAGGTTCAGGAAAGCGGTATGCGTATGCATTCGGACAGTCCATCGAATACTGAATAAACGGTAAGCGGGGACATATGCGGGGTATATGTGGTTCTAAACGGTTTTCTATTTTTTATTTTAAAAATAAATAAATATCTATGAATAACATTACTACTGAATTTATGTATCTAAGTGGAGTTAAAGAAGATCTAAGAAAAATGGTTCATCTTGGATGGTTGAGTATATATTTTTTAATTGCCTAACATTTAATCAAAAAAATTATTTAGCCATAAAAACTTCACATATTAGATGATTCACGATAACAAAAGTTCATTACACATATATGCACTACATGAGAAAAACCTTAATTGGCATATATTAAAGTATGACGATACATTGCATATACTCATGAAAACAATACATGAGATAAACATAAAATATTTCATATATATAATGGTATAATGCATTACAATTATATACAAATGAATGTCATATTCTTACAATTGAATGGAGGAAGAGGCAAATCTACGGAATTAAGCACCTGATTGAGATGATTGGAAAGTTGGAGGTGTTGGAACAATATGCGGGTCATATGCGGGCCACTTATGCGGGGATGGCACATAGTGCACTGATTCACGAAATTGGTTCGGTCTTGCAGCCTTTGCTACCGATTTCATGAACGCGGCACGTTCTACTCGCTCCGTGGCATGTTCGAGAAGCTTCACAGCTTCATGCCTTTTACGACATCTACAGAGTAGCAGGTGGCAGAAAGGAACTCCACGATGGTTGGAGTTTTCTTGGTTGCGCTCGACCCAGAGTACAATGCTGCACATACACAACTCCTCACTGGGGTGGCCATACATCCTATGGAGGAGGCCTATAGCCTTATTAGCAGGCTACTTCTTCTGCTTGCTGCCACTCCACAACCCTCCTCAGCGATGGTCGCTTCTCTCGGTAGAGGTGGGTCCACTCAGTTTAGAGGGCATACCCTCATTGCAGAGGCGGTGCACGTTAGCATGGTCCTTGCACCGAATGTCGTCGGCCAGGACACTCAAAGGATACATGCTACCAGAAGCACGTATATCATGTATCTGCTCGTGTGGCAGAATAGATCGAGCCTTCAGAGACTCCATCTTCACAGGCCGATCCACGCTTGGATGATATTGTCTCTCGTATAGGAGAGATCAAGACTCCAGTGGTAGACACCACCACTACAGGATCTACAGATACCACAGCCGCAACCAAAGCCTCTTCGAACTCCTCAGGTATCGCTTACGCATTTACCGGTAGTAGTGGTGCTGATATGACAGAGTAGATAATGAAATCTGGAGCATCCCACCATCTGTGTGGAGACAGAGCTCAGTTGAGGTCCTCCAAGACTATACCTCATGATAAATGGGTTGTTATTGCTAATGGGTCCACTTATCTATCAGAGGACAGGGGGATGTGCATCTGATGCCATCCATGTGCCTACAGAATGTTTTATATCTCCATGATTTTCAGTTGAACTTACTTTCCATTAGTCAGATTACTAAGGATCTGCATTGTCCTGCCATTTTTGACCCCCTCGTCTCTTGTGTTTCATGACAAACTCATGGGCAGGGTGATTGGATGTGGTCGTAAGAAGCGGGGGCTCTATAGATTGGTCCAGCCTCCTCATGCTGGTGTCTCTTCTATTCCTACTGGACCATTCCTAGCATACCAGTAGCACCTTCGTTTTGGCCACCTTCCTCTGCAGAAGCTGTCATGTCCTCCTATAGATTTCCACGCGGTCTTCTTTTCAGTGCGAGGCTTGCCAGCTTAGGAAGCACCACCGTTCCTCCTTTCCATCTCATCAGAGTCTGAGCAGTTCTCAGTTGTTTGGGCTCCTTCGTTTAGATATCTGGGGGCCGAGTCGTGTCCCTGATCATCAGGAACACCGTTGATGTTTTTTCTAGACTTTCTTGGATTTTCTTATTGGATAGTAAGTATGAGGCCGGGCATGTTATCATTTTTTTCATTAATGAGATAAAGAGTATCTTTTCTGCCAATATCAAATATTTGTGTTCTGATAATGCCTTAGAATTCTACACCTTACAACTTTCTGAGTTTCTTAGATCTCTTAGCATTGTTCACCAGACCTCATCCCAGCAGAACGGTATTGCCGAACGCAAGCATCGTCACTTACTTGATGTGACTAGAACCTTGTTGATCCAGAGCCATACTCCTCACGCTTACTAAGGTGATGCGGTACTCACTGCATGCTACCTAGTGAACCCCATGTCCTCTTCCATGTTGGGAAAGAAGATTCCTTTTTCAATTGTGTTTCTCGAGAAGGATCTTTTCTCCCTTGCACCTCGTGTGTTTGGTTCGGTTGCTTTTGTTCATGACTTCTCTTCAGGTCATGACAAGCTCTCTCCCAGAGCTTTCAAGTGCATTTTTGTTGGCTATTCTCGTACCCAGATGGGATACCGTTTCTTTGACTCGCTTTGGCGGAAATACTTCGTTAGTGCTGATGTTACTTTTTTTGAGTCTGTCATGCATTTTTCTCCCACAGGTGACAATCTAGCCCCATCATACTCTGACGCAGAGATCTACATGACTCCACTTCCTACTGTCATACCACCACCTCCACTTACTCCTGCTTTACCAACCCCACCACCTCCACCACCACATGCACCTACTCCTGTTCCTCCATCTGCTACTGTGGTTGCCCCTGGACTACCACCTACCTTGACTCAAATTTTGCCACGTGTGTTTATTTGCAGGTCTTGCTCTGTTCCCCCTACTCACAGGTTTTCCCCATCATCCATCATGCATCAGGTATGTAATGAGCACATTATTTCTGCTGATGGCACTACTGAGTTGTTTGTGCAACAGGATTCCATACGGGATGAGCAGGTGCCCTCTCAAGAGGGGAACTTACATGTTCAAGACTTAGCATATGATCTTGATGTGACAATTGCTCTGCGAAAGCAGAGATGTACGTATGCTACATATCCTCTTGCGGTCTAGGTTTCCTTGGGCAGACTATCAGAGGATTTCATGAGGTTTACCTTGGCACTATCAACCGTGGAGATACCACAAACATACCACAGACTTCATGACAGTCAGTGGTGTCTAACCATGGAGGGGGAGATGGCCGTGCTTCAGTCGTGTGGCACTTGGAGTCTGATTTTAGCTCCAATTGGTGCATCTGTTGTTGGGTGCAAGTTGGTATTCACTGTGAAGCACCGTGCATATGGTAGTGTGGATCGCTATAAGGCAAGACTTGTGGCACGTGGGTTTACCCAGACATATGGGGTGGACTATCATGATGCCTTTTCTCCAGTTGCCAGACATTCTACTCTGTGTATCCTTCTTTCTATTGCAGTGACATGAGATTGGCCCCTTTACCATCTTGATGTGAAGAACGCCTTCCTCTATGGTGATCTACAAGAGGTCTACATGCATCAGCCACCTGAGTTTACTGCTAAGGGGGAGTGTCAGAAGGTTTGCATGCTACACAAGGCTATCCATGGCCTTAAGAAAAGTCCAAGAGCATGGTTTCAGAAGCTCTCGGACTTGACAGAGCAACAGAGGTTTGCGTAATCAACTACCAATTACTCTTTGTATACATGACTCAGAGAGGTACAATAGTCATTCTTATCTATGTTGATGATATTATTGTAACAGGGGATGACGAGCAAGACATTGAGGTTGTCAAGGACTTCCTAGGTCAGCAGTTTGTGATCAAAGACCTTAATAGTTTACGTTACTTCCTTGAATTGGAGTTTGCTAGGAACTAACGAGGTCTTGTGATGACCTAGAGGAACTACGTTACAGATCTTCTTTCTGAGATACGCTTGGGAGATTGCAGACCTACCACTACTCCTATGGACCCGAGCATAAAGCTCTACGACGATGACACTGAGGAGGTCGACAAGAGGCGACATAGGGAGCTTGTTGGCAAGCTCATGTATGTGACTACTACCAGGACGGACCTATCCTTTGCCGTGAGCAAAGTGAGTCAGATTATGGAGCAGCCCATACATGCACATATGGATGCAATCCATATGATTCTGAGGTATCTGAAGGCATCACCTGGCACAAGACTTCTATTCAACAAATGTACATCACTTTCATTTACATCATGTGTAGATGCAGATTATGCTGTGTCCCAAGGATAGGAAGTCTACTTCAGGCTTCGTAGTGTTCGTAGGGAATTCCCTGGTGTCATGGAAGAGTAAGAAGCAACCTATGGTTGCCAGATCTAGTGTCGAGTCAGAATACATGGCCATGGCACATGCCAGCACAGAGATGATGTGGGTCAGATCTGTTCTTACTGACATGACTATCAAGGTGTCTCTTCCCATGCACCCCTAATGCGACAACCAGGTTGCTCTTTTCATTACAAAAATCCTTCCTTCTATGAGAGGACCAAGCACATATATGTGTACTGTCACTACACTTGTGACATGAATCATGATACAGAAGGGTCTCATCGCCACTACTCACGTCAGCTCTGGAGACCATACAACAGACGTACTTACTAAGACCTTAGCCAGAGGGCCTTACCAGAGATACTGCTCCAAGCTGAGCCTAAATGATATCTATGCTCCAGCTTGAGGGGGAGTGTTGAGATATTATTTATCTTTTATATTGTTTATGTAATTTCTTTTCTTCCTGTCTTCTTGTAATTTGCCCAACTAGTTTCTCTCCTATATAATAGAACCCTAGACATTTCTATAATGTAATTCATTTTTTCATCTTCACATAGTGTATTGTGATTTACGAGAGAAATGTAAATATTCAAGCAAATGATGTGAAGGTTAAGCATAAAATTCATATTATCAATGAAACCTATGTAAAAGTTTGAAAGGATCCATAAGAAAGTTAGTTACTAAAGAAGAAATATATTTAAAGTAGAATAAAATGGCAGGGAATGAAATATCTTACTTAGATAAGCACATTATATTGAATAAGCTATCCGTTGCTGCTAAATTATATAAAAAAAGGAAATGGATTGGGTAGATCAAGTGGTATATCACGACTTCCTCTCACGTGGTCCTGGTAAACGGAAGGCCTGAAGGGGTTTTTTTCAGCCGCAGAGGGGGTTGCGGCAAGGGTGTCCTCTGGCTCCTCTCCTCTTCATCATTGTGGCAGATGCTTTGACGGTGATGATGAGGTTAGTAATGAACATTGGATGGTGTGGGGATTATGAGAGGGATGACATTGCCATCGTTATTTTGCAATATGTGGATGACACCATTTTATTCATGGGAGCCGAGAAGGAGAAGATTCGACGGGTATCGTAAATCATGAACATCTTTGGAGATCTATCCCAGCTCTGCATCAATAGGGCGAAGTCCGTTGTGGTTCCGTTTGGCCTAAGCTCGCGCAAGAGGGAGGAGGCGGTGTCGCTTCTGGGATGTCCTACGGTTGGATTGCCGATCTCTTACTTGGGCCTCCCATTGGTGGCGGGGAAGCCCAGAAATCGGAATTGGAGAGTATTACTGGACAGGTTGGAGAGTAGAATGACGGGTTGGAAGGTGTCGATGTTGTCAAAAGGAGGGAAGATGGTGTTGATAAACACGTGTTGTCGGCAATTCTTATCTTTTTTTGCTCCACGAGGCAGCTTCCGATGGGAGTTCGTACTCGCATTGAGGGCCTCATGAGGAGCTTTTCTGGTCGGATGGAAGGCAGAATAGGCGCTACATTCATTTAGTGGGTTGGGAGAAGATGACGAGCTCAAGAAGAGAGGGGGTCTGGGCATCATGCGCATGGCTGAAATGAACAAAGCTTTTATGGTAAAGTGGGTGGTGCGGATCTGGGGGGATTCGGAGGACATGATTTGCAGACTGATGAGGAGGATATATGGCATGTCTATGTCTTTGACGGCTACACCATACTGTCTGCCGTCATCATTATGGAAGGGTATCACTGAGGTGCTGACGAACATTGTAGTGAAATTGCGGCCCGTTTTTTGTTATGGTGCGTCCTTTTGCTTTTGGATGGATGATTGCATGGGGGACATGAGTTTGGATGAGTTGTTCCCGCGCTTGAGCCGGCTCGCAGCTAACAGGGGGCGACGGTGAAAGAGATGTGGGTTCGCGACGCGTAGGCCACGACATTCATCTCTGGTTTGTCGGACCAAAGGGTTGAAGATTTCATCGCGTTAAATGCGCATCTAGCATAGATTGAGGGCCTCGGGGGGGAGGGGGGGAGGGATCATTTCTCTTGGTGTGAGGGCAGATTTTTCATCAAAAAGACTTATCGGAGGAAGGGGCGGAGGTAGCGATGGATGAGGCGGTGGTGACGGACTCCAGATGATCTGGAAGAGTAGAGTGCTAAATCGGATAAAGATTTTCCTTTGGTTGCTTCGTCGGGATCGGATTTTCACTCAGGTTCGTCGAGGTCATTTTTTGGGTTTGGACATTGGGGCGTGCGTAAGATGTGGTGCCGCGGGTGAAGATTCAGATCACCTCTTCTTCTCGTATCCGTCCTCGGTTCAGGTGTGGAATATGGTCGGAGTTACATGGGCTCGGGGCATTGATGGTACGGATTTCTGGAGCACGTTCAGATCAATGTGTGGTTACAGCCACGACGATAGTGCGCGCTAATTTGCAATTTTATGGGCAATTTGGTGCGCAAGAATTGTGTTATCTTTGGAGGGATGAATTATTATACATAAAATATAGTGGAGCATAGCAGAGCGCTGTGTTCGTTGTAGACAATGTAACTTTATGTTTTTTTTCTATTATATATAATCTATATTTTTGGAGATGAGTCCCAAGTTCTGGGACATCACCAGTTTTTCCTTTTCAAAAAAATTATATAAAAAAAGAGAGGAATTATTTACATGCTTTCTGGTGGGAACAATAAACTGGAGAGCTAAATAATGCAAGTTATCAAATAAACATGTGGAAATAAATAAATATAACATCAAATAAAATCTGATTAGTTTGTCGGGTAACCATTCCATCTGAGTTCAAGCAACTGATTTTTTGCAACCTTGTTCAATACGCTTCAATTGTTCTTCACTTGCTACTTGATGCACATTGTTGACAACTTCAGGAAGGTTCCTGCAACATCTATTCTACCATATGCGCCATATATGCTCTTCCACCATGGCTTTGACAACATCCTTGTCAGGTCTTCTTGTGGCATGCCCGATCGTGAACCCCATCACGAGATGAGTTTCCGAAGCGGGGGAGAGTTGATGCCAACGGTAATCAAGAGTTTGGTCAAAATTAGGGTTTTCTGTTCAATTTGAACCATGCCATTTGTTGCGAATCGCTTAAGCACACCCAAACGAGATCAATCAAGCAAGCACTGAGACGTACATATTTACATGGTTTACCCATATCTGGACTACGTCCTTGAGCGGTGGTGACCAATTTTCATTATGTGGAGAAAGAAGAGAGTACAGAGGATACAGAGAGCCCTAACCCTAGGGAGTTTATATAGTGCTCCCATACAAATGGATCCCTCTAGGTCAGATGGTTAGGATTAAAGGCATATCAACAATCTCCATATTGAATTGAATCCTCCGGGAAGCTTTGCCAAGCTTCACAGTGCTACCGCCAGTGCCTCCTTGAGGCTACTGCCAACTGTCGACATTGAGCAAGTCTAAATAATGTTTGAATTTACTCCTAGGAACAACCTTTGCGAACATATCAATTGGATTATCTACTATGCCGACCTTTACCTTGATCCTCTTCTCAGAACGAATGAAGTGATATATGACATCTATGTGTTTGGTCCTCTCACGATGCATATGATCATTGGTTAAGCATATCGCACTAAGACTGTCACAATATACTATAGCTTAATCATGTTGTAGACCGAAATCTCCAATTAAGCCCTTCAACCATATGCGTTCCTTTGCAACCTATGTCAAAGCCATGTACTCTGCCTCCGTAGTAGACAAAGTAACTGATGACTGTAAGGTGGCCTTCCAACTGATGACCAAATCCCTCAAAGTGAAGACATAGCCTGTCATTGATCTCCTCTCATCGACATCTGCAACATAGTTGACTCTGAATAACCATCAACAAAACACTTCGAATCAATTATGTAGATGAGGTTAATGTCTGATGTTCATCTCAAATAACGAAAAATCCACTTGCCTGCCTGCCAATGCTCCTCTGAGTTGCCCATGAATCTGCTAACACCACTCGCAACATGAGCGATGGCAGGTATTGTGCATACCATGGCATACATAAGATTCCCAACAACGCTGGCATAGGGAATACATGATATGTGTTTCTTCTCTGCGTCTGACTGAGGAGCGAAAGAAACCGAGAGATGAATACTCGCAGCAGATGGAGTACCTAGATACTTGGCTGTAGACATCCCAAATATCATTACAACTTTCTCAATACAATTCTTTTGAGACAAGAAAAGCTTCCTTTCTGCACGATATCTAATGATTTCCATCCTTAATATCTTCTTTGATGCACTAAGGTCCATGTCACACTCTAAACTAAGGAGCTTCTTCAGATCATCTATGGCACTCTTGTTCTTGGCAGAAATCAGCATGTCATCGACATACAATAACGGATAGATGAAGGATCCATCCTCCATCTTGTTGTCGTGAACACAACAATCATATGTGCTCCTGTTGAACCCATGATCAATCATGAAGTTGTCAAACTTCTTGTACCACAGCTTGGGAGACTGCTTAAGTCCATACGGGGACTTCTTCAATCTATACACATGGTCTTCCTTCCTTTATGTGAGATGCTAATCCCTCTGACTGACACATAAGAATGTCGTCTTTGAATTCACCATGCAAGAAAGCTGTTGTCGTATCTAACTGCTCCAGTTCCAAGTCTCGATGTGCTACAAGAGCTAGTAACACCCTGATGGATGTATGTCTTATAATGAGAGAATATCTCGTTATAATCTACATCTTCCTTCTGACTGTAAACCATCACAACTGGGCGTGTATTGTATATAATGCCTTCATTGCATGAGATTCCTGTCTTTTTCTTGAAGACCCATTTGCATCCAATTACCTTCCTCCTCTTTGGCTACTTAACAAGCTCCATGTCTCGTTCTTGCGAAGAGACTTTATCTCCTCACCCATAACAGCAATGCATTGTCCAGATTCTGCCCCAGCTATTGCCTCCCTGTAAGTGGAGGGCTCTGGAGATTCTGCCTTCTCCGCAACCTATAGTGCAAATGCAATCATGTCTTCAAATTCGTATCTCTATGACAGATGTATCTCTCTACGAGACCAATCAGTAGCAACACTTGGTTGCCTCTCCTCTGGTTGCTCAGCTTCATGCTATTCAACAACAACCTGATCAGGAGTGGTTTGATCAACTGCGTGATCAGTACTTGGTGTTCGTTCAAACTCCACATATTCATGGACATCATCACTTGTCCCTGCATCAACAGACTCCTTACTTGAATGAAGTATGAAATTCTCATCAAAAGTAACATTCCTGCTAACAATAATTCTATGCTCAGAAGGGGACTAGATTATGTATCCCTGTACTCCTGCACCATGTCTCGAAAACCCCATTTCTTTGCTCTTGGTTCTAACCTTCCTTCACTAACATGATAATAGGCATCGCAACCAAAGACTCGTAAAATATAATAATCAACTTGATTACTAGACCATACATCCATGGATGTTTTGCAATCAATGGCAGACGTGAGATTCCGATTCACCAAGTAACAAGCTGTATTCACAGCTTCAACCTAGAATGCTCTACCAAGTTTAGCATTAGAGAGCATGCACCTTGCTCTCTCCAGAAGCGTCCTGTTCATTCATTTCGCAACTCCGTTTTGCTGTGGTGTATCTCTGACGGTGAGGTGTCTCGCAACACCCTTCTCTTTGCATAGCTCATTGAACTCGGACGTATAGAACTCCGGTCGTTATCTGCACGAAAATGCTTCACCTTCTTAGAAGTATGGTTCTCCATCAAGATCTTCCACTGCCTGAAGGTCTGGAATACCTCTCTCTTGTGCTTCATCATGTGCACCTACACCATTTTGGAGTAATAATCAATAATAGATAGAAAATACCTAGCACCTCCCAATGATGGGACCCATGAAGGATCCCAACAATCATCATGGATGTAGTCGAGCGTCTCTTTAGTCATGTGGATACCATTGTTGAATTTCTTCCTGTGTTGTTTCCCGAACACTCAATGTTCACAGAACTCCAACTTGGATCCCTTGAGATCTCAAAACCCTTGTGACTAAGGATATTCATCCCCATCTGACTCATGTATCCAGCCGCATATGCCACAAATTTGACTTTGCTCTCACGACTTGGGACACCCTTGCAATATAACCCATAACTGTTGACCCCTGCATGACGTAAAGGGTCTTCTGCTTGTTGCCTTGATGACAACCACCCAACCTTTGGCAACCTGCATGATTCCACTTTCATCATTGTACCTATATCCTTTAGAGTTTAAGACTTCAAGAGATATCAGGTTCTTCTTCAGATCAGAAATATGGTGTATTTCTGTCACCGTCCTCATGATTCCATCATGCATCTTGATCTTTACAGAGTCGATCCCTATAATCTTGCACACTGCATCATTCCCCAGGACGATGTTTCCGTCATCTATCTTCTTTTTGGTGAAGAACCAATCTTCATTGGGAGTCATATAGTAAGAACAACCTGAATCATGAATCCACGTGCTTTTCGTCATCTTCTAATTTGTGACGGTGAGAACTAGATCATCTTCGGAATCTGCGCCTCTTTGAGCCATGATAACAATTGTAGCTTTGCTTTTCTTCTTTGGACAATCCTTCCAATGTCCAGGTTCCTTGCAGTAATTGCATATCCTTAGCATTGTGATTCTTTGACTTAGACTTCTTCTTTCCCTTCTTCGCATAGGCAGAATTAACATGACTCTTTTCATGAGTCATAACCAAACATGCACTATTAGCGTTCCGCTTCCCCATAGCCATATGTCGAAGTTCACGCGTATGCAGACTCACGTGAACTTCCTCTAGGGTATCGATTCTCTTTCCATAATAAATGATTGAACAAAATTCTCATACGATAATGGAAGAGAAACCAATAAAATCAAGGCAGCATCCTCATCTTCAATCTTAACATCTATGTTTCCTAAATCCATCAATGATGTATTTAAGCGATCTAAATGTTCTTTAAGAGATGTACTTTCCTGCATGTGGAGAGAGAACATACATTGCTTCAAGAGCAACTTGTTGGTCAGAGACTTCGTCGTGTACAGACTTTCAAGTCTCAACCACAGACCATCCGCAGAATCCTCATCGGCAACCTCCATAATAATCCCATCCATCAAACACAGCATGATCGTTGATTACGCCTTCTCTTCTTGCACCATCAACTCGGGGGGTTCGAATGCCTTCACCCTCTCCTAATCCGAGGATGCCCATATGTCATGCTTCTTCAGAAGGGCGCACATCTTGATTTGTCATAAACTGAATCCGTTCTTCCCTGTGAGCTTCTCAATCTTCAGATGATCCATACGGAACCCGATGCTCTGATAGCAGTTTGTTGCGAATCACAACAACACACACAAAAGAGATCAATCGAACAAGTACGGCGACACACAAATTTACAAGGTTCACCCGTAACTGGGCCACGTCTTTGGACGGTGATGATAGGTTTTCACTATGTGGAGAAAGAAAGGAATACTGATGATACATAGAGCTCTAACCCTAGGGAGTTTATATAGTACTCCCGTACAGATGAATCCCTGAAAAAAAGATCCATATACCCCAAATACAAATAAAACCGCTCATAAAAAAATGTCACAAGGGGTGTGAAGGTGGAGCGCACCTGAGCCCCCTAGACCCCTCCAGGCTTGCTGATCGGACAACGAGACCCTCGTCTTATTTGGGTATGGTACGGTAGAAGGGATGCATGCTAGGTTCTTCAACCTGGATCATATGGTTAGGATTCAAGGCATATCAACATCATTGTTTTTTACATTTCTTTTTCCAAGTTTTTATTTATCTTTTATAAATAAATCATGATCAACTGAGATATCTAAGAATAACATGGGATTATGATAAAACCAATTAAATTAAAAGATTATGAAACAAAAATAAAGGACAATTTAAACCCGGAGTCTTTTTAAGAACCAATTAGAATTTGTTAGGAAAAAAATGTACTAAGCCTTCTCCCGCTATAAGTAGGGTCGGCTACATGGATTCTTGCTCAAATCCATGTTGAAAGATTCGACTATTTTTTACGCTGGCCGTCGACTACCTAACGCAACCCCTGCAAGAGTGGGATTTGAACCCTGGTCTTTTGTGTGGTAGACACACTGTAGTACCACTAGAATTTGTTAGGATTTTAATTATTTTTGTTGTGTAATCCCATCTGCTCTTTATATAAAGGAGTTTAAAAGTCAGATTTGAGTACTTAAATATTAGAATTTTTCCACCATCTCTCCCCTTTTCTCTTCTCTCTTCCTCCGTATTTCTTCCCCACAACCTTGCGTTACATGCGCATTCCCCATTCTTTTTCCATCCATTAAATTCCCTTGGTTGTGTTCTATAGTTTTGAATCATTACCCCTTTGCCGCAACCATATAACTTGCGGGCTCGGGCTCTCTCCCTCTCCACGTTCAACCATCATACCATGCTCAATCTTTGCTATTAGGAGAGATAAGAGATAAAGAGAGATGCTTGCTAGATTCGATTAAACCCCTCACCTATAAAGTTAGTGGAGTTAGTGGATTAACTAAGGATGTAGTGAGATTTGTAATGCTCTATGGTAACAATCGTCGAGCAATTAACAATATACATTTTTATGAATAAAAGAGAGGGAGGTATCCCTAGACGGGATACTCCGAAGGCCTTCATTATCAATTAACAATATACACGTGGGGATGTCTTTAAGTGAGATAAGTATGCTGATGTTAGGCTATACATAGAAGCTTCATATGCATCAAGATAATATTGAAGAAAAGTTGGTGTGGTACTGACAAAAAGATAGAAGTAAAAATTGATTTATGTGAATTAGGCAGGTGCAGAGTAGTGCCCTGGCCAAAGAAATGTTGGAGGGAAATTATTACGAAGGGTAGCGTGTTTTTTAATCTATGCCCATGTATGACTCCAAATTAGATATGTTTGGAAGCAAAGGAATCTATGCAATTGACCCCCTTTAAAGGTGGGAAAAAGGGGGAAAAGGCTTTGTTGTTGCAAGTGTAGGCTTTTATGAGATATCTCAATATGGCACCGCTGATCCTTTCTTTTTAAAATATACAATGAAATAGGATCATTTTGAATTTTGAATAAAGTAAGTTTCCATTATTACTAGTTACCTTTTGAATATATAAATTAAATTTCTTTTATCAAATGTGAAACTGAAAATTTCTCTGTTATTGTGATTTCTGGCAAATTTTAATCTTCTGCTGTTTAACCGCCTGCTTTCAGTTGTTTATCTTAACTTTATTTAGCTGGGGTATGCCGGCTAAAATGTTTTGTGCATTTAAAAGACATTATAAGCTTTTATTTGAGGGAATCAACCTTGTGCTGACATGTTCAAATCTTGTTACAGTCAAAGTTCCTTTGGATGCTTACATGATGGACTTTGTTTTCTCTGACCAAGAAAAAGGTGGAACATTTGATAACAAAAATGGTATGGACTACCACATTCCAGTCAGTGGAGGGCTATCTAGAGAACCGCCGATGCATATAGTACATATTTCAGTTGAAATGGCACCAATTGCAAAGGTAAACATACAACTGTCGTAAGTTCCATGTTTCCACATTATTAAATTGGTAGGAGAGTTATTTGCCAAGATGTTATGGGATGTCTCAGAAACACATATGTAACTTGATACTAGTTTATCCTAATAATAATGATTCCGGCTTGTAGATCATGCACATGGTGAAATATATATACCGGTAGGGTATTGAATAGTCGAAAAAATTAAAAAAGACAAAGCTTTCTCCCACTATAAGTAGGGCCGACTACATGGATTCTTGCTCAAATCCATGTTGAAAGATTTGACTATTTTTACGCTAGCTGTCGATTACCTAACGCAACCCCTACAAGGGAGGATTTGAGCCATAGTCTTTTGGGTAGTAGGCACACTGCATTACTACCAAACCATTTAAGTGGGTATACATAAAAAAATAAATTAAAATAAATACACCATATATGTAACAACTCAGCCATGGCCGGTCCCAAGCCCGGGTAAATGAGGAGGGTTGCGTTAGGTAGCTGATAGCCAGCGTAAAACAGTCAGAGACAACTTCCTAAATAGTACTTTTTTTCTAAAAAAAATACTATTTAAGAAGTTGCCTCATGACAGTCGGATCTTTTCAACATGGATTTAAGCAAACATACAGATTTCGTTGGGGCGTTCCCTACTTGCGACGCGTTGCATCGCCCGAATGCAATGAAAAATGAGCAAGGGCCGCTACATCGCAGCCTGGATGTAGTTCAAAATTTGCAAGGGTTCCCGCATGAGGAAGGCATGCGGGTAATTAAGCTAGTTCCCTGCATCACCGCCCGGATGCAGTCCAAAATTTACAAGGGTTCTCGCATAATGGACGCATGCTAGTAAAGAAGTTAGTCCAAAAGAGATAGTAATGGAAGTTGCGGATTGGTAGTTGGAATATTGGCACTTTAACTGAAAAGTTGATGGAGATAGTGGATACGATGGAAAGAAGGAAGATTCATATACTGTGTCTTCAAGAGACTAAATGGGTTGGAGAGAAAGCAAGGGAGATTGAGAAGACATGCTTTAAACTTTGGTATTCAGGTAAAGATAAGGGTAGAAACGGTGTTGGAGTAGTTGTTCATAAGGATTTGAAGGATTGTGTGGTTGAGGTGAAAAGATTCAGGGATCGTATTATTTTGCTAAAATTGGTGCTTGAAGAAGAAATTTTGAATATCACCTCAGTTTATGCACCGCAAATTGGTTTAGATGAAAGGACTAAACAAGCTTTTTGGGAGGATTTGGATAAGAGTCTACAAGGAATCCCACAAAGAGAGATGATTTGCATCGGTGGAGATTTTAATGGACATGTGGGAAAAGATACTTTAGGGTATGCTAGTGTTCATGGAGGACATGGTTTTGGAGATAGAAATGAAGAGGGAAAAGCCATCCTGGATTTTGCAACGGCATATGATCTTTTCATAGCAAACACTCTCTTCAAGAAGAGGGAGGAACATTTAATTACTTATAAGAGTGGGCCAACGAGAACACATATAGATTACTTTGCGCTGAGGAGAAGAGATCGGTTGTGTTGTAAAGATTGCAAAGTAATCCCATGAGAGAGTTTGACAATCCAACATCATTTGTTAGTCGTGGATGTACAAATTAAAGGGCTGGTAAAGAAAAGGAGGATTTCTAAGATAACTAGAACTATATGGTGGAATCTTCCACTGAAGCAAGCGAGCCTCAGGGAGAAGGTTTTAGAAGACTTATCTTGGGATTGTAGCGGTAGTGCAACCGAGATGTGGGAGGCAGTAGCATCTTGTATCCGGAAGGTAGCCAAAGAGATGCTAGGCGAGTCAAAAGGAGGGGCTCCAGGTCAAAAGGAGGCTTGGTGGTGGAGTGAAGGGGTGCAAGAGAAGCTAAAAATAAAAAGAGCTTGCTTTAAAGCTATGTCTAAGGGTAAAACAGAGGAAACTGTCACAAACTACAAAATAGCGAAGAAGGAAGCTAAGAAGGCCGTAAGCGAAGCCAAGTCAAAAGCTTGTGAAGTTTTGTATAAAAATCTTGACTCTAAGGAGGGACGGAAGGATATATTCAGGTTGGCCAAAGCAAGGGAAAGAAAGACCAATGACCTTTCTCAAGTAAGATGCATTAAGGACGAGGAAGGTCATGTGCTTGTTACTCAGAAGGATATAAAGACTAGGTGGGAGCAGTACTTCCATAAACTTTTCATTGGGGAAGGAAATAGAGAGATCACTTTGGGTGTTCTAGCTTGTAGTGAAAGTTACTTGAATCATGCAAGCTATAGACGGATACAAAGAAAGGAAGTAGAGGAGGCTTTGAAGGTTATGAGACCCGGAAAAGGTGTAGGACCGGATGGCATCCCTGTAGAAGCATGGAGAGTTTTAGGTGAGCATGGTTTGACTTGGCTTAGGAATCTATTCAATGTTATTTGGCGAAGCAAGAAAATGCCTGAAGATTGGATGAGGAGTATCGTGGTGCCTCTTTATAAGAATAAAGGAGACATTCAAAATTGTTCAAATTATAGAGGTATCAAGATGATGAGTCACATTATGAAAAATTGGGAACGTGTGATTGAAAGAAGGTTGAGGCAAGTTTCCAACGTAAAAGAAAACCAATTCGGATTCATGCCAGGTCACTGAATGATTGAAGCCATCCATTTGCTGAGGAGAACAATGGAGATTTATAGAGCTAAAAGGAAGAACCTCCACATGATCTTTATTGATTTGGAGAAGGCTTATGATTCTGTCCCACGAGAGATATTGTGGAGAGTGTTGGAGAAGAGACAAGTACCTGTCCTATACATTAACCTCATAAAGGACATGTATGATAGGGCTTTATCTTGTGTAAGGACTCCATCTGGGAAGACTGGATATTTTGACATCAACATTGGTTTACATCAAGGTTCTGCTTTGAGTCCATTTCTTTTTTACTTTGATTATGGACGAGTTGACAAGTCACATTCAGGATGAGTTACCTTGGTGTATGTTATTTGCTGATGATATTGTGTTAATTGACGAGACTAGAGATGGAGTAAATGAGAAGCTTGAGGTCTGGAGACATGAGTTGGAGACTAAATGATTTCGTATAAGTAGGGCTAAGACGGAATATATGGAGTGCACCTTTGATGGAAGCAATGGTGAAGGAATCGAGGTGAAGATTGGTGATGATAACATTCAGAAGAGAAATTCCTTTAGATATCTGGGATCTATTCTGCAACATGATGGGGAAATTGATGGAGATGTCACTAATAGAATAAGTGTCGGCTGGCTAAAGTGGCGATGAGCCTCTGCTGTTCTCTGTGATACGAAAATTCCTTTAAAAATTAAAGGAAAGTTTTACAAAGCAGCTGTGAGACCTGCTATGCTTTATGGATCCGAATGTTGGCCTGTGAACCATAAACATGTGCAAAGAATGAATGTAGCAGAAATAAAAATGTTAAGGTGGATGTGTAGACACACACGTAAAGATCGGATTCGGAATGATGTAATCAGAAAGAAAGTTGGTGTAGCTCCGATCGAGGATAAGATGCGAGAAAATCGCTTAAGATGGTTTGGACATTTGCAAAGAAGATCAGCTGATGCACCAGTTAGGAGATGCGAGTGTTGGGATGTTAAGCCGGCTAAGAGAGGGCGAGGACGGCCCAAGAAGTGTTGGAAAGAGACCATACGAAGGGATCTTAGTTTTGTGGATATAAGCCTGGGATTGACTCAAGATAGATCTGAATGGAGGCGAAGAATCCATGTAGCCGACCCTGCTTAATTGTGGGAAAAGGCTTTGTTGTTGTTGTTGTACACCATATATGTAACTTCTGGTCAAGTTCACAATTCATGCATGTTTCAGTTTCAATATTGAGATCACATAAGTCCAATTGCTATAATCAAAATACCAACCGTCATTCATATACATGCACGTTAGCCACTCCACTTGGATGCCAGTAAGTCACATTCAAGAGTTTGCATTGATGTTTTCAAGTACTATTCCATTCATTTTTCTTTGGAGCTTGGGTTTGCTCTCTGGGCCAGGGAAGATTGGCATAGTGCATTACAAAAGAAAAAAGGGGTTTCATGATTTCTTTTTCTAGTAAAGGTTGATTTTGTGACAATATCTTTGCTATGACAAATTTTGAATTACCACTCATTACTCTCTTATGAAAATTCAATATGCCATGGCACGTTTGGATCATGATGAGCACTTGGTTTAAGTACTGAAAATGCCAGATTGTTTTTCATGAACCGAAGCAAGTGGTTTTGCTTTCCTGAACTCCTAAAATTTTGACTAGTTTGAACCCCACATAGTGTCACAACAAAAGTCATGTATCCATAACTGTGGTTGTATCTTGTTTCTCCAAGAAAATATGTTATCATCTTGGATACCTATGCATTGGAAGCCTCTAAATCTCTAATGGATCTATGGATCTTTCTTAGGAGAAGGTACAAAGGCTGGTTATGGGGAGGGTATGCGTGCATGGTAAGAAAAGCAGTTTGGTTGGCAACGAATCAATTACGTGCAAGGGAGATGGGAAGCGACACTTGCCAAGGATTATGATGAGATGTGAGGAGTGCATGCTTTTCATTATCTTTAGCATGGACGAAGATTTTCCTGATACAAATGCGGAAGCAAAACGATAATTAGAACACAAAAAACATAAACATATTGTTTTTACATAGAACCTTACTATGTGAGGGAGTGGGATGAAACCATGGGAGAAGACCTCAAAGAGATGGATCGTCTATTGTATTGTCTCAATAAGTACATAGGGTGTGAGGCTCCTTATATAGCCCCACAGACAGACCAGAGTCTCATAGATAGTAGATGTGGGACTAAATATAAAGTGGGTGGGAATTGGATCTTGGAGAGATCTAATTACTCATCTATTACATACTTCAACACTCCTCCTCGAGCTGGAGCTGAGAAAGTTGCATCTTGCAACAAAAAAATGTACACAACTCATCTTCACTCGATACATCTGAGAGAGATGGGGATAGAGACTCCCCGCTCGAATGAGGATAGAGACGCCCCGTTTGAAGAACCATTGCTAGTAGAAGACCTCGCTCGAGGACGTGTTTACGACTTTCAGGTCATCGAGAAAGAGCCTCGGTCATGCATATAGTAGTTGCTTTGACAACCGCGTCATGCCTTGAGTATTGTCACTGTAGAAGAAGAGCCAGCACGGAGTAGTAGGTGATAGAGACACCCCGACGAAGTAGTCGATGCTCAGTAAAGACGACTTATAGCAGTAATAATCTGAGTACCGGTCTATCAATCATAGACGGGCAGTAAAAGTCCTGTAGATACATTTCAAGAGCATCAAGTTGGGAGAACTCAAAACAAAACATGCATTTTTTTCTTATTTTCTTTTGTGTTCCTTTTTTTGCGCAACTTTTTTCTGCAAATCTGGCCTCTTATTTTTTTCTCTATTATGCGTTCCTTTTTTTCTGAATTGGCCATCTTTATTTTTCATTTGTTTTTTCCCATCCTTCATTTTTTTCAGTATAGAAGCTACACGAGTCATTTAAGGCCTAAATAAAGGATAATGGGCCCCAAGCTCATTTAGGTAGCGACCAGGTTGGGGTTGAATGCCTCTTCCCCCCCTTTTTTCTTTCACTCGGTACCCCTTTTCTTTCTCCCCATTTTTGTATTCAGAGGGGCAATCGAGGTGGCTCAGGGGAGCACTGAGATGATGTGGGTTAGATCGGTCTTGACTGATCTTGTAGTTGAGGTAGAGACATGATCCATAAGGAACTCATATCCACCTCCCATGTCGCTACTGGAGATCGGATTGCTGATATATTTACCAAGGCACTTGCTAAAGGTCCATTTCAGAGGTGTTGTTCCAAGCTGAGCCTGATAGATATATATGCTCCAGCTTAAGGGGGAGTGTTGAGATATTTGTATCTTATTATATATGTTTCTTATTTCTATATCTTTTATTTACCTCTTATGTAATTTACCCGCGACTTTTCTCCTATATGAGAGAGCCCTAAGTTCTCTATGTTAGACAAGTAATTCCGTTATTTCCACAATTTTAGATCAGATTCTCCAACAATGAACAAAAGATCGAGCAATTCGTCAGGAGACGAGTTTTTACAAGCGGCGGAGAATTGATGCAATATTTCCCAAATTGATGGGTCAAATCGAATTGAAACACTTTGGGGATTTTTTAAAATTAGGGTTTTTCATCTTAAATTATTCGACGATTAATTTTATTTATGTGAAATAAACTGAGATTGATTGTAATCTCTGTCTTTTTAGTAGATTAAGTTAGTTAGAGTCAAATTAGGATTTTATTTAGTTTGAATTTGATTCTCTTTCTAATTTTGTAATTCCATCCCTCTTATATAAAGGGAATGGTATTCTATTTTAAGAGCAGCTTATGTTATGAATTAAAAATTGAGTTTTGATTTGGAGAGGCCTCCACCATTATCCCCTTTTCTCTCAAATTCCAGAGTTTCTCCTCTCACCTTGTTCCTCTCTCGTCTACGTGAAACGCGTTGCTGTTCTAATCTCTCTTCTCACCCCTTACTGATTTTCCGTCTACATCAGAAGTGCTGCTGCCAATCGCCTCTCCTCTTCTGAACGCCACCACTGCTGGGAGAAAAGCGTCGCCATCACCTCTCCTCTTCTAACGAGGGCCCTTGAAGCATTCTGGGAATGGAAGGAGTCATGATCACGCGAAGAGTACCTAGAGTTTGTGTGGGAAAGCGATGAAGGAGGAGCTTCTGCGCCACTTGGGGATTGTAGCAAGAGATGATAGAGGAGATGATGCACATCCTAGAGGTGCTTCGTCCTATGCAAAGACTTGTGATAGGGCTTGCATTGATTGCACAGAGAGTTGTTGTGCGCGCTGTCACCAATTTTTGTCTATGATTTGAGTATTTTTTTGCAATCTTTAAGATCCACAAACGACGGCATCAATGCTGGAGGAGGGGATGTCCTACTGCCGCGAGTGCCCCTTGGAAAACCTGTAGGTTCCATATACAACCATTTCGAAGCCAATATGCACTTGTATTATGTTGTGGAGATCTCACGTGTTTTCCTGCGGCTTGAATCACAAGGGTTGCAAAACCCCTAGATTTTCTGTAACTTGATGATGATCCACCGCTGCAGTGATGTGCACGAGAAGGATTGAATCTAGGATTTCATGAACGAACCTTAGCCATCGTTGCTTTGTAGAAAACCCTTAATTTTTTCGAACATATTAAAGATCTTCAGAACTTCGAACAAATCTCAAACATAAATGAATGATAATATAACTTGAAAAATAGAATCAAATCTCCCCAAAACGAACTCGCTCTGATACCATGTTGAAAATAAAGAACACAGAAGCAGAATCAGAACAATAACATAAAGAAATATGACAACATGGAACACTTAGGTTTATGTGGAACCCTACTCCGAGAGGAGCGGGATTAAACCATGGGAGAAGGCCTCTAAGGGCCGGATCTTTTATTAGAATTTCTCAATAAGTACATGAGATGTGGGGCTCCTTATATAGCCCCACAACCAGACCAGAGTCCCACAGATAGTAGATGTGAGACTAAACATGAGTGGGTGGTAATTGCATCTTGGAGAGATCCAATTACCCAACTATTACATACTTCAACAACGTCAATGACAAGGATCCTTTGTTGTGTTGTTTTCCCAAAGGGACTGTAGGCTAAACACCTGGAATGCACATTTTCCTTGTGTCACAGTACGTAGCATGGGTAGAGGGAATGTTCTATGCCATTTCTGCATGTTATTTTTGCTGTTAACTAGTCCGTACCTGGTTGAACTTCATTCTTTTTTGTCAGAAGAAGAGTGACAGAAGTATTGATCTAGATAATTACTTTCTGAATAGGTTAAAATAAACCTAGTTATTTAATTTAAACCTAGTTATTTTCAGAAGACTATTTTCCGAGTAAAGTGTTTTTATGCATATACTTCCTAGTCTATTACCATAATGTCTATGCCTCACATTTAAGCACTAAATCACTCCCTGCACCTATCAGAAATATGGATTTCATTTATGTCTTTAGAAAATGTGGAAACCTAAATATGTGTATTAAATTCATCTAGTCTGAGTTGCCTTCACACTTCGTCGAGATTTTTATGGCATGCAACTAGGAATGCTCACAGCAATTTTTTTAGGATGCCAAAATGACAATACCATCAGCATTTGTAATCCTTTTTGTGTTTACTCCCAGTCTTGCATTACGGACATACCATTAAGGTGCATATTTATCCATCGTCCTTGAAAATACTTGCATGTCTTTTACGGTCCAGATAACAAGAACTTTAAACTAATGTATATTTATGATTTAAACAACTGGAAAGATAACGTTGTTCTTACAACATTTGCCCTGCATCTATTCATTTTGGCCATTGTGTTCAGGGATTTATAAATTAACGAATGAGGATTGCTCCTTATCCTATGGCTTGGTGCAATGTTGAAAGTTTCTGCAACTTGACCTAGAGACACATGTTCGAGTCATGGAAACAGCATCTTGATAGAAAAATGCAAGAAAAATGTTGCATTTAATAGACCCAAAGTTGACAGACCCTTCTAGGACCTCATGGAATGGGAACTTACGCACGAGGTTGAAATGCCTAGAATAACGTCAGCCCAAAACTAAGTTTGGTTTAACTTGCGAATTCTATATTATTGTGGCAATTTATTTTTTTTGAGGAAAAAGAGGGTATGACATCGAGAAGATGCCTACTAGAAATTCTATATATTTACAATAAATATAAAGGAATGTTTTGGGAATTTATACCATGTTTTTTTATCTTCCAACCCAATCGCTCGAACATTTATATGGCCCATTCGTCCCACAAATGAAACTAAAAAGCTTTTATAGGAAACAATGCAACTAAAAAAGTAAAAGTTCAGTACTTAATTTGAAATTAATCATTTTCACTATTTTGCTAATAAATAGCCCATTCTTGAACATCTATATTATGCCAAGTCAAAAACTTCTCTTTTTTTATAAATTGCAGGTTGGAGGACTGGGTGATGTTGTCACAAGTCTCTCTCGTGCTGTTCAAGAGTTGGGTCATAATGTGGAAATTATCCTGCCCAAGTATGACTGCATGAATCTTAGCAATGTAAGATCTCGCTTTTATCACTCTATAAAAGCTTCTTATCTAAAATGTTCGGGTATTTTTTTCCATAAATTATATATAAATGAGGAGAATATTTTGTTTCCCACGGTTCAAATAATTTTATATGCTGAAACTTGAAATATTACATAAGAAGTACTCCACACTCCAACGTTCCCATTACTTACTGTAGTGATCGTTTCCTTGCCCTTTTCCCTACATAAATAACGAAGCAATACATCTCTGGCAGAAGCAGACTCACATTGATATGAGGGGGCATGTCGGCCATGTGTGCTCTACCTAACGTTGCGGTTCCCAAAATATCCTCTCCCAGAGTCCCACCTATCATGCCTCCCCTCCAATACCGTCTTCCTCTATCTACCCGTGTAATTACATCTTCTTCCTAATTCATATTTTTTTGCTTTTCCTCTCAATTATTTGAAAATATCTTCCTATGGTTGCTAGATGACTAACTTGGAATCAACCTGATTACGAAAGCTTTTCTTCCTTTACAAGGGTTTTTTACACTTGAGCCCCTATGAGATTTTGCAATTACAGTTATACCCCTACCTTTTTTGCAATAATACTTGTGCCTCTGTCTTCTCACGAAATTGACAGTACTGCCCTCCGTTAAGGGTCAAATAGGAGCATAAGTGTAATAATGGAAGGGCGGTACTATGAATTCTATAAGAATACGGGGGCACAATCGTATTGCCAAAAAAAGGTAGGGGCATAACCGTAATAGACTTGGAGGGATACACGTATAAAAAAACCAAGATTTAAAAATGCCTTATTCTTCTTAATAGTCTTGCAAGGCTTTCTGTTAATTTGACTTGAATCCTAACCACTTATTGGACTGCTGATGTGGCTGATTTGTATCCTGCCTTCTGATTGGCTAAGAGCTGTTGGGCTAGGATTGCTGACAAGTCTGATCTGTGTCCTGCCTTCTGATTGGCTAAGAGCTGTTGGGCCAGGATTGCTGACAAGTCTGATCTGTGTCCTGCCTTCTGATTGGCTGAGAGCTGTTGGGCCAGGACTGCTGACATGTCTGATCTGTGTCCTGTCTTCTGATTGGCTGAGAGCTGTTGGGATGGATTGCTGAATACATATGGTATTCTTCTGTTGCAGTATAAAAAGGGCCCCAGGGCCAACCGATACTGCATCCTCATTTTCTGATCCTGTTTCTCATCCCATATATGTACCTTCTCAGTACCCTCTGTATTACATTTTTCTTCATATAGTGAAATCGATCGCCGCCGCCCAAGGACGTAGCCCATTTACGGGTGAACCTTGTAAATCCTTGTGTTTGCGTCTTGCTTGTTTGATCGTGTTTGTGTGTGTTTGCTTCCGCGATTCGCAACAAACTGGTATCAGAGCTTCAGGTTCCGTCAGGATCATCCAGCAAGATGGCATCACACAATCTGAAGATCGAGAAGTTCACGGGGAAGAATGGATTCAGTCTGTGGCAGATCAAGATGCGCGCCCTTCTGAAGCAGCAGGGCATCTGGGCACTGTTAGATCAAGAGCGGGCGAAGGCACTCGAGCCGTCCGAGTTGATGGTGCAGGAAGAGAAGGCGCACTCGACGATCATGCTATGTTTGGCGGACGAGATTATCGCGGAGGTTGTTGATGAGGATTCCGCGGCCGGTCTGTGGTTGAGATTGGAAAGTCTATATATGACGAAGTCTCTGACCAACAAGTTGCTCTTGAAGCAACGTCTGTTCTCTCTCCGCATGCATGAAGGTACATCTCTTAAAGAACATCTAGATCGCTTAAATACATTATTGATGGATTTAAGAAACGTAGATGTTAAGATTGAAGATGAGGATGCTGCCTTGATTTTATTGGTTTCTCTTCCATTATCATTTGAGAATTTTGTTCAATCATTCATTGTGGGAAGAGAATCCATAACCTTAGAGGAAGTTCGCGCGAGTCTGCATACGCGTGAACTTCGACATATGGCTATTGGGA
Source organism: Ottelia alismoides (assembly GCA_037367405.1). NCBI lineage: Eukaryota > Viridiplantae > Streptophyta > Magnoliopsida > Alismatales > Hydrocharitaceae > Ottelia > Ottelia alismoides. The sequence goes on along the minus strand of JAZKJV010007616.1, from coordinate 147,319 downwards.
TGCAAGACTCTAATGCTGCAGGTTTGGTTATGACTAATGAGAAGAGTCGCACCAGTTCTGACTACACAAAGAACGTAAAGCAGAGGTTCAAGAATTACAATGCTAGGGACATCTGCAATTACTGCAAAGAACCCGGACATTGGAAGAAAGATTGCCCAAAGAAGGCCACAATTGCTGCAGTGGCTCAAAGTGGCAGAGATTCTGAAGATGATTTCGTTCTCACTGTCACAGATTAGAAGACGACGGATAACACATGGATTCTTGATTCAGGTTGTTCCTACCATATGACTCCTAATGAAGATTGGTTCTGCACCTACAAGAAAATAGATGGTGGAAACGTCATCACAGGGAGTAATACAATGTGCAAGATTGTAGGGATCGGCTCTGTGAAGATCAAGATGCATGATGGAGTCGTGAGGACTGTGACAGAAGTACAACATGTTCCTGATCTGAGAAAGAACCTAATATCTCTTGGAGTCTTGGACTCTAAAGGATACAGGTATAACGCTGAAGGTGGAGTCATGGATGTTGCCAAAGCTGGGGTTGTTGTCATCAAGGGCAACAAGCAGAAGACCTTATATGTCTTGCAAGGGTCTACAGTTCCTGGGAGTAAGTTCAAGCGTCGTTTGGACTTGCTCAATGTCAGCAGTTGACAGTAGCCCCAAGGAGGGGCTGGCGGCGGCGCGGTGAAGCTTGGCGAAGCTTCTCTGAGGAGAAATTTCAAGGTGAATATTGTTTATAATTCCTTGATTCCTGTTATCTGAATTTTAAGTGGTGAATTATAGTAGTGGGTAATTCTACTATATGAGAATTCAACCCCGGTGGAGTCTAGCAGTGGTTAATTCTGCTAGTGGAGAATTCAATCCATGGAGGAGTATAGTAGTGGGTAATTCTACTATATGAGAATTCAACCCCGGTGGAGTCTAGCAGTGGTTAATTCTGCTAGTGGAGAATTCAACTCATGATGGAGTAATAGTAGTGGTTCATTCTACTATATGAGGATTCAATTCAAGGTGGAGATTGTTAATTTGACTTGAATCCTAACCACTTATTGGACTGCTGATGTGGCTGATCTGTGTCCTGCCTTCTGATTGGCTAAGAGCTGTTGGGCTAGGATTGCTGACAAGTCTGATCTGTGTCCTGCCTTCTGATTGGCTGAGAGCTGTTGGGCCAGGATTGCTGACAAGTCTGATCTGTGTTCTGCCTTCTGATTGGTTGAGAGCTGTTGGGCCAGGACTGCTGACATGTCTGATCTGTGTCCTGTCTTCTGATTGGCTGAGAGCTGTTGGGATGGATTGCTGAATACATATGGTATTCTTCTGTTGCAGTATAAAAAGGGCCCCAGGGCCAACAGATACTGCATCCTCATTTTCTGATCCTGTTTCTCATCCCATATCTGTACCTTCTCAGTACCCTCTGTATTACATTTTTCTCCATATAGTGAAATCGATCGCCGCCGCCCAAGGACGTAGCCCATTTACGGGTGAACCTTGTAAATCCTTGTGTTTGCGTCTTGCTTGTTTGATCGTGTTTGTGTGTGTTTGCTTCCGCGATTCGCAACACTTTCTTTCTAAATTCAAACTCACACCTTCGAACAAGAGTACATGAAAAGTTTCTTATGTAAGAATGTTACGAAATATATCTATTAACTTCTTGAATTTGCAAGCATTTTACATTGACATGATGGGTTAAGCTTTCTCAGATAACTGTTTATGGTTGCACGTGAGATTCCACCATTTCAAAGTCCTATGAATTGCGTTTAAGCGCTCTCATCATTGCCTAGAAACTGAAAGCCCTTGATAAGAATTTTTTTTAATGCAGGTCAAGGATTTTCATTTTTCTCAAAGTTTTGGTTGGCAAGGCTGTGAAATTAAAGTCTATTTTGGGAAGGTTGAAGGGCTTCCCGTGTATTTTCTTGAACCACAAAATGGGTAATGGTACTTACACTGTCTTTGCATTTGTTCTTGAGTATTAACAAAAATAATGAACACCAAGAATTCTTAACATGAATGTCAATATTTCGTGGTTCATGATGGCATAGCCACGATATCCAATAGGCGATGGGACCCTAATAACCGCATTATCATTAGTTTTTTTACCAGGAGGAACTGGTTGTTTAAGGGTTATAGCAAGACCACTGCCCTCATGCTAATCCCAATTGTCCGCCAAAATTATTCAACAGTAAGTACTAAATAGATCAAGTCTGTGTATCCTTGCGAGTGTGTTTCAGGGTCCATGGAGGGAAACGCAATCTAGTATTATGCTTCCATTACTTATGATGGCTGCTAAATTGTCTCTTTCATTTTCAAAATAAAATGTGGTACCAGGTGTTGGCCTAAAAAACTAGAAGATATTTCATCCATGTTATAAGAATTAATGCATAAATTATCCAAGCTATGGATTCTAGGGTTTAGGGTTAAATATTAGGTGAACACACTAGAGTCTGGAATGTATGCTAAATGGGCTGCATAATATGATACTGTATTTTTCTCTCTATATCCGAGGTAGTCATATTGAGTGAGTTTTCCTATCATACTCAAATGAAATACATAATTTCAGTTGCAGAATTTTCTTGCTGCAGGATGCACGTATTGTTAGCCAATGATCATATCAGTGTTCTCTGCTGTTCACAAGACTCATTACTAGACATAGATGTGTTAAAAGCATAACATTTGGAATCATATTGCAGGATGTTCTGGGCAGGATGTATATATGGCTGCAAGAATGACGGGGAAAGGTTTGGCTTCTTTTGTCATGCTGCTCTAGAGTACCTCCTCAAAAAAGGAGCCCATCCTGTAAGTGAAGAATGTTTTAGAAAGTGTTTGTTTTGGCTACTCACGATGGATGTAAATTTAAATAACCATATTCATTTTTATAGTAGTTTTTATTCAACATGCTGCATTTTACTTTGCGAAAAGAAATGGTATATAAAAGAGTAGGGAGAAATAATCCGCTTGTTCTGCTTTTCTTGTTTAGTTGCGTTTCTAAATAGGCTGGGGCTATAGATATTCAAAAACCAATGTTAGTTGGGATCAATGATATGGAGTAAAATGTAGTATTAAAAATTCCTTTGATAAAATAATCATCGATTTAATTGAACAATCTTTGTTTCACTCAAAAGAAAGAATAGTCAATATGGATATATGTGTAGCACGTGTTAGCATAATTTGGGGATAACTCCTTTCAAATACTGTATGGGGCCTATTATGCCATGTTCAGTAATATATGGGTAATACTTAGACATCATGAAAGGAATTTGCCACATGGTCCACTTTATATGTGTGTATGTAACTTTATTTTTTTTACAATCAACTAGACTTATTGCATTACCATGTGTTCATATTATGTAACTGAGTAACTGTTGTAGTTGACTGCCTACTTTACACCGAAAGACGTCCTAATATCTGTTTTTTTTGTTTGGTCATGTAGAACAAAACAATCAACCACAAAAGATAAGGATTTATGTGGAAAATCTAACAAAAGGGGAAAATCATGGGAGGGGATGCCCTAGCATTCATCGGCTGTTATAATTATCTTCAATTTGCTTGATGGGAAAAGGAGGGATAGACTACATACATAGCCCTATAAGGTGAAATGAATCCTCCCCATGGCCCATTGCCCGTTGTTGAGTTGTTTTATGGATCCATTTACACTTGGGTCTACTTAGTGAAGAGAAACAAAAAAAACCCTATTATTGTGAGCAATATAGACATCTTGCCCCATGGTTTTCACCCTCTAGTTGAGTAGGGTTTCCATGTAAATCCTTGTCTTAGCGGTTCTTGTTCTTGCGACTTGTATTTGTTTTATCTACATGGTATCAGAGCTGAGTGCAGACCGATTCCTAGACATTTGTGATGCTCATTAGCGCCCAACGTGGGGCTGTGTTGTACTGATTTTAGCCTCGTCGGTCTGTTGTGTGGGCTGATTTCAGTTCTCTCGCATTTGTTCAACTTGTTGCGATGCTAGGTTGCTGGTTGTTGCTATTTTCCTTGGTCGTTCGATTCAACTTGCTACGCATTTGAGGCAGATAATCGAGTTGGAAGTCATCTTGGAGATTCCAAGCTACCACTGTGTGGCTTGAGGTTCTTCTATTGTTGGGGGTTTTTCAAGTTCTCTACTAGTGGTTGAAGAAGCAGTATGTTGTTGTGCTCTTGAGGTTGGTCCCCCACTGCGACCTTGTGAGTGAGCAACCATTTGTAGGGGGTGTTTTTGCCCTTTTGATTTCAGGTGTACGAAGGTGTTTGTAGTACGTGTTGCACATCATGTGTTCGAGGAACTGTGTCAGAGTACTGAAGCCACTGGAACATTGGTTGCACATAAAGTGTTTGATAAAATGCTAAAGAATTCGGCTATTGTTGATGCTCTCAAGAAGTTTGACGAAAATTCTGATCAGAATGATAAGGTGATGCCTACTTTTGGGACTCCAGTACAAATCAGAGAACCTACTCATGATCGGGTTCATGAAAATTATACTTATTTGAGTATGAAAAATACTGGAGAGGGAACTTATGATGAAGCTTGTAGTACTTATAGTGTTGTTACCTCTCAAAAGAATCGTTGTGATATGCATATGGATGAGAACAAAGAATGGATAATTGATAGTGGTGTCACTGATCGCATGACATGTGACTCAAAACTATTTAGCGCTTATAAATTAGCATATGACAAAGACCATATTGCCTTTGTTGATGGATCTCATGTTATAGTATCAGGTAAATGAAGTATATCCATTCTCAACAAATTTGCTATTCACAATATGCTCATGTTCCAAACATGCCTCTAAATCTTCTTTTCATTAGCAAGATAACAAAGGAATTAAACTGTGAACTTGTTTTTTCCTCTGATCATTGTATATTGCAAGATTTGTAGACATGGAGGAAAACTAGAACTGGTTTAGAGTCCGAAGGTCTGTATCGCCTACCAATTAAAATGTCAGATGCATTAACCACTACGATTCGAGAAAGACAAAAAATAAGAAGGATTGTCATGGATTTGGTCATGCAGTGGCACGAACGTTTTGGTCATCTTTTGTTCGATTATCTCAAAGATATGTTTCCTTTATTATTCAAAGGTTTGAGCTCTACAGACTTGATTTGTCATGTTTTTTTGAAAACAAAGCACATTAGGGAGACTTACTCTGTCTCTGAGAGTAAGAAAAGAGACATTTTTGAGTTAATTCACTTGGATGTTTGGGGTCCCTCTAGTGTTCCTACTTTTAATGGATACATGTACTTCATTACATTTATTAATGATTACTCTAAAGCACATTTATTTATTTACTTCCTGACCATGGCGAAGTTGGTAGCACGGTGAAACAATTCTTCACCTTGATTGAGACACATTATGAGAAAGTGATTAAATGATTCATATATGATAATGTTTGCGAATGTTTGTTTAAAGAACTACATGATCTTTTAAGGGTAAAGGAACTATTCATGAGACCTCATGCGACTAAACCCCTCAACAAAACGACGGGGCAGAGCGAAAGAACAGACATCTTATTGAAGTTAGAAGAGCGATTTTATTTTGAAGAAACCTCCCAAAGAGATTCTTGGGAGAGGCTATTCTCACTAGTCCCTTTCTTATAAATAGAATGACTTCAAGACGATTGAAAATGGCTTCTTCTTTCTCTATTGTTCAACCAAAGAGCAAACCATTTGTGCTTTCTCCGAAGGTTTTTGTGCTTTCTCCGAAGGTTTTTGTTGTGTTTGTTACTTTCACAATTCTGCATCCGATGTAAAGAAACTTAACGTTTGTGCAATAAAAAGGTTTTTTTGGGGGATATTTTCCTATTTAGAAAGGTTATAAATGCTTACATCCTAAAGATGGAAAAATACATGTAACTAAAGAACAATGGATCTTACTTCACTGAGCATTCCTTTCAAGGGGGAAATGGAAGTAGCAGTGAAGGGAATGTGCAGAATATTCTTCTCTTGGATGTTTACGATGATTATACAAGTTCTTTAGATAATTTCAATTGGAAATGACACAAAAATAGAAGGTTGGAAGTCTCGGAATCCTCATTGACATGAAAACGTTTACAACAAGAAAGATCAACAAAGGACCCTAATGCAAACTAGAGAATCCAATCTGAATCCTATTCAATCCATGCATAATCCAAGTTCCTCCACTTCCATTGGTGATTTAATCTCTAATATGAAAAGTGGTCTGGAAAAGGAAGTAAATGACAATGTTGAAGATGAGTAGATTTCAAAAAAAATGTTGAAGATGAGTATGCTAACGGGTTGATCATCCTTGAAGGGGATTCTCACAAAGACATAGACGAAGGGAGATAAAATCCCCTTCGAGATATGCAGAGTGTACAGATACCCTATTAACAGATACCTTGACTTCTCTAAACTTAGCAAAAATTATAAATGCTTTATTTCTTCACTTTCTGCTACTGTAATTCCTAAGATGTTGCCGAAGTTGGCTCTAATCCTATATATGCTTAGGCTATGCATAAGGATATGGAGGCCCTTGAGAAAAATTGTACTCGGGACATCGTGGATATCCTAGATGGGGTGCATTTGATAGGTTCGAAGTGGATCTACACCATAAAGTACAAGCCAAATGGAGAAGTAGAAATATTCAAGGTTTGCGAGGGATTTCTATAAAAAATATGGTGTTGGCTACCTGGAGACTTTTGCCCCAGTAGCAAAAATGAATACAGTGCGGATTGTTCTCTCTTACGGTTCTCAAGGAATGGAGGCGCCATCAGATGGATGTTAAGAATGATTTCTTAAATGGAGATCTTCATGAAGATGCCTATATACATATGTCGTCGAGCCATGTAAAGATAGGAAAATGCTGCAAATTGAAAAAAGCCTTATACAGACTGAAACAATCTCCTAGAGCATAGTTCGAGAGGCTTAAGGTTGTGATGATTAAATTAGGATATTGTCAAGGCAATGGTGATCACACTCTATTTGTTAAGAAATGTGAAAATAAAACGGTTCTTATTCTTGTTTATGTTGATGATATGATTGTCATAGGAGACAACTAAGAGAAGATAGCATGTTTAAAAAGAGGGCTTGTTGCAATCTTTGATCTAAAGGTTCTTGGGAACTTAAAGTATGTTCTGGGTATTGAATTGACAAGGTCAAATAAAGGTTTTGTTCTTTGTCAAAAAAAATATGCTATGGATCTGTTAAAGGAAACTGTCAAGTTGGGATGTAAACCTGCTCCACCAATTGAGAGTCACAAGTTGAGCATTAAGAATGGACAAAAACTTGATGAAGGGTTCAAGAGTCAGTACCGGAGACTTGTGAGTAAATTAATTTATCTTAATCTAACTAGACCCGACATTAGTTATGATGTGAATGTATTGAGTCAATTCATGCATGTGCCTACTGATATTCTCATGAAGGCAGTACAACGTATCCTCTGGTGCGTAAAAAAGGACCCTGGAAAAAGTCCCATCTTTACAAAAAATGCAAAGATTGAGATCGAAGGGTACACCGATGCGGATTGAGCAGGGTGTACTGATACTAGGAGATCTACAATTGGATATTGCATACTTCTTGGTGGCAACTTGGTGATTTAAAGAAGCAAACATTAATAAGTCTATTCTATATCCAGTGCTGAAGTCGAATATAGAGTTGTGGCTATGGGTGTTGTTGTGATTTTATGGTTTAAAACTATTTTAACAGACATCGAAATAAGTTTCGAGCTCCCTATGAGGCTATTCTGTGACACTAAGGTTGCTATAAACCTCTCTAACGATCATGTTCTGCATGAGCGCACCAAACATGTGGAGATTGATCGTCACTTCATCAGAGAGCGAATTGAGTCCAAGGAGCTTGTTCTTCCATACATGAAGACTGAAGATCAAGGGGCAGATGTCTTCACCAAAGGGCTTTCCCCGACTAGTTTTGATAAGAATGTGGCAAGTTCGACATGTACAATATGTATGCCCAACTTTAGGGGGAGTGTTGAGTTGTCTTATGAGTAAATGGATCATGGGTGAGGATCCATTTGCCCACTTGGGTCTACTTATATATCTCACCGCACCTTGGTCATTTGATATAGTTAAGAGAAATAAAAAACTCCTATTGCTGTGAGCAATACGGACATCTTTCCCCGTGGTTTTCACCCTCTAGTTGAGGAGGGTTTCCATGTAAATCCTTGTCTTAGTGGTGCTTGTTCTTGTGACTTGTGGTGTTTGTTTTATATATACCCGTGTAAGAAAACAACTTAACATCCATCCTCAAGTTGGACATAGAGTTCAAACATGCCTAACTTACCCACATTCTTCTCAAAGTTAGTCATGGAAAGCTCATTGGTATAATATTAATGATTTGTTCTTCAGCTTTTATGTGTGGTCGCACTAACTCGTTTGAGTCAATTCTATCGATAATTAAGTCACGATCATCCTCGACGTGATTATTTAACAGATTTATTGCAGCTTTACCTCATAGGTAGCTTACGGCCTATTCCAATGTTTGTGCAACTCTCATTGCTATAGATCTATATTCGGCTTCATTACCGGACATCACAAACACAAATTTCCTTTTGCACATGTAAATCACTAGGCTGCCATATAGATTTGTGCAATATCTACTCGACAAGTCGACATAACCCTCAATTTCAAGCTTTCCCACTTATCCATATGGGTACGTACCACCCCTTAGGCAATATAATTTTAATTAGTGAAGAGAACTCATGCATGCTCTTGTTAGAAAGTGGCGCTATGAACAAAGGTATTCAAACTTCGCTCTGACGCCATACCACCACCTCTTTCCTGTTCATATCAAGCACAAACAACCTCAGAAATCTCCATGTCAGCATCCGTTTTCTTGACCGGTCTTCCTCCTAGAACCTGAAATCATCTTCATTCCCCAACACTGCTTCAAAAGTGGCTTTATTCTAGTTACCAGGTGCATCAAACACTTCCAAAACACTGAATCTTCCGCGACAATATGATCCTCTTCTCCAATGATATACATCAGCCAATAATACTCTTCTATAACCTTAACATAGAGATCCAATGCCCCTTCCTGATAGTTTTATGATGGGTGGTCTTCCATCAGGATATATTTTATGGTAAACATGTAATTGCACATGCTCAAGCGCTGGCTGAGAATTGGGCCTTGTAATTTAATTTAGCCTTTTAGCCCTGTACTTGTAATATTGTGGATTAATGCTGAAGTTTTTGGACAAGTGCCTATACAGTGAACACATTTTTTCCTTTAATAAATAAAATAAAATCCACTTGGATAACACTCCAATGAAAGAGAACACAAGCTCCTAACACGACCCCCTTCATTCATCTACAGATTACCTCTCACTTTAGCAAACACATTCCATGTACTCCTCAACAACTGTCCTGAAGGACTCTTCTCTGCATCTACTTGATTTGTTTCTCTACCTTAACAAATAACCTGAAATTTGACTCGTAAAACAAAGACAAGGCTAAGAGGATCGACTCCAGCAGCACCAAGCGACCACCCCTAGATAGCAGCTTCTACCTCCAGTCCTGGCGTCTTCTCTCTTTCCTCTCCCCCACATGTCCTAATATTTACAGAAAATAAACACCAGGAACTGATTTGTAGGTTTTAAAGATAGAAGAGTAATGTGCTTAGAAATTCCTTTAATCATCTCAGCACATGCTGAAAAAAAATGTTATACAGACATTCTATATAATGGCTTGATATGATTAACAATTTTTAATTTTGCTTCTTGGCGTATCCTATTATTGAAAAAAAGTCTCTACTTTCGGATCAAGATTCTTTTTGTGTTCCGTTACCAAGTTCTGTATGCAATAATACTTGTTTCTATATTTGGCAGGATATTTTACATTGCCATGATTGGTCCAGTGCACCTGTGGCATGGTTATTCAAGGAACAGTATATGCACTACGGTCTGAGCAATTCTCGGGTTGTCTTCACCATTCACAACCTTGAGTTTGGTGCTCCCCTTATTGGAAAAGCAATGCTCCATGCTGATAAAGCTACTACAGTTATTTTCCTAACTCATCTAGAAGTAGTGCTACCTTAAACTCAAACTTGCTTGTAATTCAATGCTAAAAGGTGGAAGTTATTTTTCTATCTCATCTAGAAGTCATTTTCCATTGCTAAAAGCTATTTGCTTTTGCAATCAGACTAATGGCTAAAAGCAGGGAGGTATACACCTCTTCTCGAATATTAATCTGCGTCTACTTAATATATACAACCCATATTAAACATGTGTACAAAGTTAGTTAACTTCTCTTTTGACTGCTTAGATTGAACCGCTTTCAGTTGGTTTATCCAAAATTTTCTAATTAATTGTGTTGGAAATCAGTACTTGGAGTTACCTGTAAGTTCTCACAATTTTGTTCTTTTGATCTGAAGGGGAAATATGGTAGCCATATCCAAGAAAAAACTATCTTACCATATCCAACCCCGTCCTATCTGAAATTTCTTACACTTGAGACTAGATGCAGGAAAAGAAGACCAAGCTTTCATGCTAAAAATTTGATGTAATCTCTTACTTATTTAAGGTCATAATTGTTACTACTCTATGTTGCCTATTTATTGCAGGTGTCAAAAACATATTCAAAGGAAGTGTCAGGAAATCCGGTTATAGCTCCACATTATCGCAAATTCTATGGCATTGTCAATGGAATTGATCCAGACATTTGGGATCCTTATAACGACAATTTTATTCCAGTATGTGACAATATTTTTTACCCTACCATTTACAACTTTTAGACCATATTTTTTTCGGAGTTATTGCACTCTAGAGTTATTAGTTACACGATAAGGACTATAAATAAGTTTTCTTGTTTATAATGTGGATAAAAGCAATGCTGTTTCATCATCTTGCAGATTTCCTATACATCAGAAAATGTCGTGGAAGGAAAGAGGGCTGCGAAGGAAGCCTTGCAGCAAAGACTTGGATTGAAAAAACTTGATCGTCCATTAGTAGGAATTATAACTCGATTGACAGTTCAGAAAGGAATCCACCTCATCAAACATGCTATTTGGCGAGCACTTGAGAGGAATGGGCAGGTCTCCTTTTCTGCAGAACATTGGATTTCTTTTTATAATTTTATGTATCCTCAAAGTTAATTTAGTAGAAGATGCTGGTCTTTTTCAGCTGTCACATTTTTATTGTGCATCCCATTTATCCCACTTTGCCAGCTCTTGATTTTGGTTTTGTACACCATTATCTTACTGAAGATTATTTTGGTTTGGCAGGTTGTGTTGTTAGGATCAGCTCCAGATCCTCGCATACAGAATGATTTTGTTAACTTAGCAAATCAACTTCATAATTCTCATGGCGATCGAGTTCGTCTTTGCTTGACTTATGATGAACCACTTTCGCACTTGGTAAGTGAATAACTTTCACAGGATACAGATATGGACTATATATTTTATATGTTATATTGTGTCTAACAATTGAAACTTCGTCATTGGAAGATATATGCCGGTGCTGATTTCATCCTTGTTCCGTCAATCTTTGAGCCATGTGGTCTCACCCAACTTATAGCTATGAGATATGGTGCTATTCCTGTTGTTCGGAAAACAGGAGGTTTGTATTCTTATCACTGCCTTTTCTGGAGTAAATAGTGAATTCAAGGAAACAATTTTTATCTCCAGTGACAATTTTATGGCATCAGCTAACAATATACGCTAAGTTTTTGTACCTAACACAATGAAACTAAAGGTGAATGATCGTCAACAGCTTCCATTTTTTTTCTTTGATGCTTGATATAGTGGTCAACATATTATAGGTTTATGGGCCTTCTCCATTTCTCTAATAGCATTGTTGGGATTACACGATGTAAGTTCGTTCAAGGTTTAAGATATTAATTGGAGTAGGTTCCATGCACTGCAAATTTTTTAATTTGTTTGTAATATATATGCCTATACTTTCAAATGGTCTTGCATATTAAATTCAAACACCAATGCCCAAGTTTGCTGGAAACCACTTTCGGAGACAAGTAAATGACAGTGGCTCTTGATTACGTGCTGTGTAAGACATTCTTCATGGAAGTCCTTTAGAAATGAGTTCATTATCAAAATAGCATATCTCCTACTCTGACGCCTCTAGACATCATACTTCCTCATATTATGGATGTTCGAGTTGGATGCGTTGATGTTATGTAGAGAGATGAAGCTTAGTGCAGCATTTCCTTCTGAAGTCATTAGGTTTCAATAGTGTGACAAAACACAAATATAAAAGCTGTTAGAATTCTCCCTTCAATCTTATGTTCACCATGCATTTTATGGATTTTCTTAATTACAGTATGCTGGTTGTACTTGCTCTGTTTACATAACCATCAAGCAACATCTCGAGTTTCTTCATTATAAATGTCTGCTAACCAATTCCCGGTTTCAAATGGTTAAAGTATCTCCCAACATGAAGTTATCCTCTTAATAAATTGATGGCCTAGCTTGATGTACCCTGTGCATTGTAGAATCAACAATAAGCAAACTATCAATAGAGACACGATTTACATGGAAACCCTCTTCTTTGAGAGGAAGAAACTCACGGGAACGACGACTTAACAACTTCTCTCGGGCGGCTAGGGTTTTCTCTCTGTGATGCAGTTCACATCCATTGGCATCACTATGTTATCAAACAATGAAGTGAGCAGTATACAAAGGAACATGATTAAATGGATCCACACACAAGATCGATTTACACGATATAATATTTTCGACACTCGCCCTCAAGTTGGGCATTAATATTAGTCATATCCAACTTTTCCACATTCATCTCATGTTATACAATGGGAAGGCCATTAGTGAAAGCATCAACAAGTTGATTCTGACTTGATGAACAACTAAGCATCAATCTTCTATTGAATTTTGAAGTGTCGAACCACCTCAACATCCATAGCACGATTGTGTTATGCTGGATTCTTTGCAAGATTAATGGCAGTATTATTAGTATTCTTCTTAGAAAGATTGATCGGCCACATCATTAATCATGATTCGAACCCACAACTTCTCTGCAACCTTGAGTGCTTTTACATGGTGCTCAGCCTTAGCATTTATTTAGCACAAACCTTTTTCTTCTTGCATCTCCATATGATGAGGTTTCTCACAAGGTAAATTGATTAACCAGACATGGCGCAATGATGATCAAGTGTCCCTGCCCGATCAACATATATGCAGGCCTGAATATTGACTTCCTTTCTCTTTCAAAAAAACAACAATTTCCTGGATTTTTCTTCAGACAAGACCGAATGCTGTACACTGCGTTAAGGTGTGCATTAGTGGGCACATGCATGAATTTGGCTTACCACAAATATGCAGCACAAATAATGTCTTAACTAATAAGAGTAAGATATATAAGTTTCCCAACAAGTTTCTATAACATTTCCTGGGTGAATTGTCAAGAGGTTTTCTATCTATTATATTAAGCTTGTGATTATCCACAGTATGAGTGTTAGAAGGTTGACATCCCTATTTTTATGTTTGTTTGGGGAATTTGATAACATATTTTCATTGCTATAATATGGTTTATCTCTGGAAATTTCAATGCCAAGAAAATACTGAAGCTTCCCTAGGTCTTTGATCTTGAACTTGACAGCAACTTTGGCTTTTAAGCGATCAAAACTCATCATTATCATCACCAGCAATGACCATTTTGTTAATACATATAATAAAAAGGCAACTATCAAGTTTTCTTTTGACGAAGAGTGTTTTGAACCTTGTTTCCTTATACTCTTAATCTTTCATAACCTCTTAGATGCTCAAACCATGCTGGAGGTGATTTTCTCGAGGCCTTGAAGAGATCTATTGCGTGGTTTTGATGACTCAAGTTTAGAAATAGTAGGTTCACTCAAACCTATTGCATGATCTTGGCCGACTTTCATCTAGATCCGACTAATATGCAAAATAGGATTTTGGTCTTTTCTTCGCTTGAGATTTGCTTCCCAAATTATCTATCCTCTACATTCCATTCATCAGAATCTCCAGGGTCTGCATATTTCCTTCTTTTCCACCTCCATCCTCTACAAATGCCTCCAATTTTCAAATACTACGATCTTCCCACATTTACATCAAGCAACAGGTTTATTAGTATTTTCCGTCTTCTCGGAAGTGTGGTGAACCTGGCTCTAATACCATTTAGAAATTAATAAATAGACACGATTATGTGGAAATCCTCATCTATGAGAGGGGAAAAACCACGAGCACTGTGACCTAGCAGCCTCTCAAGAGGCTGGTTTTCCTCTCTGTTGTTGGACAATGGGCATGTGAACAATATATGTAGGGACATCATATGCATGATCTGATGGACCCCATTGTGCCTAGTTCACCCACATATCTGTGCACGAGACATTGACGCTGGATCCACGCCTATGAGCACAAATCTCCCAAGGATCTTCCTAATCTAGGTAAATAATTTAATAAACATCTACTTTATTAGTTTATGATCATTTTGATTGGGGTCTTGGATCCCAATCTAAGTGCCGATCCTGAACAAAACTATTCTCATAAACCTTGTATATCTATTTGATGTGTCTTGTGAAGCCTTCTCCCACTTTACGTAGGGTCGGCTACATGGATTCTTGCTCAAATCCATGTTGAAAGATCTGGTTATTTTTTACGCTGGCTGTCGGCTACTCAATGCAACCCCCACAAAGGAGGGATTTGAATCCTGGTCTTTTCGGTTGTAGACACACTGTACTACCACCAGACCATTGAAGTGGGTCTATATCTATCCGATGTCCGGAAAAAAAACATGATCCCACGATCTTGATGGACCTGATGACAGATTTATCATGTATTCATCACTATGCCTTATATCAATTTTAGTCACGGTTATAGAAGTAACCTAGATAAGAATTAGTCTGAGGGGCGTATTAATTCAGATAAAAGGTCCTCGTGGAAAAATGCTGAATATGGATCATATGGTTTACTTAAAATCCTCGTCCGTGGGTGTGGTGGATGCTATGTGTTTCTAAAAATTAGTTTATATATCTTATAAAAGGGTATTCACTTTTTTTATTGCCATGCATTTCAGGACTTTACGACACTGTATATGATGTTGATCATGACAAAGAAAGAGCTGAAGCTCAGGGGTTAGCGCCGAATGGTTTCAGTTTCGATGGAGCGGATTCTGGTGGTGTCGATTATGCTCTTAACAGGTAGGCTAAATAGGTTGCAGCCTTGATATTCTTTCATGCCAACATTCAGATTCTAATACTGATTTCATCTTCTATGTGCATTTTAACTCGTTCCTTCTTGTTGTTCATGTGAACCATGTTATGGATGCTCCAACAGAAGCTTTTTGATCGAAAACTGTTCCTTTTATTTATTTATGCAGTTTTGGGATGAATTTTCAACTTTTGATATCAAACTTTTGGGTCTGAAATATATCATAACTAACCAAACTTTTGATTTACTATGTTAAATTTGATACTAGATTTAGCTGTCATCTGCATTCCCAGCATTGCATGGCACTTCATATCATGTATGGTCAAATGGCATGGATTAATATGTATTTATTTTTCTGAGATGTGCAAGAGAAATTCTGATTTCCTTTTAGGACCATTTAATTTTACCCTAAAAATGTATTTCTTTAAGAATCATGTTTAGAGAAAATCACTCTCGTTTCCTTTCTTGGCAAAAAACTTATTTAATTATTCATATTCATCAGAGCAATCTCTGCATGGTACGATGGTCGAGATTGGTTTAATTCCTTATGCAAGCGGGTTATGGAGCAAGACTGGTCATGGAATCGCCCAGCTCTCGACTACATAGAACTTTACCACTCCGCGCGCAAGTAAGAAAGAACCTGCTAGGAGACAGGCGCTCTCCCGTTGTCCTCATCGGGCTATTTGTACAGCATTATTTATCAATCTTATTCAGCCATCATCAAAAGCAAGAACAGCCTACGTACCTTCGGGCATCATCAGTTGCAGGGTGGATCTTCACACCTCGCAAGCCAGATCCTGAACAATCATTTGTTTCATGTATATTGTTCCTTGGCGGTTTCAACTTCGATTTCTGTACATACAGATGAGTTGACATATCGATTCGAATCATTACGGGACAATTGATTCATAATTTTGGAAATGCAAGTAGCATCAATCTCTATTTTTTTTAGAAATGTAAGGTAGAGAAATAAAGGAATAACCTGAGTTATCTTCAAGAAAGGATTGCTTAATCAGGTATTATATGCTATTATAAGATGAAATTGGTCAGTTCTATTTTTGTTGGGTATGAATGGAAGTCTAATGGGATCCTTCTCAATCTCCTGTTTGTTTCATAACCACGTTCTTCTTCTTCTCACTCTATGCTTGCTTGTCAGTCCAGTTTAAAGTTATTATTTTATGTGGTTATGGTTGTAATTATTATTATTTGGTGTATTAACCATGACTGTTGAGGAAGTAGTCTTGTTTTTTTTGGTGGCATTGTAATTTTTTAAACGTGAAGGCTCCTGTGGAGAAAGTAGGGCGAAATTGCTGAATTAACCCTCTTATATTTCAGTAGGAATATCCCCTTCTTTGTAGATTTTTGTTGGATTTATCTGATAAGATTCCTTATTAAAGATAATCAGTTAAAGATTTTTCAATTAGTAAAGATGATAGGAATATTGTATATTTTGCCATCGCATCTAAGCTAGATGCGATGCGGCTATTGGTTTTATATCATGCATTTTGTGATTAATCCTACTACACAAAATATGCGTAGTTAGATCGCGAAAGGAGATGTTGGAAACATATTCGATCAAACATATGCAGAAATGTTGAGAGGAAGAACACACGTAAAAACAAAGACACAAGCATATATAGTGGTACTATAGTGGTTTGCAAGTTAATTGCTCCATTGCTCACACTAACATCTCTTTTCTTCTCATGAAAATGATATGCAATACAATGAGAGCGGACCTCGTGGGCATCTTAAATACCATGGTGCTAGAGTTACATGATTATAAAAAAAATATCTATGTACTTGCACGTCGTTGAAGTCGACCATGCATATACAATATTAATTGTTGGTGGCATTCCCTCATGCATGAATACTTTTGGTGATGACAAAAATGTTGTTCATGTTTTATTTTGTTCTCTACATATATGAAGCAAGCTAAAGATCCGACATGAAAAGATGCAACATCAAAGAATGTGCCTAGAATCTGCGATCGAGCTATATGAAGCATAGTAGCTACTAGATAAGTTACAAGGATGCTCGTGATCAAGAAGCTAATGACAATGAGTATGGGACATCTTGTAATTATTTTGTAAGAGGAATGCATTGTAAATTGCATGCATATACTTAGCATTCGTCTCTATCTTAACTTAGCTTCTTAGACCAATTTAGTCGACTGATAGGAATTTCAGTTGTTAGTATTGATTGAACCGACTCATGACTTTGAGTATTGATTTCTATTTGATTGTCACCTGACTCAACAATCATTTGATAATTGCTACTTTTAAACAATGAATCAAATATCACCAACTTCTTTTAGAGTTCAATATTCAACTAATTTATCTTTCTAGACATGTTTATTTCTAACTATCTTGATCTGTTCCCATGCAGATCATGGCCTGACCACTTGGTCCCCGATGGCTAGCAGGGGATTCAAGAGAATTCGAATATTTGTGTTGCACCATTGGATCAGACACATAAAGGACAAAGGAAGTATGTTCTTAAAAGTGACTTCAATTTGCCAGTTCGGGCTCAACTCCTTGCTTGATGTTAGCGAACCTATAGATTGGGTTGCGGATGTGATCTCTTTATTTTTGCCAGTCAGGCTAATATTAATATATAGTTGAGGGAAAATTGGTGGTGAGTTGAGACTTATAACTGGGAAAATATGTTCTGGGTGAGGAGGAGCGACCGTCCTTTGGTCGGAGAGTATTCAACCAGAACCTACTTGGCGATCCACCCATAAATATTATTTTTAAGCACTTTGAAAGACAAGGCCCCTAAGGAAAGTCTGACTTTATCAAGCGGTGATAAAAAAACATTTGTAATAATCAACATGCCTAATCATTCATATATGATCGGTATCCTTCCTTAGAGTTTTCATTTGACATCATAGCATGTATTGCATCTCGATGTAACAACTCAAAGCACGATGACTAGCAATAGACCCGGAATCGAGGGAAGTTCCCTCCAACCCCGTTTTGATGTGACCAACTATTCTTAATAGAAGACAAAGATGATGGTCTTTTTGCAATGAGGAGATCTCAACATCTTCTACATGGTAAAGAATTCATTCACATATATTGAGGAGAAAAGGGGGAATATATTGGCAAATAAATGAAGAAGGTGACTCTAAACTCAGATGCAAACAACGCCTTATATTTTGCATTCTCCAATGAAGAGTTCAACCATGTGTCTTAGCTCAAGACGAATCATGAGATATGATAATGTCTCAAGACCATTCACCAGATGACAAGTCGAGTCAAGAAAATCTCGCTTCCATATGCACATGGTGGAATATGAATGTTTAAGATAAACAAATAAGAAACCATCTAGGATGTGAATGTCCGACTATCAATGCTCGTAAATCATCTTAGAAATCTTGAATTATTTTCTACTTGGAGAACAACCCGCATAGGTCTTTCATTCACTCTCATTTGAGTTGAAGCATAAGACAATCATCGAGGAGTTTGATGACTTCAAGTCAATGTCTCTCCATGACCTACTAGGAGATCTCGTAGCTTATGAGATTAAGTTAAACAACTTGAAGGACGAGAAGAACTGAAGAAGAAGACATTACCTTTCAAAGATTCAAAGTCCAATTTCTGGTAAAGAAGAAAACAAGAATATCACCATGATCACATAATGACTCAAGTGACTCATCAAGAACACGGAGGTTTGATTTGCCAATAAGAAAAGTGATGGCGAAGATGGTTACCATAAAATGAACTTTAAATATAAAACTAAGGAGAGCTCTTGAACAAAGGAAAAAGGGATCTCCAAGAATAGAAAGAATATGTTTACATTTGTTATTAAGATATTCCAATAAGTTATTTTCAATTTTTTTAAAACGTATGAACTTTACTTTTTGATAAAGAGGGAAAAATATATACAAGTATTTTTCAAAAAAACTCGAGTTTTTTTAAGATGGGGAGAAGTTTTTTATAAAAAGAATTTTAGCACATATTGCATTTTTATCTTTTTTGCTAAGTCCTTCAAAACATTTTTATCATTAAGAAAATGGGAGTTTGTTGGTGGCGTGCACTCTTGCATGCATAATTATAATGATGAAAAAAAATTATTGTATTCCTTTATTCTTTAAATATATAAAGTAAAGCTAAAGATATGACAAGAAAAAAATACAACATTGAAGAACGTGCCTAGAAGTTGTAATCAATCTACTTGAAGCTTGCTAGCTACTAAATTAAGCTACACATAAAGAGTTCTTGGAGTTTTGTAATTTATTTTATAAGAGACATATATTGTAAACTTCATGCATATGCATATTCATCTTTATTTTAACTCATGTTCTCAGATCAGATTAGATCAATCGATTGGCCGGATTTCCAATCAAGTGGTTTTGGATCAACTGACCAATGAATTTGATCGATCAATTATTGTCTTGACCAATGATCGATGCAACAATCACTTGATTAATTACTACCTTTGAACAACGACCTAATCGTATGAACCTTTTAACTAACCAACCACTTTTATAGTTGAGACAACTCAAAGAATTGTAAATATTTATTTCTTAATATCTAAATTACAATGGACTAATATTTTTTACATCCAACTATTGTTTTTAGTTGTATTTAATTGTGTTAGTCGATTGGTTTGCTGATAGTTGTTAAACATTGATAGGAGAATAAATGCCTTTTCATGTATGGGTTCGGTGATCCTTAAATTATATATTAAGGACTTCAGGCCTTGGTTTTTCAACGTACTTTCTACTCATTAATTCCCATCTTTGTAGTGCTAAAAGAAAACGTCACTCACATATTTTAACTCCAATCTCTGTCAGAAAAATTCTCTACATCGAGTGCAACTTACCTTGGGCATTCAATGTTTGTAAAACCATTATTTATTTTGTCTCATATTCCATTGCCTATATTTTTGAGGTTGTGTAGTTTTATTTCTTGTACTTATTTGTACTTTTGAAAAGCTATTTTTCCACTTTTGCTAATTAGGTCAAGTTATAGTATAAGTTAGGAAGAAAACAATCGTCAAAAAATACCACATGAAATAGTAAAGAGAGTGTGGTGCCCTTTTATTTTATCTGGTACGATAACAAGGTCAACCTCAAAGAGGCAATCACATTTTTTAATGCAACTCTAGCTAACTGAGTGAATTTAATTTCAACGAGATACAACAAAGTTGCTATGAATTAAACGTAATATGAATTAATCCAATAATGTGAATGCTATGTGAATATGCATGCGAATGCAAACATTATTATTTTTTATATTTTTTATATTTTTATATCTATATTTTTTTAACTTTACAAATTTTAATTGGTATTGATTAATTAAAATTAAAAAGAAAATAAAAATGTGGTACTTATATACTAAATGTGAACGAAAAGATAGGTTAATTTATTTTTAATTGTGAGAAAATATAATAAAATGGGGAAGTAAATGTTTTGGGGTTTCTACAATTTTATGATGTTTTTGGGTATAATGGAATATAATAATAATAATAATAATAAATTGAAAGATTTTGAAAATACTTTTAGAAGGATTTCATGGCTAACTTTGTAAAATAATTTTAAGTCGAATAATACCCTTAAAATCAATTTTTTTCTTGGGAGTTTATTTAATGAGGAATCTAGAACATATTTTTTTCATTGTTTAGGTTTAAAATGAGATAGCTGTGATTTATGAAAGCTACACGATGTCTTTGATTTTCAGTAAGGAAAATGCAATATTTTCAAAAGTAAAAACATGTTTATGTGGATGCAACATACTGCAATTTTTTAAATGAAAATGAAATAATTAAAAATGCAAATACAACAACTTATGATTTGATGTTTTTAATTTTTTAAACCTAGAAAATCGTAATATTAAACTCATAGACACACATAATTAAAATACATCAAGAGGCATCTAGGGCATTTTTATATTTCAAATAATTATGTAAAACACCCTATAACATTATGACAAGCATTTAACCATTTATTCTATATAGGGCACAATAATCAATGGATTTCAGTAACACATATGCTAAAAATTTACTTGAAGTCACACTACAAGATTGCCTAGTTTCATAATTTTTCTCAATGACCTTGGATTTATATTGAAAATGGATACTGAGAGCATAGATTTTAATCAATATATCACACTTAATTCATGTCACATTAGAAAATAACCCATAATAGATCAAAAATAAAGAGAATAAAATAACCTTTAAAATAATACCAAGTTCATAATTGTTAGAAAAATGGTTTGCAAAATATTCACATGACAACTCAGTAACTAAAATGAAATTTTTAAAATGAAATTAAAGATAAAATGTAGCTAACAAGGACTTATCTATGATATTGGAAAAGGTAGTTGTGTGCTTGATATCCGCCTCAAGGAGAGAGCTTCACTGTGAATCCCAGAAGAGTGGGTGATTCTTCGCAATATTTACACCACTTGACTCGAGTCACGTGGACATGATGTCGATCTAGTCCTTGAAATCTGATGGTAGAATGAGGTGGAGCAGATTCTCTGTAGTACTAGAGAGGTCTGCAGTAAAACCGTGGATCATCCCATCCGCTTGATCTTGATCGAGCGGTTCGTACAAATTCAGTATTTTTGTGGGCCTTACCATGGGAATTCATACGGACTGCTTGATCAAGATCAAGCAGTTAGGATGATCCACGATTTTACTTCAGACCTATGCAATACTACAAATGATCTATTCTCAGAATGAGGACAGGATTCCCTACCGTGCAGTGTCTGCTTTGTGACCGGAACTTCTTCTTTGATTTTGTGCACATGCATGGTGTAGAAGGCTTTGGCTGATGCAAAGGCTGAAGATGGATGCTCTAGTGAAGGTGTTATTGCGAATTGATACTGGAGTTCTGATCTTCATGCCACCACCCCATGAGTTGATGACAGAGATTGGCTGGTGGGTTACGCTAAAGAGGAATGAAGGTCGAATGGGGGAGCTCCTATTCGACCGATGGAGTAGGGAACTCAAGGATCCGACCATCGCATGTGTTCGGAGGGGAAGGGTGCGAAAGGAAAGAGGAAGGATAAATCGGGTAGATAGAGGAGGTGACACCGATTATGGTCGGAGTATGGTTGGATCGAATGAATGGGAAAAGAACGAGGAGTAGGAAAAGCTGGTGTTTAGAATAGTAGCAGAGGAAAGAGTAGAAGAAGTAGAAGAAAGGAGAAGAAAAGAGGAAGAAAGTATATCATATATGTATTACCTAGAGGTTTTGGTTCTTTTCTTGAAGGAATTCAAGCTCGATGGAGCTCGCGGTTTTCATATCGAGATGTGCCTGAGGAAGGGGTCCATGAATTGTAAATGCTTTAAGTAGTTGCATCACTGAGGACTCTCTACGGATTACGTTTGAGCTCGAGGTGCTCGCCGTCGTCGCCTCAAGATACGACTCTGATTGCTATCATCAAATGAGTGTTGAAGCTGGTGGCTCCTCCTTGCAATTGGCAGATAACAGTGGTGGATGTGGAGTCAGTGCCTTTGCATGGTGGGTGGCTATTGCAGAGGTAATGGGTGATTAGCTATGATCGTGGATGGACGAGGTGATGGGTTGGTGTTGAATAGAGAAGAGCTTGAGTTAATGGGGAGACATGGGTGAGATCACATGTGAAGGAACGAAGGTAGGGTAGGATGTTTGTTTGTGGGGAGATGGTGCATCGAGTGTGTGCTAAAATAGTGAATGATGGGAGCGTAGTTTGACTGCTACGGTCAACAATCGTTATTGAGGTGGTGTACATTGGTTGGACGAAGACCGAGGGTGGATGCGGTCATACGATTCTTTGACCAAAGTTAGAACGCGGTGAGGTGGCGAGGCATGATCGAATGAGGTTCGACCACATGGTTGATTGTGCGATTCAACGAAAAATCAAAATAAAATAAAGGAAAATAAAAATAAAATAGAAAATAAACTTAAATGAAAACATGGTCAAAATAAAAGTTTAGATCTCAATGAGACCAACAACATTCATAAATACATTAAAACTAAAAAAAGTCACAGGTACAAACTGCATTTTTTGCGATAGTGTATACGCATAAAATACCTGCCTTTAGTGGTTTATATTTTTTCTTTGCTTTTCTCTTAATAATAGATACATAATATAATTTTATAAGATACCAATAAAATATTTAAAGAAAAGGTAAAATAAGATAGAACATGGTCTTACGTACATGTTTATAGGATAATATATATGCTGTTTTACATATCCTGCGAACACCGATTGATGGGTGCGGGTGGATCAGAATAAATGACCTGGATTGTTGCAATCACAATAGTCTAATACAAGCATAGTAAATACATAACACTTTCAATCACAAGATAAACAATCAAACCACAAGTGCATATGTATTTAACGTGAAAACCGTCCTGAGTAAAAATGATGACTTGGTCAACTCAACCTTATACAGATAAACAATCCTAAAAACCTTAATATCAAAGTGACTATGCATATATGAGGCATAACTAAAACGATCTTACAGAGCGAAGAGTGTGCTCGCAAAGAATTGAACGCAGAGAACAATAGTCGTTGAAATGAAGAACACGATAAAAAATATCTCTTGAATCTTTCTCTATGAGTAGAGTGGAAAGCAGAGATATGAGATCTTGTTGCTCTTTATTATGTGCTGTAGAATGAGGTATGCGGTACCTTTTATAAGTCTAGAGTCTCCATTGACGTTGGCTCTAAAATAATAGTTGTTGTGAACAAATCATGAATGAAATTGCCTTAAAAGATCTTTCTGAAATGGAATATGATCGATTGGGATACAAAGGTGATTTATTAGAATCAAAAGATCGATCATGTAGAAATAGGTGACCAATCAGAATCAAAGATGATCAATTAAATATTGTTCTTGGTTCAATAGCTTTCCAGCTCTTGACATAGTAATAGATCGTAAATTAATATGATGGTGTTATATTTTCCAATTAACAATTCAATCAAAAAATACAAATCACTTAAATATATCTCTGTGAAGAACTGCATTTGTATTATTCTTATTTAACCTAAGCAAGTCCCAGGGTCGACTCAAGGAAACAAACCTAGCTATATATTTAAAGAATTAATAAATCAAAATTATCTAAGTTAAAGCTGAATTTATCTAACTTGGTGAATGCATGCAATTTTGTAATTTTTATGAAGTAAACTAGATGCAAAATAGATGTCGAACGAATGCAATAAATATGATGAAAAGACATGCACAATTTTGAATGAAAGTGGTCGTGAATTAATCAACAATAATTGAGCTTAAAAAAGATAAATTAATCGTGCAAATCAAGGTTAATTTGACAATAATAAACAAGAAATATTCGCTGAAAATTATTCATTCAATATTATCTCAAATGTGTAATTAAGAATACATAATAAAGAGAATTGGAAGAACTTTAAAACAAGACTAATTTCATCAAATTTGAAATTCAAGAGCTCTAGTTATTAAAGGAACAACTCGAGGGATTAAATACAAGAAAACTTAATTAAAAACTATTTAAAAGAGAAAACATGAGATTATCTGCAAATATATAAAGTTAGAGGGGGTCTTGTGTAATTTCCCCAAGCATGCAGGGATATTTTTGCTATTTGAAGAACCAGACAGTCTTGGATGCAAATGACCCAAAGCGGGCGTGTGCATAGTGTGTGAGGACCTAGAGGTGATTCTGGAAGCGAGAGCGGCTCCTGTACAATTTCGCCAAGCCCACGTGCCTCCCACACACAAGGGGATTGGCTCGGATTGCGGTCTA
This sequence comes from Ottelia alismoides, assembly GCA_037367405.1. Classification (NCBI taxonomy): domain Eukaryota; kingdom Viridiplantae; phylum Streptophyta; class Magnoliopsida; order Alismatales; family Hydrocharitaceae; genus Ottelia; species Ottelia alismoides. The sequence goes on along the minus strand of JAZKJV010007616.1, from coordinate 122,503 downwards.
GGCTCGGGTGACATGCAAATGATCTGGAGCCTTGATGGTAGATTAGAGCAGTTAGATCTCATAATCAATGGCTCGGATCAAGACGCGTGCGAATGGTGATGGATGGCTCACAGGCTTGATCGGGCGTCACTGAGTAGATGGAACAAGAAACATAAGATCTAGAGATCCTACAGTAATTGCTTGTGGTGTTTGTTGAAGCTCCTCCACAGACAGTGGAAGGATGATCGTGTTCCAGCGACCTCCTCCATGCATCTCCCGTCCCCTGATGGTTGTCTGATGGGCCTGAGAGGTCGGAGAGGTGAAGGTGAGGTTGCTGGTGGTTTGGAGGAGCAGCAATGAAGCTCGAGATAGTGAGACAATGGTCTGTCATCTGAGGAAGAGAATGTGAACAAAGCCCCGATTCTTCGTCCAATAAATGAAGTGAATAAGGTCCTGCATGAGTTAACTGGCAAATACAGAACGAGAGATAAGCAAAATGCATGCCTCATTCGTGCAAAGGAGGTGGGGGGTTGAAGCTCTAAATCTTTGTAAGACCTGGAAGTGGAGTGACGCTCCGAAAATTGCGCGTGTAAAAGGAGATATGTGTATTTATCGTTCACGCTAAAATAACGATGATTTTGATTTTTGTCGTTCGTTGTAGGCGGTAATCGGAATCGGTCAAGAAAATAACCACAAATATTTAATCAGTTTTTAATCACATGGTTTTATGTTTATTTTACTTGGGCAAGTCCCAAGGTCGATCACAAGGAGGCAAAGGAACAACCTAGAACTCTAACAAAGAGTGGAGGGAGGAAGCGTAGTAGATTATGTCTATCAAAATTCTGCGCGGTTTTCGAGGCGTTTTTTTTGGAATTTTTTAATGCAATAAAGGGTGCAAAATGCAAATTTTGCCTATTTTAGGGACTAAAATGTAAATTTCGATCAAATGATGTCCGAAAATATGAAACTTGGCCATGATGCAAAATATGATGAAATAAATGCAATATAATTTTTTTGGAAATTTTGGATGCAATATGAATTTTTAGGAATTTTTAAATGCAAATAAAGTGAATTTTAATATTTAATTATAATAAATATTAAATCTAATTATTTTCAAGGGATAAAATTATCTAAGATCTATCACTAGGTAATAGACCTCAAAAAATCCTAAACCTTGAAAATACTAGTTTTAATCCCTATTAAAAATCAAACACTGAAATATACAAAATGATTTTTACAGGGTAAATTATGCATGCAAATGCAACTCTTTTTTGAAACAATGTGAAGTACAATTAGTTCTGCAATATATTATTTTTCAGGAATTTTTGGAGCAACGGTTAATCAATGATAAATTTCAGAGCAAGAAATGGGCAAATTATACAATTTTCCACAGAGTAATTAATTATTAATTAACCATCAATCACAGAAATATCTACAGTATGTCAAAATGCAGAGAATTAAATGGCAAACATCATGTTATTTTTAGATAAATAAAATGATGCAGAGAAGAGGTTCAAAATAGAGGGGGAATATAGGGGTATAAGTGCAATATTTGAATAAAATAAATCTAGAAATAAATACAGGGGGACCTATATTTAATTACCAACAGTTGAGGGGTCTTCCTTGCAAAATTTCCAGTGGGTCACATGCGGCGCACGTGACCCCTGGGTGGACGGGTCTGGATTGCAATTATGAGGATCTGCGGGGAGGTCTTCGCAAATGTTCCCCAAGGTCACGTGCCCCGCACGTGACCAGTGGGTGGTTGAAGTTCTCCCCCCCCCCCCCCGCACTTGCCCTACACGTGCGTGGGGAGCCTCGGGACAGAGCCCGGCCGGCGGTGTAGCAGCGGCTGAGGCGCTGGTGTTGCTGCCTGCGGAGGGGGGCCAGCCAAGGAAGGCGGAGGAGGGGCCGGTTGGAGATGGTGGTGTCGAGGGCTTGGCCAAGGCGGAGGGGGGCCAAGCTGCTGTCGATGAAGCGTGTTGGTATCGAAGTCGGTGGCTCTTCGGTCGCGGATGAAGATGAAGGCCAAAGGTCGTAGACGATTGGGGCAGAGGTGAATGTTGCTCCGGTGATTGTCGAAGAAGATGTAGTGGTCGGTGGTGATCGTTGGCTCGACGGTCAGGAAAGGTCGGAGCAAGAGCAGAAGTCCTGCGGCGCTACGACGAGGCTGAAGGCGCCTCGGATCTCGCCGAGGAAGAAGACCCACCAAGCTGTCACCCCGGTGTGAAGGTGTGGCTCGGCGTATTTGTGGATGGAGTCGTGGTAGACGTTGGTCGATGAAGATGAAGATGTTGACGTTGGAGGCGAGGTTGGAGTTGAGGCGTGGTGTTGATGGCGGTTGAAGTTGAGGCGTGGTCGATGTCGGTCGGAGGAGCACGGCGATGGCAAAGTTGTTGTAGATGAACATTGTCGTCGTTGGCTCAACGGAGGAGGACCGGAGCTGGGCAGTTCGCGGTGGAGGGGCGCGCTGCAACGAGGGCAGGGAAGCCCTCGGATCTCGCCGCAAGCTCGAGGGAGTTTGCCAGGAGCTGTCACCTCCGGCATGAGGGCTCTCTTACGTTGGTAAATCGGCGGATGTTGGTCGGAAGGGCGGAGAAGGGTCTTCTGCCTGTCCCGAGGTCGGCGGGGCTTGGACGGTGGAGGGCGAAGAAGGAGGTTGCCTGGAGCGCCTGGAGCTTGTGGCAATGATCGAGGCGGTGGTGTCGATGGAGGTTGAAGACGTTGTCGGAGGATGAAGCTGACATTGCGGAGGTGGCGGCTATGAATATGGTTGTCGGATGTTGTAGATGGAGGCGGTGAATCGGAGGCTCGACGGCGAATCGCTGGAGCTGAGCAGTGACGACGCGGGGGTCGTCATGGGCTGCAACGAGGACGATGATCCTCGGATCTCACCGACGAGAGATGCTCACCGGTCTGTCACCCCGGCGGCTCAATGAAGAGTAGAACGATGGATAATTCGAAGGTTGGGCAGCGGAGGTTCTTAAATAGCGGAGGGGGTTTGGTCCAAGGCGGAAGCTAATCACGGGGTGGTGATTTGACGAGATCCGATGGGAGGGGGATCAATCGGAGATGAGGATTGGGATTTGATGGGAGGTTGGAAGTGGATTGGACGAGATTGGAGGTGTCAGGTGATGGCGAGATTAGCGGGCGGAGGCAAAATCGCAGGGAGGCGGCTCCGGTCGAATCGGGAAAGGGGGGAAGGAAGACGAAGGACGTGGGCTGTCCGATCGGCCGAGATCGAACGACCCAGGATGCGAAATGTGGCGAGCAGGGGGCGTAGAGGGGAGAAAGGGGAGCGCACGTGCTTGGCACGTGCCTGGGCGGCACGTGCCTCGCACGTGCGTCCATTTATTTTTTTTTATTTTTTTATTATTTTTATAAAAATGAAAGAATAAAAAGGACAAAATGGCTGACATGTGGCGGCTCCTGGAGCTGCCACGTGTCAGCACCAGAAAATTCGAAAAATAAAGATTTTGTAAAATGCAAAATAAATATCAAAAGACCTCAAATCAAAAAAGCTTCTTCATGAAAATTGCTCGTCTCGATGAGATCTACAACTTTCATGAAGACATCAAAACCAAAATCAATAAAATGCACAAAGTGATATTTTTGGGGTATCCCATATACATAGAATACCTTGATTTTTGGGTTTTGTAATTTTTATGTCATTTTTAAACCATATAAAAATCCGAAAAAAAATGGTAAAATCAAAGATAAATAATTACACATTAATCTAAATTTTTTTATTTTTATTTTTTAAGAAAAAGATGAAATAAAATAAAATATGAAAAAGATCAATTTTGTACAAGTGGTTAATGAAGACTCGGTTTCAATTTGTTTCTTTGATTTCAAGCTCAATTTGATTTGGATTTTTGTGCATTTTAATAAAACTTTTATCAAAGAAGACAAATGAAAAAGGAATGAACTAAAATAGGTTAATTATGTACATAAAATAATAGGTCAAAAATTGCTAAAATACAAAATGTACAAAAGAGGCCCAAAACCCAATTTTCACATATGAGCTCTGATTCACTTGAACTTGGTCTTATTTTGAAGGTAGTTGAATGTATATTAGTTCAAAAGTGAGTAGGAATAAAACAGATACTGGATGAGGAAGATATGGGGTTTTTAGTCCGGAAATCCTGAAACTAGGATTTGGGTTTTTGGTCCACTTATTTGGGTTAGTGATTTTTTGTATTTTTCATTTATTATTGTTACTGATATGTACACAGTGGAGGTGGTTTTGGATCATTTGGAATTAGCATGAATGTGTTAAAAATCAGGGAAGTTAGGCTATTTACAGGTTAATTTTGGCTTGGATTTTTGGCTTCTTATTTTGTGCAGAAATTAGTGCTAAAATGAAATTCTTATAAAAGCATGCATGAATGCTAATTATGCAGAATAGATGCGAAAATACTGTTGATTTTGAGGGATTTGAGCTTAATAAATGAGATTTAGAGTGATGAATCCGAGATTCATCATCCCCTATACTTAAAGCATGCTCATCCCTGAGCATCAAAAAGAAATGCCATGAGGTGAAATGAGTTTGAGTTCCATACCAAGACCATGAGCTGAAGATGAAAATGAAAATGAACTCGACCTATGGATTATTAGTGTGGCGAAACTTCTGTGAGACTTAGAATTTTAAAATCAACAGACCTCAAGTTCTACACATCTTTGCTACAGTTTCAGCTCAGAAGTCATCTTCGATCAATCAATCCTCTTCCCAAAGTATACCCTATGAACATTGAACAATCGACTCATGTGTGTGAATGGTTTTAGCAGCTCTTCCCATCCAGAATGCCGGACTACCATGCATCTCTCCTCTCCAGTAACTCGTTCTTGGGGAGTCAGGTATTTCCTTCTAAGGTCTGTCGTGCTGTGTTCACAATCGAATTGGGGGAGAAGATAGAAGAAGGGGAAAAGAACTGGAGGGTGGCCAGTGTAGTCACCTCTCCTTGTGAAGATGGCCAGTGTAGCCGAGTCTCCACCAAGATCTGCAGGTTTCTTGAAGCTTGGACCTTTTTGGTCAGATTTTATTTGGTAGTTGCTTCTTTGTATTTGGAATTTTTGGTGGTTCTGCTTGGATCTTGTTGTGCCCCTACGGATATAGAATCTTTTTGTTTCCGTACATTTTTTGGGATCTTAGAAAAAATTGTACCCAGCGTCAATCCCTTTTCCGAAGCTTTATTTCAACCCTACTCCGGTCTTTAGATTTCCACGCTACCTAAAAAGAAACTCACACAGTCTTCCAACATCCCGTCTGAGTTGAGCGAAGTGCATAGTGCGAGAGTACAAATTAATTCCTATTCTAGAGTTGTACCCAGAATGAAGAGACCAGGTTAGACACTAAGAGTCAAACGCTGCACATTGTCATGTGGAACTTAAAGAATTAAGTCAAAGACATGAAGTTTCTAAAATCCTATTTCTCAGTGAAGTTCCTCTGAAAATTAGGTGGATTAAGGTCAAGTCCAGACCACTCTCGATTTCTGCTCACAACTCAGTTCAGAACCCAATGACTTTTCACAGATGTAAATGAATGCGATGCTGGATGAAGTGCAGGTGTGTGAAATGCAGACACATTTTTTGATTTTTTATGCAAGAGTTTTTTTATTTTTTATGCAAGAATGAATACGAAGCCATTTCTTTTTCAAAAATTTTGGGCACAGTTAGTGTTAGTAGCAAAACTCTTTTCTTTTTGTTGTTTGTTTTTATTTTTTTTCAAAAGTTAGTCACCCACCCTGTAAATACATATAGACTTACGCGCAAGTACGAGATATGGGTAAAATATATATAAAGTATATATACAGACCCCCCTATACTTAGCGAGTGTTGTGTCCTCAGAGCACAAGAAGCGTAAAGAAGACATAGCTCGAGCTAAGCGTAAGAGAGTGAAAAAGGAAAAAGAAAAAGAACAAGATTTACAGAACCGCCCCCTATACTTAGACTGTGACTAGTCTAAGTATAGAAGAAGAGCGGGAAAAAATGAAGTGGTCGGGATATGTGAATGAGGAGAATATATACAGGTGAGCGTCGGTTCCCCCTATACTTAGGCTCTGGTCAGTCTGAGCATAAGAGAAAGGTGGAAATGGAGCGATCAGATGATAGGATAAGACTGGGGGAAATGGAATATACAGATGGCATCGGTCCCCCTATACTTAGGCCTTGGCCTAAGTAGATGAAGAAGCTGTACAAGGAGACCGATGCGGTTGGGAGAGGGTGGGTAGCCGATGATTAAGGCGGTTGTCGGCTGATCTTTTTGTGAGCCAGTGATGGGAGATCGGAATAATGAGTCAGAGATGAAGCATATGATTCCCACCTATTATCAGTGTCATCCTCAGAAAACTCATGATGGATAGTGGATGTAACATTTGAGTCAGATGAAAGGTAGCCATCATCAGAGTTATCCTCAGAGGAATAGTATTTGAATGTGGACACACTCCAGATATTCATGACTTTTTGTTTCTTCAATTGTTTCCTCAAAATTTGTTCCTTTTTGGGATCAAGCAGTTTGTCCTCAGATGAATACTCGGAAGCACCGGTCTCAGTTAGCTCATAAGAAATAATTCCAGTGTACTTGAAGAGGGCAGGAGCATCAGCTTTGGATGAATAGTAGTTAGGAACGGGAGTTGTCCAACGAGAATCGAATTTTTGACCCTTGCGAAGATATGGCTTTAGAGCTGCCAAACACACGCCACTCATGTAGATTACCTTTTCCGGACCTGATGAGGGATCATCAGACGATTCCTCTTCCGAAAGGTAAAAGGTGACTTTCTTTTTCTTGCTTCGTGAAGGTGTCGGTTCACTTGAGTATCCAGATGAATAACCATTAGAATTCTTCTCCTTGATTAGTTTGCATCCTGCTTGTTTGTTCTTGGTCTTCTGAATGTTGGTGCACTCTCGATTTGGGATGATTTGGTCAAGATATTCGGAGAAGGTTGCTCCAGGGTACGACCATGCATATTTCTCATGATCGTAGTAGAAGGATTTGTCTATTTTGAGATCCACGGGAATTGAAATACTAGGGAGAGTTTCTGCATGTTCGTTCTCAATTGATTTGACATTGGAGCATTCCTGCGTCAAGTTGATGTGATCCATGTAGTCAGAATAGGTTGACCCAGGGTGTGCCCATGCATAAGTCTCCGGATCATATGATTCATGTTCTTGATTCTCCATGGTGAGAGCTGCGGGGAATAGAGCAGGTGGGAGATTCTCTAAACCAATAGTCTCATCAACAACCGCTATCTCAGGTGTCGTAACGGGTTAGGGCTCTTCTACCACTTTATGATTACGGTTGTCGGGGACTTCATGGGTTGCCTCAGAAAATCATGGTTCCTCAAAGATAGGGTCAGATCGTAATGCTTCCAATGCTTTAAAATTGATTTCCCGAGTCTCACAATCAATAATTACCTTAGCCAATGTTAAGAATGGATTTCCAAGAATAATTGAAGACGAGGTGAATTCTCCTTGATGCTCAATATCAATAATCGTGAATTCTACTTTGAGCGGAGCACCTTGGAATTTCATGATGACAGAAATGATTCCTCTCGGCCTTTTTATCGATCGGTCTGCAAATTGAACAATCTCTCGTATTTTCCTGATCGGTCCGAGTTTGAGTTCGTGAAATACAGAGGTCAGGAGGATATTGATCGGTGAATTGTCATCAATTCGAGCATGGGTAAAAATCGTGTCTTTGATTTCACAGTCAAATCTGGGCAACCAGTTTACTATGCGGCTCTTGGTTTTTCTCCTCAACACCAAGGAGGAGGCCATTGACAAAATATGTCTCTCGATCTTTGTTCTAATCCTGCCTAACTTTTTCATAGTTAATTTGTCCATTACAAATTCTTTAAGGTCGGGGAAGTGTTCAATGGCCTGTAGAAAGGGAAGTTCAAAGATCAGTTTCGTTGTTAGTGCTTCCCGTAAAGCAGGATCCAAATTCCTCAGATCTTCTTCCGTTTCAATTTTTATGAATTTTTCGAGATTTTCGATTTTTTTGTGATTTTCGAATATTCCAATTTTTTTGGTATTTTCTGTGTGGTGTGGTGATGTGGTGTACTCCTTAGATGAGCAGGGGTTCTGATGTTCAGAGTAAATGTCAGAGGCATAGTCATTCCTAGGAGAGTAGTATGCAAAGGTGTTGATGTCGGAATCATTCCTAGGTTCCTGAATATCCTCAAAATTTCCAGCATGAGATCCAATCATTTTCTCATTCATTTTTATGTCCGAGCTCCCATAAAATAAACTAAGTCGGTCAGTAAAATTTCTGAATTTTTTCTCCATTAATTCAAATTTCTTATTTATCCTCGAAATATTATCGTCAAAATTCTGTTCATGATAAATCATGGGAGCAGTCGGTGTGTGTTCAATAATTTCGTCTTCCATTTTCATGTATGTGTTAAGAGGAGAGTTTCTTGGAATATACATTATATGATCATTATTTTCTGAAAATTTCTCCTCAAAAATTATGAAAGGAGCTGCTCATATGGTCCAGTCATGTGTAGCTGGTCTGAGTAGAGTCCAATCCTTTAGTATGGTCCAGGTATGCGAGAGGTCGTGAGTTCGATTCTTTGATCATTAGTGGTCGGACCTTGATATTGTGAAGTCAGCATATATGGTTGATGTATTTCTATGTGGTCAGTCCAATCCTCTGTATGAATATCATGTCTGAAGAGGGGGTTATTATGGTCAATCCAAGATGATGGTTGTTCATTGGTGTTCCAGGGTAGGATCGACGGAAGAGGTGAAGAAGTGTTCAATTCGATCATGTGGTTATCATCTCCCATGAATGATGGATTGACATTTACCGAATATGAAGGATGAATTATATAATCAGAGTAGAGTGGATTTATGTATGAAGAAGTAGAGACTTCAGTCAGTTGTTGGTTTGTCTGGTCTGAATACAAAGGATTGCCATTCATGAAACATATCGGATTAGCAAAGAGTGTTGGTGGTTGAGAGTCTCTTGTTGAAGTTGGAGGAGGTGTTTTGGGTCTAACCGAAACAAATTCGTTTTCATAGTATAGCACTGATGTATTCTTGGATAATTATTCGACCATTTTTGAAAGAGCTGAAAGGAATGATGGATTGGGTTTGTTTGAGACGAATTGATTTTTATGATTTGGAAAAAGTTCCATGATGAGATTTAAATCAAGAAAATAAGAGAGATGATTGCACGTGATAGCCAAAAGAAATATTATCAAATGTGTGGCTATTGATCTTTGATATCGGCTCACGCACATCAATGCAGACACAAATCAAATCTTAAGTTCACAAACACACACAATGAAGCCGTAAGAGTTTGGTTATTATCTTTTCAATTTTAGTTGGTGATAAATCAATCTTGGAAACATTTAGCGATTTGTTAGGTGCCGAAATTTTCGTAATGACTGTCCCGAATTCTTACGACTAGTTACACCTACTTTTAGCCAGTATGGGAGTAAGTACAGACCGTAGAACGGCTACCAGTTACTTGAGGACGGAGCCTTACATAGTGTCCTCTAAATCACCCACTCTGCTAAAGAAATCCGGATCGTTTACCGGCTACCCGTAGATCCTCACTGAGAAGTAGCTAATCATTTTTGGCAGAATCGATAGTCAATATGAAAATCTGATTTTGGGCTCTAGCCTTAAGTGTCGTCTCTCGCTCACTCAGAAAAATAAAAGCATCCAAGATCAGGGTTGCTCTCCCGTAGAAATTCTTGATTTTATGGGTTATTTTGATTGGCTATATTTAGTAGTTCCAATTTTAATTAGGTGATCACTTGAAGAATTTAAATGAGCACAAATACACGTCTACCGTCCAATCCCAATTTCCTTTAAAATTTATGTGACAAAACTAAGAGGGAGGAGTTCGAGAAAAAGTTGATGCACGCGAAAACAATGATGTATGCTCAGTTAGAAGACTTATAGTGAATCCTCGCAATCTCCATATAGGATGCAACACAGAAATTTAAAAATTATTATATATGAAATGTAAGCCGTTGAAAAACCGCACCTAGCAGAAAGTTCTATTAGCGAGGAAGAATTGAGTTAAATTTTGGCTAAGTTGAACGATCTATGTGCGTCTCAATTAATGTGAAGTGTGGCTTAATTCCTACAAGCACAATCAAAAAATAAAAATGCTCTGAGAGTTGTATGTGCAAGTCTATCCTAATCACCACTCAAGTCAGGCCCCACCCTCACCAGAGAGTGAAACAGGCCACGACACACCATAGAAGAAAGTTTAAGGTCTTTTTACACACGTGAGAGTCCAAACGGACACCGTTGTAAATAAGCAATTAATTAATAAAATTGCAGAAATTAAAATCCTAGACTCTACGCTCTCTCACAACTCGACTCGATCTTAATTTAATTGCGCCTTTTTTGGAAATCGGCGAAGATGCTTCGGTTTCTTAAAAAACCGCTCCACGTACGCCGGGTACCTCGCAAGAAAAATAAGAGAGAGAATGTCAGAGAGTGACTCAAAAATAAATCAAAAATAAAATAAGAGAAATAAATGCTAAAAATAAATGCAGGAAAAATGGAATTTACAATGAAAAATTCGGAGGTCTGACTACCCAAATGCGGAATATCAAACGAAAATTTTCAAAACACAAAACTAAACCGTTTGCCTCCCGGCAACGGCGCCGTCTGACGAGTCCGAAATTCGCTTGTTAAGAAGATGTATTTATTTATTTGTTCGTGCTAAAAAATAATGAATGATTTGATTTTTGTCGTTCATTGTAGGTGGCAATCGGAATCGATCAAGAAAATAACCATGAATATTTAATCAATTTTTAATCACATGGTTTTGTGTTTATTTTACTTGGACAAGTTCCAAGGTCGATCACAAGGAGGCAAAGGAACAACCTAGAATTATGTCTATCAAAATTCTGTACGGTTTTCGACGCGTTTTTTTGGATTTTTTAATGCAATAAAGGGTGCAAAATGCAAATTTGGCCTAGTTTAGGGAGTAAAATGTAAATTTCGATCATATGATGTCCGAAAAATATGAAATTTGGCTACGATTCAAAATACGATGAAATGAATGCACTGTAATGTTTTTAGAATTTTTGGATGCAATATGATTTTTTTAGGAATTTTTAAATGCAAACAAAGTGAAATTCAATATTTAATTATAAATATTAAATCTTATTATTTTAAGGGATAAAATTATTTAAGATCTATCACTAGGTAATGGATCTCAGAAAAATCCTAAACCTCGAAAATACTAGTTTCAATACCTATTAAAAATCAAACACTGAAATATACAAAATGATTTTTACAGAGCAAACTATACATGCAAATGCAATTCTTTTTTCATACAATGTCAAGCATAATTAATTCTACAATATATGATTTTTTTGGGAATTTTTGGAGCAACGGTTAATCAATGATAAATTTCAGAGCAAGAAATGAGCAAATTATACAATTTCCACAGAATAATTAATTATTAATTAACCATCATTCACAAAAATATCCACAGTATGTCAAAATGTAGAGAATTAAATGACAAACATCATGCTATTTTTAGATAAATAAAATGATGTAGAGAAGAGGTTCAAAATAGAGGGGGAATACAGGGGTATAAGTGCAATATTTGAATAAAATAAATCTAAAAATAAATACAGGGGGGCTAGATTTAATTACCAATAGTTGAGGGGTCCTCCTTACAAAATTTCCAGTGGGTCATGTGCGCCCTGGGTCAGCGGGTCTGTATTGCAATTATGAGGATCTGCGGGGAGGTCTTCGCAAATGTTCCCCAAGGTCACGTGCCCCGCACGTGACCAGTGGGTGGTTGAAGTTCTCCCCTTGTCGCACGTGCCCCGCACGTACGTGGGGAGCCTCGGGACAGAGCCTGACCGATGGTGTAGCAACGGCTGAGGCGTTGGTGTTGCTGCCTGCAGAGGGGGGCCGGCCAAGGAAGGCGAAGGAGGGACCGGTCGAAGATGGTGGTGTCGAGGGCTTGGCCAAGGCGGAGGGGGGCCAAGCTGCTGTCGATGAAGCATTGTTGGTGTCGAAGTCGGTGGCTCTTCAGTCGGGGATGAAGATGATGGCCGAATGCCGTAGACGATCGGGGCGGAGGTGAATGTTGCTCCGGTGATTGTCAAAGAAGACGTAGTGGTCGATGGTGATCGTTGGCTCGACGGCCAGGAAAGGCCGGAGCAAAAGCAGAAGGTCTGGCGGCAATGCGACGAGGCTGAAGGTGCCTCGGATCTCGCCGAGGAAGAAGACCCACCGGACTGTCACCCCGGTGTGCGTGAAGGTGTGGCTCGGCGGATTCGTGGATAGAGTCGTGGTAGACGTTGGTCGATGAAGATGAAGATGTTGTCGTTGGAGGCGAGGTTGGAGTTGAGGCGTGGTGTTGATGGCGGTTGAAGTTGAGGCATTGTCGATGTCGGTCGGAGGAGCATGGCGATGGCGAAGTTGTTGCAGATAAATGTTGTCTTTGTTGACTCAACGGAGGAGGACCAAAGCTGGGCAGTTCGCGGCGGAGGGGCGCGCTACAACGAGGGCAGGGAAGCCCTCGGATATCGCTGCAAGCTCAAGGGAGTTGCCAGGAGGTGTCACCTCCGGCGTGTGGGCCCTCTTGCGTTGGTAAATCGACGGATGTTGGTCAGAAGGGCGGAGAAGGGTCTTCTGGTTGTGCCCGAGGTCGGCGGGGCTTGGACAATGGAGGGCGAAGACGGAGGTTGCCTGTAGCGCTTGGAGCTTGTGGCGATGATCGAGGCGGTGGTGTCGATGGAGGTTGAAGACGTTGTCGGAGGATGAAGCTGATGTTGCGGAGGTGGCGGCTATGAAGATGTTTGTCAGATGTCGTAGATGGAGGCGGTGAGTCGGAGGCTCGACGGCGAATCGCTGGAGCTGAGCAGCGACGGCGAGGGGGTCGTCGTAGGCTGCAACGAGGACGATGATCCTCGGATCTCGCCGACGAGAGATGCTCGCCGGTCTGTCACCCTGGCGGCTCAATGAAGAGTAGAACGACGGATAATTCAAAGGTTGGGTGGCGAAGGTTCTTAAATAGCGGAGGGGGTTTGGTCCAAGGTGGAAGCTAATCGCGGGGTGGCAATTTGACGAGATCCGATGGGAGGGGGATCGATCAGAGATGAGGATTGGGATTTGATGGGAGGTTGGAAGTGGATTGAACGAGATCAGAGGTGTCAGGTGATGGCGAGATTTGCGGGCGGAGGCGAAATCGAAAGGAGGCGGCACCGACTGAATCGGGAAAGGGGGGTGATGAGCGCGAAATTTGCCTCTTTAAGAATGAATAATAATCGTAGTATAGGAGACAAATTCGGTTCAGCAAAAACCACAGTCCTTTTAATGTTGTGGAATATTTTTATACTTGGCAAATCTACCAAGGTCGAACACAGGGACACGACTTCCTAATTTATTTATCGAATTTCGATTCAGGAAGCTCAAGTGTGAACAATTCTCGATTTCAGGTCCACATGATGAACTATGCAATTTAAAATGCAATACTACGATGCATGCAATTTTTAGTCGGTTTTTTATGCAATTATAAAGTGAGGGATGAGCAAATATTCAATGATACATGTATGCTAAGCTAAAGATTACAATTAAACCCTAAAAATATGAACAACAGAATATAATTGGAAATTAGTGTCATTTTAATCACAACATGAAAAGCGGTCATCAAATCCAAACAAGAATAAGAAGATCATGGTCCCATTTATCACATAAAAATCACTTATTTAAAAATAGTGGCAAATGAGAAAATTAAACATGCTAAGATGTAGAGGACAAAACAAGGATCAAAACGACACTAAAATCATGCAATTTGGACCTACAATGCTCAAGTTATGCTAAAAACAATGCAGGGGCATAATTGTAATAAAAATGCACGAAAATAAAAGGATAAACATTGCATTTAGATCCCTGAAGGGACCTAAATGCAAATACCAAAAATTGCCTTGACCCCTTCATAAATTTCCCTTGTGTACGGGGGCATTTTTGTAATTTTTGAAACTTCAGAGGGCTTCCCTGTAAAATACCCAGGCACGCACGTGAGGCACATGCCTGGGGACCTTTCTGCAAATCTCGAAAATAACCGAGTCTTCATGCAAAATTCCCAGGACCTCACGTGTGCTGCACGTGAGTTGCCTAGGCTCGGGAGTTGCCTCTGGCTCGGGCCACGTGGGCGTGTCTGGAGGCTCGGGTCGAGGTGTGGTGGGACCGAGCCTGGAGGTCTAGAGGGGAGGCTCGGGCACCACGTGGCTTGATCATAACCGTCCGATCCAGATGATCGGACGACACATGTGCTTTCTCCCTCCACCGCGGCCACCGGAGGTGGCGGGCTCCGGCGACACGCGAAAAGCTCCAGCGTGCTCTAGAGGGTGGTCTGAAGGTCGGCGAAGATAGCTAAATGTATGGCGGAGGTCCCCGAGCAGGTGCGGAGCTTAAAGGTGTCTGGAGCTGCTCGGCGAAGCACGATCGTTGGAGGAGGAAAGCTTGAAGGAGCTCCGACATGAAGTCCGGCCATTGAACCTACAGATGTTAGATTTGCATAGCCGAAGCTTGTGTGTGTGTGTGTGCAAGGTGAATGGTGAGTGAGCGGAGGCCGTGAGGGCGTCGGGAGATGGTGGCCCTGGAGCTCCTTCTCCGGTGAAATGGAGGAGGAGATGGGTCGAGCGAGGGAGGTTCTGGAAAAGAGGGAGGTGGTGTTGGCGTGGATGATTGATGGATGGCTAAGCTCGGGAGGTAATCAGATGGTGATGGAAGGTGGTGTATATTGGACATGCGAGCCCACGGCGAGCCATTATGCAATAAATGTTATTGCAATTCACTCCTTAATCTGAAATGAAGAATACATAATTTGCATAATAGGCCCCTTAGTACAATTAGAGTTATGTACCATGGCCATCTTAAAGATCATACAACTGTTCATTCAATTATTGAATCATAGAGGTTGGTGCTCAGATGAATATCTAATGAGTTAGATTAAGGACTCATCAAGCACCGTCAAATGATTATTAAGAGATGATCTCCAGCCTGAGTAGGAGATGGCAATCCTTTCTCAGTTAGGCTGATATCTGACCGACCTCTTGATGTAGGTCCTCTGCATAGGAATAGAGATTCGGAGGTGTTAGATTAGTTAAGTCAAAGAGTTGACTTAACGAGATCGAGATAACCAAAGTCCTATATCGTATGCTGTCATGATATAGGCACGCATCCTCTGACCGGAGACAGATGTGTTACTATATGTCTGAGTATGTACATTTGGCAGACCAATAGGTTGATGACCTAATCAAGGTCTATATACCAGCGCACAGGTGTGCATGCAAGGGCATATGAGTAATACGATCTCTTAAAGGGATCATACAGGTTCAATACTGAACCGGAAGACATGAGCTCACTCATGAGATATTGGGAAGAATCAAATTCTGTGCGCACGGTTGTCTCGCTTTGGAAGCTTGACTGAATTTGTAGGTTTGATATATACTTTTGGAAAGTATATGATCAAGACCTAGGTATGATATATGCTTTTGGAAAGTATATGATCGATACCAACTCCCAATGATCAAAAATGAGAAACTTACTGATAAAACCCTGATGTAGACAGTATAAAGTTGATCTAATACTTTGGGTTTATTCTGAGTCTTCCAGTATGCAGGATGTAAAGGTATTGGGAATACCTGAGGGTGATGTGATCATTTGTATAACCATGATGCTTCCATTCCTAGGGAGTGATGAAACGGGTCTGGATTTTAGTGACTCCTCTTAGTAGAAGTAATCTGATCTTGATCTAAATGTTGGACATTGATCTGAATGTGATTCAGATTCAATGAGAAGATTAGATTTGCGGTCTTGATTTAATCAAGCATCTATGGGAGGCCCGAGATCTGGATTTGAGATGTAATCTCAATATCCAAGTCACTATATGTGGAACAATACAATCGCCATGTCCTTATCTCCAAGTATTCGCGGAGAAAGCGCATTATCCTTGAAAGAGTTCATTGATAATTCTATTGTTGATATATGTATCCGAGCATTGAGAAAATGGATAATTAAATGTAATTTAATTATCATGACTAATATGAATTTGATTCATATTATAAGGAGAGTTATCTTGGATAATTAAATGTGATTTGATTATCAAATATGTGAGTAATGTGAATGTGATTCATATTATTTGGGCACATGAGAATAAGTTATCCAATATAATTAAATGTGATTTAATTATTGTGGATAAGAATAATGTGGATAGTAATGTTCAATTATTCATAATATATTATAAATGTGATTTATAATATATTAGAGAGAGCTAATTATGATTTATATTTGTTGATTAATTACTATGTGTATTGGATACACATTGTGTAATTAATTGACAATGTAAATTATATGTTGTTTTGGGTTGTGAATATGATTCACAATTTTTCAATGGCAAGATTGCAATATTTTCAAATATAATTGTCAATTATTTTTGATGAATAAATCCCAATAAAAGTTGTTGGAAATAAATAGAGGAGAAATTCAAGGAGGCATGCAATCTTATGGAAATCCATGAGATTGCTCCACATGGAATGTGGTGGGTGGCACCCATGTCCTATTTGGAATGGGTGGCCGTCCACCTTGATTATACATGGGAAATTTGATCTCCATGTAAATTCTCTCCTTATTTTGTTGATGTAATTTAGGATTGATTTATATTTGATTTTATCAAATATATTTTAATCTAAATTAGATCATAATTTGTTGGCTTTACCAACAACAATCTTGACCATTGGATTGACATAAATCAATCTCATCCATTGATTTTATATGTCCCATGGATTGAGATCCATGGATCCCAAAACCCTATAAATAGAGAGGCATACCATGCTCTCTCTTTACACACAATGCTTGAGAAGCACATCTCTCTCTCTCTACATGCCTATTCTCTCTCCCTCTCATGGCCGTCCACCGTGGATGCCCTAGAGAGGTTCTCCATCGTCGCAACGTCGTCGTTATGCTGCCCGATCAACTGCCCGTGGATCTCCGTCTACTTCGGTGTGCCTTGCTCGTGAAGAAGACGTCCGATCTCGTGTATCGAGATTAGGAGATTCACCGCTTGGATCATCAACATGGATTGCGAGAAGCATGTTGTTCATCCCCGCGCTCGCAAGCGTCTGCTCCGTCGGATCGGACTTGAGACAGGATGTCTCTTCATTTAGAGACTTGATCGCAACCACGCTTCAAGAGGTAAACCTATTACTTGTTTGTGGTTTAGACGAAACGATCCGAGAAGTGTTCTTGGATCATGTGGTTTCGTCGTATGGAAATTTTTTAAATTCCGATGCATTGAGCAACTAGTGTGACTAGTCGCTCCTCGTCGTATTCGATATGACGCTCACGCTTCCATGATGCGCTTGAGGATCTAACCATATCCTTCAAGTGGTATCAGAGCCTTAGGTCGATGGTTTTGGATACGATCCATAAAACCGAAGGCGACTTGGGTTCGTTAGGGTTGCGAAAGTTTTATCGCATTTCATTTTCGCATCTCTGTTTAGTGTAATTTTTCGTCCCTATTTAAATTATTTAAACACGAAAATAGCACTTGTATTTTGTTCCCCATTAAATAAGGAAACCATATGTTCTGAGTTTACGTAATTTGGATTCCGTTTGCTCTAGATATGGTTGTTTTAATGAACATGTATTCACTGTTACAGGAACTGCGAATATTAACGTAATTAAGGAGTTAATTACTGTTTAGAAACGCCTCTAAATGCGTGAAAATCACATAGGTTCTGTTGTAAATCAAATTAACAAACTATGGAAACTTACTTTGCTTAATTTGGATTTAAATTGATTGAGATATGCTAATTTTAGTATGTAGGGGTCACTGCTGAAATTACTTTCCTAATCAAGAATCATGTGATTGTCAATTAGTGAAATTAATTGTCAATTTCATGAAATAATTATGAAAAATATTTGAGAAATATTGGATGATGATTATTTCCTTAATTGACTTGGTCTCAACCAATAATTGATTAGATTTGATCTAGATCAAAATTGGAAACACAATCATCAAACTCCTTGCTTGAATAGGATTGGGAATTTGTCTAGCAAATTTCCTTATAATAAAAAATGTTTTGATTATTACTATATGATATAATTTCGGTTGAAGAACCAATGATCATCTCAAGTACAAAGTGATTGACTCGGCATTATTTTTTCCCGAGGCGGATATGGTGTCTAGTCGGGGATCGCTGGAGTAGCAGGTTGCAACGTATGCGGTCCGTCCCACTCCCGCCGGTACTAGCCATGACAGCGGGTAGGGAATGAATGATGCTTGAGAGATCATGATGTATTTTTCTAATTATTAAAATTCGAATTAATATGTATTTTTGATATATACCATATATTCAAGTAAAATCAAGTTTGTTGATTGAATTGGATTGAAAATTAATTTAATATGATTAAGTTAATTATATCCAATTAAGAACACTCTATTATGAATAGAGTTATTATTTCCCTTGGAAGAATTAATCGTAATGAATATGATTCATAATGATTAATTAGAATTTGAATATGATATGGAAGATCACATAAGTGACATCCATGGTCTCCCGTCAAGGCGAAGGGTTTTGTCGCCAGATATTGTATGTAGGAGATGCCTATCCGAAGTGACAGCTCCTTTATATGATCCATTTGGATCGGGCTCGTCGCTTCTCGAAAGAGTAAGGACGTATGCGTAGTGACCCCAATATCGGGTCCTCATATTATTGGGGCGATATTGGATTGCGCATAGGAGTTGTATTCCTGTTGACGATTGGTTCAATTAATGACGGGTCATATCACCTTAGGGGTGGTGGGCCCGGGTGTTAAAGACCAAATTGGGAGATGCAAGTTGGACTTGCAAGGCGGAATGTGTTCCCGCTTCTTTTTATCCGAGTTACAGGTTCTCATATTATTGGGATGTAACAAAGATAAGGAAGGAGATCCCAGATCTTGCTTGAGATGTAATGGTAAGTATATCTCTTACATTGAAAGTAATTAAGGGAATGAACTTTCATTGTTGACATGGCAAGACAACTTTGATATAAAAATTCCTAAATCAAAGTAAAATATGTATATATAATATATACACTTATGCAAATTTCTTATTTAAGATAATCCTTCATTAAACCCACTCAATATTATACTCAATAAAATATCATGGATTGGACATGTGATCCAGATATTGTACTTGCAATTGGACACATAATGTATGTGGTTGCAATGTGCAAGTTTCCTCATAATAATGAGGAATGATAATTGATTAAGATAATAGGACTGAAACCCTAGGGTTTGTATGTCTCTATAAGTCTTGATCTCATCGAATGTACTTTTGAAGTAACATGTCGATAATGATCGTAATTATCAAATAATCCTTATAAAATCTAAGAAGATGTTCTGGCATACATATGTGCTCTCGACATATAATCATGAATGACATGGTTCTCTGCATTATGCAGAATGGTAGCTCTATAGGAGATGATGTATTCAAATTGTTTGAGTACATACCTGAACCTAAGTTTTAAGAGTTTAAATGGATGTAGATACGATGAATATCATCATTCTACTATCTTTACTCTAGTCATTTCTAAAGCTTCATAATATTCATATTGTATGAATTGAATGAAGCATGTATAAATGTTGAAATACTCTTATATTATTTTTTTTTTGATTTTAACATAAGAGATCCTCTATCTTGAGCAGTGGTTGCTTATAGATAAAGGGAGCGCAGTGGAAGCATGGGTTGGACCCAAGTAAGAAGTATAGTCAAAAGAGTTGACTGTACTTCTGTGACTTCCATGTGTCATCCAAAGAGTTGGATGAATGCTAATACTGCAATAAGTTGATGTGTTGATAGTATGACTATCAATTCTATCTAGAATCCTTAGAGAAGGAATCAGATAGTACATCAGAATAATCTACATATAATCATTGAAATTGACTTACTTATTTGATAAGATAAAGTCTAATAATTGTATCTCAATCTTCTAATGACACTTGCAATTGGTTGCATCTGTATTAGAATATTAGAAATTTGATCTTAAAGTTTAAAGGTCATCCGTGTTGGAATTGATGCAATTGTTGCAACAATTTCCATTGGATCAATAGACTTCATATTTTCAGTGGGAGCCCTTAGTCCTAGAGAATGTCTCTGTGACCTGGATATTAGAATACACTCAGTTTATTTCTAAATGTTGGAAATAAACATAAAATCTGGAATAGACCTATCATAAAGAGTTATGATGGAGATATTTCAGATAGTAATCTAACATCTAGTGGACTCCACTAAATTAGAAAATAATGAATGGTTCATTAAGATTTCTAATACTGAAAATTAAACCTTTAAAGATCAATAGGAGGATAAAGATCATTTGACAATGATCTGGCATCATGTTTTGGACATATGTCTATTAATGAGATCAATGGACAAGTAAGAGATGAAACTTTAGAATGTTTAAAATTTCAAAACTTGCATACTTATGAATATTATATTCAAAGTAAAATATGTCCAATGCACCTTTCTTTTGGGAAAGATGTAAGATGTCAAGGTATTCAGGATCTCATACATATTGATGTATGTGAATCATCTATATCATAGTAAACATCATGGATATGTGATATCTATTGATGATTATGTATGATATGAAATTTCTTCTCTTCACTTAGAAAACTTTGAAATGTTCAAAGATTTCACAGTTTTGGTTTAGAACCAATGTTTGAAGGAAGATGAAATGAATTTGATCTAACCAAGGTAGCTTATACCTATTAGATGAATTCAACGAATACCTTATGGAGATGTGAATATCATTCCTATCTCAATCCTCCTAATGAACCTTAACTCAATGGAGTTGTAGGGAGATACAATTGATCATGTGTGACATGATTTGATCAATGATTAATCTTAGCATAATTATCTCTTAGTTTCCTGGTATATATAAAAATGTGGTAGAGACTACATTATATATATTTTTAATAAGGTTCCATGTGATTAAGCTGGAATCTGGCACTAGAGAGTGCTACTTCATTAGGATAATAAAGGATGGTATTGGATACCTACTTTATGACCTTGAGATTCTTAAAGGATCTCATATCTGAGAATGTGATTCTTAGAGGATGACTCTCTTAAGAATCAAGATAAAAATGAAGTAAAGGAACTCATTTAATCTTGAGAAGATAATGAGACTCCTGAAATCAGAAACTAAAAGAATAATTGAAGATGAAACACTAATACTTCTTCAAATAAGTTTGAGGATGTATTCCATGTATCAGTTGAATGTGACAATGATCGGACTTCATGTGATGAAACTCCTGAGGATCATGACATGGAAAGATGGATGTTAGCAATAAAAGTCTAATATAGACTTCATATACAAGTGTTGTATATGGACCCTCGAGGATCCACCTATAAGTATCAGACCTATTAAGGTGTAAATGGATCTTAAAGAGAAAGAGGGAACCTGATGAGAAGGTAGAGACCTTTAAAGCACGGTTCGTAGCCATGAGCTACACACCGAAGAGAAGACATCGTTTGCAATGAGACTTGCTCTCCAGTGACCTTGCTTTAACCCATCAGAATATTGCTAACTATAGCTACACAACTTGACTATGACATCTTCATGATGAGAGTCAAGATTGCATTCCTCTATGAATACCTCTATGAGGATATTCATATGAAGTAGCCCCAAGGCTTCATGGTTGAGGAAAGCAAGGTGTGCTGGCTAAAGAACTCCATCTCTGGACTCCAATAAGTTTATTGTAGTTGGAACATAAGATTTGATGAAATTATAAATGTTATGATTTCAGATAAAATCTTGATGAACCGTGTGAAGCTTAGTGGGAGTGCCATCGTGTTCATCGTGCTAAATGTAGATATTATCATAATCATTTGGAATGATCTAAGGATGATAATAATAAGTGTTTCATAATCTGGTTGTTTATACCTTGAGATATGATCTCAAGGATACCTCTTATATCTTAGTTCTGAAGATATTCAGAAGCAAAGAGAAGAGGGTATTGGGACCAACACATTAGTAGTACACCTTGGACTTATTCCATTTTCTGGAAAATTCCAAAAAAGGCTTCCTTCCCTTAAGATATGGTACTGACCTATCTAAAGGGATAGCACCTCAAAGAGATGAGGATGTGAATGCAAACTGCTTGCCCTTGTGCATCAGTTACGAGAAGTTGTGTGTATGATGTGTAAAAGGGCTAGATGTCTACCATGCAGTGGGAGTAGTAAACTGTTACTAACCCTACTATGGTGATAAAAACACTTGATTGCAGTAATAACGATATCTTCATAGAAGGCAAAATTTTTGAGAAAGTGATCTCAAAGTCTTATCTTCAATAAATTAAGACTTCATAGATAGTGATCTGAAAGGTCTTAACTACAGATACCTTGGGAAATAGAGATCTCCAAGAACAAAGGTATTCTGATAAGGATTATGAACATACTGGTTATAATAATTATCGAGCTGAAGTGTCAAGGACACTGTAAATTGAGTATTGGTTGCATAAGATGCAACATTCGCATTGGATGCGAGCACTATTACTGGGGATATGCAAGTACCGTAAAAGGACTTGGCATATTATCTTGGGAATAGAGTGACTGATCAGCTTACCTAGCTATTTTCAAAATAGCCTATGATTGTCATATGAGTGTGGGTTTAAATGATTAGCCCATTAATAGCTCTTTGGGCTAGTGGGAGATTGTTGGACATGCGAGCCCACGACGAGCCATTATGTAATAAATGATATTGCAATTCACTCCTTAATCTGAAATGAAGAATACATAATTTGCATAATAGGTCCCTTAGTACAATTAGGGTTATGTACCATGGCCATCTTAATGATCACACAGCTATTGATTCAATTATTGAATCATAGAGGCTGGTGCTCATATGAATATCTAATGAGTTAGATTGAGGACTCATCAAGCACCGTCAAATGATTATTAAGAGATGATCTCCATCCTGAGTAGGAGATGGCAATCCTTTCTCAGTTAGGCTGATATCTGACTGACCTCTTGATGCAGGTCCTCTGCATAGGAATAGAGTTTCGGAGGTGTCAGATTAGTTAAGTCAAAGAGTTGACTTAACGAGATCGAGATAACCAAAGTCTTATATCATATGCTGTCATGATATAGGCATGCATCCTCTGACCAGAGACAGATGTGTTACTATATGTCTAAGTATGTACATTTGGCAGACCAATAGGTTGATGACCTAATCAAGGTCTATACACCGGCGCACTAGTGTGCATGCAAGGACATATGAGTAATATGATCTCTCAAAGGTCTCATACAGGTTCATTACTGAACCGGAAGACATGAGCTCAGTCATGAGATATTGGGAAGAATCAAATTCCGTACGCACGGTCGTCTCGCTTTGGAAGCTTGACTGAATTTGTAGGTTTGATATATATTTTTGGAAAGTATATGATCAAGACCTAGGTATGATATATGCTTTTGGAAAGTATATGATCGATACCAACTCTCAATGATCAAAAATGAGAAACTTACTGATAAAACCCTGATGTAGACATTATAAAGTTGATCTAATACTTCGGGTTTATTCTGAGTCTTCCAGTATGCAGGATGTACATGTATTGGGAATACCTGAGGGTGATGTGATCATTTGTATAACCATGACGCTTCCATTCCTAGGGAGTGATGAAACGGGTCTGAATTTTAGTGACTCCTCTCAGTTGAAGTAATCTGATCTTGATCCAAATGTTGAACATTGATCTGAATGTGATTCAGATTCAATGACAAGATTAGATTTGCGGTCTTTATTTAATCAAGCATCTATGGGAGGCTCGTGATCTGGATTTGAGATGTAATCTCAATATCTAAGTCACTATAAGTGGAACAATACAATCGCCTTGTCCTTATCTCCAAGAATTCGCGGAGAAAGCGCATTATCCTTGAAAGAGTTCATGGATAATTCTATTGTTGATATATATATCCGAGCATTGAGAAAATGGATAATTAAATGTGATTGAATTATCATGACTAATATGAATTTGATTCATATTATAAGGAGAGTTATCTTGGATAATTAAATGTGATTTGATTATCAAATATGTGAGTAATGTGAATGTGATTCATATTATTTGGGCACATGAGAATAAGTTATCCAATATAATTAAATGTGATTTAATTATTGTGGATAAGAATAATGTGGATAGTAATGTTCAATTATTCATAATATATTATAAATGTGATTTATAATGTATTAGAGAGAGCTAATCATGATTTATATTTGTTGATTAATTACTATGTGTATTGGATACAGATTGTGTAATTAATTGACAATGTAAATTATATGTTGTTTTGGGTTGTGAATATGATTCACAATTTTTCAATGGCAAGATTGCAATTTCTCAAATATAATTGTGAATTATTTTTTATGAATAAATCCCAACAAAAGTTGTTGGAAATATATAGAGGAGAAATTCAAGGAGGCATGCAATCTCATGGAAATCCATGAGATTGCCCCACATGGAATGTGGTGGGCGGCACCCATGTCCTATTTGGAATGGGTGGCCGTCCACCTTGATTATACATGGGAGATTTGATCTCCATGTGTATTCTCTCCTTATTTTGTTGATGTAATTTAGGATTGATTTATATTTGATTTTGTCAAATATATTTTAATCTAAATTAGATCATAATTTGTTGGCTTTACCAACAACAATCTTGATCATTGGATTGACATAAATCAGTCTCATCCATTGATTTTATATGTCCCATGGATTGAGATCCATGGATCCCAAAACCCTATAAATAGAGAGGCATACCATGCTCTCTCTTTACACACAATGCTTGAGAAGCATATCTCTCTCTCTCTACGCGCCTATTCTCTCTCCCTCTCATGGACGTCCACCATGGATGCCCTAGAGAGGTTCTCCATCGCCGCAGCATCGTCGTTATGTTGCCCGATCAACTGCTCATGGATCTCCGTCTACTTCGGTGTGCCTCGCTCGTGAAGAAGACGTCGGATCTCGTGTGTCGAGATCAGCAGATTCCCCGCTTGGATCATCAACATGGATTGCGAGAAGCACGCGGTTCATCCCCGTACTCTCAAGTGTCTCCTTCGTCGGATCGGAATTGAGACAGGAGGTCTCTTCGTTTAGAGATTCGATCGCAACCACGCTTCAAGAGGTAATCCTATTACTTGTTTGTGGTTTAGACGAAACGATCCGAGAAGTGTTCTTGGATCATGTGGTTTCGTCGTATGAAAATTTTTTAAATTCTGCTGCATCGAGCAACTAGTGCGACTAGTCGCTCCTCGTCGTATTCGATACGAAGCTCACGCTTCCGTGATGCGCTTGAGGATCTAACCATATCCTTCAGTGTAGACGATGGATAAATTAGGAGAAGTATAAGTAAAAATCACCTTGCCGGAGTAAGGCGTAGGTGGCGGATGAATTGGCTTGGGCTGAGGCTCAGTCGAGCCTCGGGGTCTTCGCCCGACGAGGTCAGCCGGGCCTCAGAGCTTGGCGGTGGCACAACCAGCCGCAGCATAGCCAAAATGATCGTGGGTCGACAACGGGCGAGAGACGTCGTCACCTCGACGCCCCTCCCTCTCCGCTGTCACCAGAGGGGCGGGGGAGACTAGGCTTAAGCCTAGAAATGGTGGATGAGGGTTGAAGGTGACGGAGGAAGTGGTTAAATAGGCGGAGGAGGCCGACCGTTATGAGGTGATAGCCGTGATTTGAATGGCTGGGGAAGTGAAGGGTGAGTGAAGATGACATTACACGAGGGTTGCGCGAGGATGGCGGAAGAACGTGGAAGGCGTTGGGGGCATTACGACGAGGAGGGAAGGTCAGAGGAGCCTTCTAAAAATGGAAGGGTGTGATGGGTCGGTGAGGTGAAATGGCAGAGGTAGGGGGGTTACGGAGGAGGAAGATGAAGACGAGCCATTGGATCTTGCGATCCAACAGTTGGGATGGGAGCGCGTGCGAAGGGCTAAGATCAGATCCGAAGATCTGATTGAACGGGTGAGGTTTAGACGCTAACGAGTGACCAAGATGGAGGGTCTGGGGAGATCCAACGGTGAGGGGTGAAGGGATGACGTGGCATGTGGATGGCCGTGGGATAGGAAGCGGATCAGAGGGCTGAGATGAAAGGGTGATGTGGATGCACAAGGGGCGTAGGATAGGCGCTTGATCGAGAGGCTGTGGATGGGGCGCGAGTGTGCGGTTGGGATCAGATCTGAATATCAGATCCGACGGTTGAGAACATCGACGATGGATGGCGGAGATGGAGTGTATCCGACGGCCCAGGATGGCGCCAGGTGGCGGAAGGAGAGACGGGCCACGTGGACGGCCCAGAGGGCGCCACGTGGCCCAATCAGAAAATTCAAAACTATAAATACAAAGAAAAATACAAAAGAAATAGTTAGAGGCAAATTAGGAAAAAGTCAAAACATGAAAGTTGCTCGTCTCGACGTGATCTACAACTTTCATGTTGATCAAAAAGCCAAAAGAGGTCATTTGTACAAAACGTATTTTTGGGGGTATTTTTAAGGGGGATAAAAACGCCTGATTTTAACTTTTGATTTGTTTTTGTATTTTTGAGTCTTTTTAGAGGGTCAGTGAATTATAGACAATTATTCTACCTAATTTTTAGGAGTTTTTGATGATAAAATAATTACAAGAAAAATAAGGAAAATTAAGTACAAATAATTAAAGGTTAATTATACACAATATATTACAAGATAAAAATAAAGAATTAAAGGTGGTTTTTATTGGATTAGCCAAGGTAGGGGTTTAATTTGCGGCTTTAGCATGATGAATACGAGATTCATCATACCCCTATACTTAGACCATGCTCGTCCACGAGCATGAATGAATGACTTAGTAGAATACATCCTTGACTGTGCATGCGAATTTTCAAGGCTTAATTCATAGAAGACCCTTAAGTTGAGTGATCCTAAAATTATGGGCTCAACCAAGCTTTAATCAAAAGGAATCCAACTTCTCTAATTTTCAGACTCTCTGTTTGTACATAAAATATAAGGATATGATATTTAGTGTACTGCATTTCATGAGAGCCGAGTCGATGCACCACTCAAAGTTCCAGTCCCAAAGACTCTCCTCTAGACCTAATCCTCAATACTAGGGAATAAGTCTACTCTTGCTTCAATCAACCATTTCATTAGTTTGTCAGACTTGAAATGTTGATGGACGGCCAGATGATGGAGGTAATGGGATTGTGTCTATTTTTCTCACCCTCACATTGGAATAAGGGGCCTCTCGAGTGCCATTTTACTCAACACTTGTAAATTTTTATATTGTTGATCAATGTGCCCGTCAAGAGAGTTGGAGTCGTCTGCACTTGTTTTTCTAGGAGTACACCGGGGTGTGTCTTTTCTGAGTATCTAAGATACCTTCGACACCCAGACTTGTATCGCTTACGATGCAGAGCCCTTTTTGTGGTGTCAGCACGACTCCTTGGTCCTAATTAGCGCTTGGTCCAAGTGGACACTTTGAAAATGTTTGGGAGCGCTCGCCATTGGTGGAAGCTCATTTGTAATTTGACTTTGGTATTTAGAGCTTTTTCTTTGACATTTCATTTCTTTTGTTGGCTAGCTCCACTGCTTTTACCAAAAGTTGGCGCACACTGATCAACAATTTCCATTAAGTTTCATCACACCCTGGCACATAGGTAAATATCAAAGAGATAGCATATGAATCTTGTTCACATACTGGCTAGGGTTTTGCTGACACTCAGGTTTTCTGAAGCCTTCATTAACTTTATCCTATCCTCGAATATCATTAGATCGGATCTAAACTCAAATCTCTAGTCCTAGTTCCTCAAGTGATATCTCAGCTCATCTCATCAATCATGCAGTTGTGGGAGTGACGGTGCTGATCATATTTTTCTTGAAGGTAGAGATGAAGAGTGCAATATAGCGCTCAAATCTTTCAAACTAGGAAAGTGTGGATATTTAAGCTTAAAACCCTAATGACTAAGGCATGTTAACTCAGACTCTTAAGATCTCAGAAATACAGTATCCTCAAAATCCTCAAGCTTTGAGTGAATGTGAATGTGTCAGGAATACACCAACTCCTTGGTTAGTGAATTTTTTTGTGTGATTTTTGACTTTTACAGATTTTTATGGGTTTTAATTTTGTTTTTTTATTTCTTGGAGAGACAATGACTGGCCCATGCTCAAATAAAAGTATCCACTCTCAGCCAGTATGGGTGTAAGTATGGGCCAAGACCCATGTTACTTGAGGACGAGGCCATATGCGATGTCCTCTAAACCACCCACTCTGCTAAGGGAGACCGAGGTTCCCTCACTAAAAGTGTCTACTAAGCCTAGTAGTCAGACTCTAATTCCAAGAAGGGTTTTTAATTTTTAATTTTTTTGAAAAGGACTATTTACAAAAATTAATCCCTCGATTTTAATAAACAAATTTTTTTGGAAGGTTTTTACAAAACTCAGTTCACTAGTTTACCAAAACCCAGCCTGAAAATACAATTTTTAAAAAGGGTTAAAAACACGAGCTAAGGCTAAAGTAAATATACAATAATATACAGTATACCCCCTATACTTAAATTTTTCTATGTCCACATAGCACAAGTGCCATGAAGCCAAGGCTCGATTCAAATATAGGGTGATATAGCGGAACTGAGGAGGAGGATCCTCCTATACTCAGGTCAATATTGACCTAAGTACAGAGGGATGAGCAGGCAGGTCCCCCCTATACTTAGGCTAGAAATAGCCTAAGTATGGTCTGAATGGGGGGAGGGTGGGGGGGAAGAGTTGTTCTATGATACAAGTGTGAGGGGGAGGGGGTTCGTGAAATATACACACACACACACAGAGAGAGAGAGAGAGTGAAATATACAGGGGGAGATGGTGGGGGTGAGTGTGTATGTGCAAGTGTAGGCATGTGTGTGTGGGGGGGGGGGGGTAGATCATCAAGTGATCTACTCTTTCCCTTTTTTTGTACAACATGCAAAACGGGAAATAGATATGCAGATGTCGGTTTTCTTTGTACAGTATGCAATGCAATTTGACTGATAAAAATCCTAGAATTTCTTCACAAATTCTTCCGTAGACTCTTCAACGGAAACTCCCAACTTCACGCCTCCATGAAGATCAAGCGTCCTCAATGATCATGGGCCCTGCCACAAAAAGAGAAAAGTTAGAACACTCAGAGAAATTAAATCAGCAGAGAAGATGCAAAAATGATGCATGAAATGAGGATCTGAAATATTTGAAAATACTCAACAAGGAAAATCAAAATTCAATAATTAAGTTAAGC
Organism: Ottelia alismoides; assembly: GCA_037367405.1. Taxonomy (NCBI): domain Eukaryota; kingdom Viridiplantae; phylum Streptophyta; class Magnoliopsida; order Alismatales; family Hydrocharitaceae; genus Ottelia; species Ottelia alismoides. Next base: position 93,259 of record JAZKJV010007616.1, on the reverse strand, counting down.
TGCGTCCCCGGCAACGGCGCCATTTGATGAGCGCGAAATTTTCCTCTTTAAGAATGAATAATAATCGTAGTATAGGAGACAAATTCGGTTCAGCAAAAATCACAGACCTTTGAATGCTGTGGAATATTTTTATACTTGGAAAGTCTACCAAGGTCGAACACAGGGACACGACTTCCTAATTTATTTATTGAATTTTGATTCAGGAAGCTCAAGTGTGAACAATTCTCGATTTCAGGTCCACATGATGAACTATGCAATTTAAAATTCAATACTACGATGCATGCAATTTTCAGTCGGTTTTTTATGCAATTATAAAGTGAGCGATGAGAAAATATTCAATGATACATGTATGCTAAGCTAAAGATTACAATTAAACCCTAAAAATATAAACAACAGAATAGAAATGGAAATTAGTGTCATTTTAATCACAACATGACAAGCGATCATCAAATCCAGGAAAGAATAAGAAGAGCATGGTCCCATTTATCACATAAAAAATCACTTCTTTAAAAATAGGGGCAAATGAGAAAATTAGACATTCTAAGATGTAGAGGACAAAACAAGGATCAAAACGACACTAAAATCATGTAATTTGGACCTACGATGCTCAAGTTATGCTAAAAACAATGCAGGGGCGTAATTGTAATAAAATGCAAGAAAATAAAAGGATAAACATTGCATTTAGGTCCCTGAATACCAAAAACTGCCTGGACCCCTTCATAAATTTTCCTTGTGTACGGGGGCATTTTTTGTAATTTTTGAAACTTCGGAGAGCTTCCCTGTAAAATACCCATGCACGCACAAGAGGCACGTGCCTGGGGACCTTTCTGCAAATCTCGAAAATAATCGGGTCTTTCATGCAAAATTCCCAGGAACTCACGTGCGCTGCACGTGAGGTGCCTAGGCTCGGGAGCTGCCTCTGGCTCGGGCCACGTGGGCGTGTCTGGAGGCTCGGGTCGAGGTGTGGTGGGACCGAGCCTGGAGGTGTGGAGGGGAGGCTCGGGCACCACATGGCTTGATCATAGCCGTCTGATCCAGATGATCGGACGGTACCTGTGCTTCCTCCCTCCGCCGCGGCCACTGGAGGAGGCGAGGCTCCGGCGACACGCGAAAAGCTCCACCATGCTCCAGAGGGTGGTCTGAAGGTCGGTGAAGATAGCTAAATGTCTGGCGGAGGTCCCTAAGCAGGTGCGGAGCTCCAAAGGTGTCTGGAACTGCTCGGCGAAGCACGGTCGTCGGAGGAGTAAAGCTTGAAGGAGCTCCGACATGAAGTCCGACCATTGAACCCGCAGATGTTAGCCGAAGCTTGTGTGTGTGTGTGTGTGCAAGGTGAATGGTGAGTGAGCGGAGGCTGTGAGGGCGTCGGGAGATGGTGGCCCTAGAGCTCCTTCTCCGGCGAAATGGAGGAGGAGATGGGTCGAGCGAGGGAGGTTCTGGAGAAGAGGGAGGTGGTGTTGGTGTGGATGATTGATGGATGGCTAAGCTTGGGAGGTAATCAGATGGTGGTGGAAGTTGGTGTAGACAATGGATAAATTAGGAGAAGTGTAAGTGAAAATCACCTTGCTGGAACAAGGCGTAGATGGCAGATGAATTGGCTTGGGTTGAGGCTCAGTCGAGCATGGGGGTCTTCGCCCGGCGAGGTCATCCGGGCCTCAGAGCTTGGTGGTGGCACAACCAGCCGCAGCACGGCCAAGATGACCGTGGGTCGACACTGGGCGAGAGCCGTCGTCGCCTCGATGCCCCACCCTCTCCACTGTCATCGGAGGAGCGGGGGAGACTGGGCTTAAGCCTAGAAATGGTGGACGAGGGTTGAAGGTGACGGAGGGGGTGGTTAAATAGGCGGAGGAGGCCGGCCGTTATGAGGTGATAGTCGTGATTTGAATGTCTAGGGAAGTAAAGGGTGAGTGAAGACGACATTACACGGGGGTTGCGCGAGGGTGGCGGAAGAACGCGGAAGGCGTTGGGGGCGTTACGACGAGAAGGGAAGGTCAGAGGAGCCTTCCAAAAATGGAAGGGTGCGATGGGTCAGCGAGGTGAAACGACAGAGGTAGGGGGGTTACGGAGGAGGAAGATGAAGGCGAGCCATTGGATCTTACGATCCAACAGTTAGGATGGGAGCGTGTGCGAAGGGCTAAGATCATATCCGAAGTTCTGATCGAACGGGTGAGGTTTAGGTGCTAACGAGTGACCAAGATGGAGAGTCTGGGGAGATCCAAGGGCGAGGGGTGAAGGGATGATGTGGCATGTGGATGGCCGTGGGATAGGAAGCGGATCGGAGGGCTGAGAGGAAAGGGTGACGTGGATGCACAGGGGGCGTAGGATAGGCGCTTGATCGAGTGGTTGTGGATGGGGCGCGAGTGTGCGGTTGGGATCAGATCTGAATATCAGATCCGACAGTTGAGAACAAAGCGGCGATGGACGACGAAGATGGAGTGTATCCGACGGCCCAGGATGGTGCCAGGTGGCGGAAGGAGAGACGGCCACGTGGGCGGCCCAGAGGGCGCCACGTGGCCTAATCAGAAAATTCAAAACTATAAATACAAAGAAAAATACAAAAGAAATAGTTATAGGCAAAATTAAAAAAAAAAGTCAAAACATGAAAGTTGCTCGTCTCGATGAGATCTACAACTTTCATGTTGATCAAAAAGCCAAAAGAGGTCATTTGTACAAAACATATATTTGGGGGTATTTTTAAGGGGGATAAAAATGCATGATTTTAACTTTTGATTTGTTTTTGTATTTTTGAGTCTTTTTAGAGGGTCAGTGAATTATAGACAATTATTCTACCTAATTTTTAGGGGTTTTTGATGATAAAATAATTACAAGAAAAATAAGGGAAATTAAATACAAATAATTAAAGGTTAATTATACACAATATATTACAAGATAAAAATAAAGAATTAAAGGTGGTTTTTATTTGATTAGTCAAGACAGGGGTTTAATTTGCGGCTTTTAGCATGATGAATACGAGATTCATCAGGGGGAAGGAAGACGAAGGACGTGGGTCGTCCGATCGGCTGAGATCGGATGGCCCAGGATGCGACACGTGGCGAGCAGGGGGCGCAGAGGGGAGAAAGGGGAGCGCACGTGCTTGGCACGTGCCTGGGCGGCACGTGCCTCGCACGTGCGTCCATCTATTTTTTTATTTTTTATTATTTTTTCTATAAAAACGAAAGAATAAAAAGGCCAAAAATGGCTGATACGTGGCGGCTCCTGGAGCTGCCACGTGTCAGCAACAGAAAATTCAAAAAAAATTGTAAAATGCAAAATAAATAGCAAACGACCTCAGATCAAAAAAGTTTCTTCGCGAAAATTGCTCGTCTCGATGAGATCTACAACTTTCATGAACCCATCAATACCAAATCGATAAAATGCTCAAAGTGATATTTTTGGGGTATCCCATGTACATAGAATACCTTGATTTTTGGGTTTTGTAATTTTTATGTCATTTTTAAACAAGATAAAAATCCGGGAAAAAATACGGTAAAATTAAAGATAAATAATTACACATTAATCTATTTTTTTATTTTTATTTTTTAAGAAAAAGATGAAATAAAATAAAATATGAAAAAGATCAATTTTGTACAAGTGGTTTATGAAGACTCGAACTCAATTTGTTTCTTTGATTTCAAGGTCAATTTGATTTGGATTTTTATGCATTTTAATAAAAATTTTATCAAATAAGACAAATGAAAAAGAAATGAACTAAAATAGATTAATTATGTACATAAAATAATAGGTCAAAAATCGCTAAAATACAAAATGTACAAAAGAGGCCCAAAACCTAACTTTCACATATGAACTCCGATTCACTTGAACTTGGTCTTGTTTTGAAGATAATTGAATGTACATTAGTTCAAAAGTTAGTTTCATTAAAACTGACACTAGATGAGGAAGATATGAGGTTTTTAGTCCGGAAATCCTGAAACTAGGGTTGGGTTTTTGGTCCACTTATTTGGGTTAGTGATTTTTTTGTATTTTTCATTTATTATTGTTAGTGATATGTACACAGTGGAGGTGGTTTTGGATCATTTGGAGTTAGCATGAATGAGTTAAAATCAGTGAAGTTAGGCTATTTACAAGTCAATTTTGGCTTGGATTTTCGGCTTCTTATTTTGTGCAGAAATTAGTGCTAAAATGCAATTCTTATGAAAACAAGCATGAATGCTAATTATGCAGAATAGATGCGGAAATGTTGTTGATTTTGAGGGATTTGAGCTTAATAAATGAGATTTAGAGTGATGAATCCGAGATTCATCATGGAGCGAGGTGGAGGAGATTGTGGGGGAAAAGGAGATGCGATGGTGATGGGTCTATGAAGATCGTGGGTGCGAGACGGAGATGGTGCGATTCCCATATGGGCTGAGGAGATTTAGGTGCATGCGTGAAAAATAGGAGAAGTTAAAAAGGGAACAAGATCAACAGAGCTACCTGGAAGAGCGACTGAGCCGGCAAGGTAGAGCGGATGTGTTCGCCTAGGATTGGAGACCTGGAGGAGGTTCCCCGATCTTTGCTTGACCTCACAACGAGGAGAGCTAGCTCAGTAGCGGCCGGAGGGCAGACCTGCTGTACGACAGAGGGTCATGGATCACACTTGATCTAGGGACTGTTGTCGCTCGAACGAGTGGCCTTGGCCGGTCATGGCATGGTGCAGAGGGCTCCGGTGTAGCTCGTGGAGATGGTGGATGCTAGAGATGGTGGGAGGAGTTGGGGTTAAATAGGATAGGGTGTTGCATGAAGTGGAGTTTTCGGATGGGTGTGGTAAAGGTTGCATGTGAGATGAATGATACATTAATGATGGGAGAGAAAGAAGGACGAAGAGGGTTTCGTTTAGGAGAGGTAAGACGTGGAGAGGTAGAGAAATGACCAATGTAAAGGGGTAAAGTCATGATAGTACGAGGTGTAACAACAAAGGAGATGTGAATCTGAAGTAGGATACGATGGCTGGAATGTTGGATCTAAGGATCCAACGACACACAATTGGGTGCATATGGACAAGAGTGGACTGTCTGATCAAAAAATCAGATAGCTAAGGGTGAGGCGGGTCGATGCAAAGGTATTGGGTCACACAGATGCTTCTGGTGCATCCACTTGGCCCAATAGAATAAATCCAAATAGGAAAAATCAAAGAAATTGAAAATAAAATAGAAAGAAAACTCACATGAAAAAATGGTTAACATGAAAGTTGTTGATCTCGATGAGATCTACAACTTTCATGAAGGACCCAAAATCACAAAAAGTCATATGTGTAATAAATCCATGATTCATCATCATATTATTCATTTATTATCCCTCTAACTTAAACAATTCAATAAAATTTAGTATTGATTAACTAAAATTGTCAATTAACCCCTTGTAATAACTAACCCTAATTAATTGTAAATAAATAAATCTATTATTGTACCCTTTTTTCTGTATTTCTTTGATATAAAAAATCCCATAAAATTAGTTTAATATTGTATATAATTGTTTTGACATTATTTATAAATAAAAAATATAAAAAAATAATAAAATAAATAAATAAATATTTTTTTACTTATACTCAAAAAATATATCTATGTATAAGTGATGTATTTTGACCTTGGATTATACATGAATATTATCGATCTTGAAAAGATCTACAACTTTCATATTGAACAAATTTTAATTTGACACTTGTACCTATTTTATTTTGATTTTTCTTTATTTTTTTATTTTTCTTATTGGACCATGTGGCTCTCTTTGGAGAAGCCACGTGCCCCATCCCTTCTTCACACTCCGCTCGCCTTCACAACCATTAGATCTTCTCTAATCTGACGGCTATGCTTCACCCACATCCGCTTCTCACCACCACCGTATGATCGGTTAGATCAGATGCGATGAGGACCACACCCTTGTTCCTCGCCAGCCACTATTGGATCTCTAGATCCAACGGCCCTGACGCTTCGTCAACCTCCCGCCCTTCCTCTTTTGTATGATATAAACCACAACCACCCACTCGTCTCCCATTTATCACAAGTCCTCCAATCAACCTCCCCCACACCCCGACCGACCCACGAACAAGGCCTAACCACCCACATCTTCCCCCTTGATATAACTTCCATTCCCATCCACCGTCTGGTTAAGGAGGATCGGTTGAACTCCATCGAAAACCACCTAGAGCCACTCCATCTCGGCTTCAACGATCACCACTGCCTTCACATGTGTCCATATTTATGTGAGCAAGCTCCTAGTTCTGCCTGTCCTCCGGCGATAGCGAGGGGATGAAATGGAGGGGCCTTGATCGAGTCGAAGCTTCGGTGTCGACCCATACTTGATGGGGCATGAACACGACCTTAGTCAGTCGTGAAGCTTCCCGACGTTGCTGCCCAGGCATGAAGCGATGACCAGAGGACATCCAAGGCTCGCTCCCAAGTTGTTGCCTCCACCCGAGTGACCTGGTGAAAATCTGGGAGACATAGGTCGAGGTTAGTTCTTTTTATTTGATTTTTTCTTGGTTTATACATATGCTTCCACTTCAATCCAACCCCATCTCGACCTTCACCACGAGTCCTTGACCCTCATGAAGGATTTCATACACCATTTCCTACCTTCCAGACCTCAGTTCACCTTTACGCAAGCCAAGAACCAACCCTTCTCCCTCCTATGATAGAGGAACAAGGTACTAATTTGGCTACGATGACATTCAGCCTCGGTGAGAACCATGGCCCTTCAAGCCATGCTGCAACATTTTCGATGACCATTCGAACTTCGTGCCAAGGCTGAGCATGTTAAGCGAAGAACTCACTTGAGCTTAGCCCAAGCCACCTCCGACCACCGGCGTTCCTCTTCAATCTTGAAGTAACTTAGGTTTATTTTGATTTTTTTTCTCCCCCCTCTGATTTGTAGATGTCAACATCCCTATCCAGAGCCTATCCGATCTTCTTTTAGAAACCGAGGTCTTCGTCGACCTCCTAGCCTCCCTCCTCAGCTATCATCAGTTCCTCAGTCAAAAGGAGGAGGCATGGGGCCCTCATCGAAGCTCAATCCAAGCCACCACACTTAGAGGAGCAAGAGGAGGATGAACGTACACGTACCGTCAGATGAAAACCAATTGGGGCTGATCCGGCGGCCAAGGAGTGGCCATGTCAACCCACTCGATCCTACAACCTTGGACTCCACCAAGCTTATGCGGAAGCACATCTACCAGATGTACGCATGGTGCCAAACCACGACCCATGTCCCAATCCAGGGAGTTTGTGTGCCTCACACGTAACCTTTTGGAGATTTTACAGCTACACCATGTCATATTCTTCAAATTACAAACAAGTCCCAAAAGGCACGTGCATCTCACGTGCGTGCTCTTAAAATTTGCAAAACACTATACAAACTTATTCAAATCCCAAAATGACCCTGCATAAGCCCTTCTGAGTTTTTATATTGGCAATTAGATCCATGTTGGACCTGTCTGTAATGTTTTTTGTATGTTTTCTTTCAGCTATGCTCCTGGAGTGTTTGCCTTATAACTCTTGCATGTGGACTTCAATTTCAGTGATTTCAATTTCATTTTGATGGTTATTTAATTATCTATCTTATGGCATAGTTAAATATCTAATTTGAGTTACGAAATTATGAATTGTTAATTTGAACATCAATTTGATTTTTATTTTTTTATTCTTCTTATTGCTTAAGTCATCATTTTATTTCAGGAGCATACTTGATGTATATACGCATGTTTTGTGTTTAAACACATTCTGTTGCATTTTGTACTAATTTAACATGCATGAATCGACTAAAAAATAAATCCGACCTCATTCATTTTATGTGTTGCATTGTTTTGTATGCATTTGATCGAGTTAACATATTTAATCACTTAACCTAAGTATTAGGACCTAATTAGTTGCATCGAGAGCTCGTGTCCCTGAGTTCAACCATGGATTTACCCGGGTTAAAAATATTTAATCGAGCCACTCCTCGTGGAGATCTTTGCTCGGTTCTGATGGACTTGCATCCGACTGTACTACAACTACATAAAATTAACATAGCTGAAATGCAAATCATCAATGTATAAAATACTCTTTTATATAGGAATTAATGGGAAAATTAATCCCCATTTTTTGTGTTTTAGATTTTTTATTTTAAATTAAGTTTTAATTAGAGTTCCTCTTTATGTAAAATATTGATCTAATTTTTACTAATTTTTATATGATAAAAAGATGTAAAATAAAGATAAATAAGATATAGTATATACATTATATACATGTTCAGAAACTTCTATTTTCTCAAGGTTTTGGGATTTTTTGTGTTTTGTTTTGTTTTGCTTGGTTAGAGCAAAACATAAAGATGATAATAGAATAAGAAATAAGAATAAATACTCAGCATTTGCACATAAAATAATGAGCTCAAGTTAGACGGAATTAGGGTTTATACACAGATTTTAGCCATGATTTCTAACACTATTAGAAGAGTTAATTCATCTAGATTAAAGGGTCTAATTAGTAGATCATTAAGGGAATTTGGCTAAGGTCTTCATACAAAGTAGATGAATCAAGGATTCAACATCTAGCTACAAGCTAACTGCACATGCTTTGTTATCATCAAAATGTGCATATTCATGCGCTAAGAATATCTCCACTTATGCATGAACTCACAATATATATTCTTCTTTTTTGATGTTTTTAGTTTATAATTTTTTTAAGTTTTAATTTCTTTGATAGTTAATTGAAAAATAAATAAAATGAAAAATAAATATAAAAAAACACTAAAATGTGTATGTAAAATTATAGGAATAGTCAGAACAGCTGTACAAATATATAATAAAGTCACAAAATACAAGTTTCACATATGAACTCCAATTCATTTGTATTTAGTTATTTTTTATAAATAATTTGATATATATTATTTCAAAAGTGAGTGGAGTTCTAGGATATTGTGTGAGGGAGAAATGCAACTTTTAATTCTCAATCTTCTCATACTACGATTTGTGTTTATTTGCAATATATACATGTTAGTATTTTTTAATATTTTTTATTTATTACGTTAGGTATATGTACACAATGGAGTTGATTTCATATCATTTATATTTAACATAAATTAATTATAAAATTGGGTATGATAATATGATATATGCAAGTGAATATATACATAACCCTTATATTAAAGCTTTGATAGTCCCTTAGAAAAAGTTTATTTGGAAAATAAGTGAGAAAAAGAAATAGAAAAGGAAAGTTTTTGACAAATTCTGCATAATGTAATTGAAAATTTTGTAACTCAAACTCTGAATTTCAGACTCTTTATGTATAATATAGGTCATGAGTATGACATGATCTGTTGATTGTAATACAGACTGTACAATCGATGTTTTGACCAAGATCTAGGTCTACAAGGTTCAGTTAGAGATTCATTCCTTAACTCGATCTCATAGCCCATCTCATCTTAACCCACGACCATTTTAGTTGGTAGACTCAAAACGGTGTGAATGTAAAAGGTCAAGTATGGATTGAGTATGATTGTGTCCTTATTTTATCTTCCTCTCAATGGATAAGGAATCACTTGGGTGTTGTACATGCACTACAACTATAATTAACTATTTTTTGTTATGAAGTACGCATGTCCATCAAAAATTTCGGACCATCTACACTTGTTTTTTTGGGAGTACACCAGGGTATGCCTCTTGCAAGTTATTAAGTATCAACTTAAAACCCATCCTTTTTTCAAATTTGATTTAGAGCTCTTTTTTTATGTATGCATGGTCCTTGCTTGGTGAAATTAGCATAACATTAGAAAGAGTTGATATTGTGGCTCACATTCTTTAATCTAATTGGACAATCAAAAGATTAGGAGTGCTTTGCACCAGTGCTGCTAGAACTTTTCTTGGTGGATTTTTATGAGAATTTATGAACTTTTTTCTCGAATTTTCTTAGAATGGTCCACTGGTTAGCTTCTCAGCTCTTACCAAGTTGGCACATGTTGATCCACATTTTTATATGATTATATAAACGCATATGTGATACTTATAATAAGTTAAGATAGTACAGGGATCCTTACCTCTGTAATGGCTACGTGTTGACAATCAGGTTTCATACGATGATAAAAACTCTTTCTCATCCCCAAAAATCATAAAAATCAAATATGGGCTTAAGCTCTCAAATCCTTAGTCCTTAGGTAGAATAATGACTTAACACTAAGTATATGCAATCATGCAAAATACGGTTGTTGGTCATTCATTTTAATCTCAAATATTCTACCCATATATACTCAAATATCCTCAATCCAGAGAATTTAAGTGCTTTAAGTCGTAAAGCTCTCTTGAATAAGAATAATAATTCTCGAGGTTGAGAGCTACTTTGAATCCAACATCCTGATGTACAATGAGTCTTGAGTGCATATGGAAGTGTTAGGAATCATATTTTTGAGGATTTATTTTTATTTATTTGTTTTATGAGATTTTTGATATATACACACACACGCGCCTTATTTTATAACATATTTTTACAACAAATGGTATTATCTACCAGTATAGAAAATTGTATTTTTTACAACATTTTACACAATTATTCATGATTCTACATATTTATACATATTTTATAAGTATTATCCATATCCCCTTTATTATATTAAGTATTATATATAAAAAATACATGATAGTACGAGTTATGCTTGAAGTATGTATATATATCATACAACACCTTATACATATTTTATAAGTGTTACCCATATCCCCGTTATTTTGTTATATATTATTTATATATATTATTATAGTACAAGTTATACATGAAGTATATATAAATATACAACACCCCTGATACTTAGCTCGTGATATGTCTTCATAATGCAAAGAGAAAGGAAATCATAACTTGTACTAAAGGTAAGGAAATGAAAAGAATATGAAGAATAGAAATTTATCACACTTTATACTTGTCTCTAGTTAGACTAAGTATAGAAGTACAAAAATAATTTGGTTGAGGGAAAGGAACAAATGGATAGAAGTAGGTTTTCATAATGAGACCATGTTAGAGGACCGGTTTGAGACAAATAGAATGCAAAAAGGAAAATAAAATGAAAGAAAAAAGAACATGAACAACTCAATTCATTCACCCCTTGTACTTAGTATGTGTCATCTTAGGTATAACCAAATGAGATGAAACTGAGGTTGGCGATGTGAAGAACATGAGATAGAATCAACAAAAAGGAAAACACATACAAGGTGAAAGAAGAATATAAGAGTCAAGAATGTTTAGGACAAATCTTCTTGTGGAACCCGAGGGTAATGGAATGTACATGATGTTTGTCAACATTAAGGTCGTTCTTCAGGGAATAGGAATCAATATGAGAGGACCCTCAGTTAAAGCTGACACATCGGCGCTTCCATACTGACCTTATCATGGACTCTACACAAATATCCTCAAATTGAGAGAATTGGGATCCATGGAAGAAACAAACCAACAAAAAAAGTGCCCAGAAGAGGAAATGGAGGACTTCCTCGATTTTTCTTACAGAATATGTGACTTCCTAAGATGTATTCAAGAGTTCACATGATCATTAGGTCTATGGTAGAGTCTAAGTAAGGATCATCAATAGGTATATTAGAACTATAATTAAGTATAGTCATCTATAGGTATATTAGAACCATAATCAAGCATAGGAGAAGGTCGATATGGATTAAGAGGTTTTGAGGAACGTCTCAAGGAACCTGCATGTTCTTTCTATATACCTTATAACCGATGGTTGGAGAATGCATTCTTTTTAAGATTGTATAATGTATAGTCAGATATCTTCTTAGACCTAGTTCTTTGTGGTGGTTTTTTATGTGCTTGATTGGAGTGGTTTTAGGCTTAGGAGTTCATCGACACCAAGGATCATCCCAAAAACTATGTTATCATGTAGTCTAGCTAAGGTCACGCCATAAGATGCCAAGGTTCTCTTTAATGGATTCTTAACCACAATGGCATGACTAACAAAATAAGAGGGTAGGACTCGTCTACCTCTTGAAATTCACGATTGTCAATGGCATGATCGGGTATCCTAGAGCATCCTTTTTTTGTTACAATGGGTCTATTTTCACCATGCTCAAGAAATTCGACTATCCTCGTCTCATAATTAATTAGTGCCTTAGCAGAGGCTAAGAACGATTTCCTAAGTGCAATGGATAACCAGGAGAACTCTACAAGACAATCCAATCAAGGACAATAAAGTTCACTTTGTATTGTAAGCCTTGAAAAGTAACATAACGTCTCTCAATATTCCTGGCAACATTTTGATGGATTGATCATGCAATTGAATGATTATTATAGACTTCTAAGGGGTCCATCTTTGAGATTGTAGAACTTAAAGGTTGGGAAAATGTTAATCGTTGTGTCATCATCTACCAAATCATAGGAAAATAAAAGGTCCTTGATAGTACACTCTATCAAAGGCATCCTTTTAACTCTATAGGTCTTGGTGCTTCTCCTTAAAATCAAAGATCTGGTCGTGGACATGATATGTCTATTACGGTCCTCTTCCTGCACTTCCTATTTGGTGTACATTAATGAATAAGAAATATATTGAAATCATTAGGTAGTCCATAGCCTTAATAAATTGAAGCTTAAAAAATGACATTTCGCATTAGTAGGTCCATGTCTGGCGTTTCAACTATTTTTTTGGAATTTTCTTTCTTTTTTATCTTGTATAAGAAGAAAAGAAAGGACATGATCACAATGTTTCAAGGGGAACAAGAGATATACAAAGTCGACTCCGAGTGAATTGGTGGTGAAGGGTTAGTAGAAGAGGTAGGTAGAAAAGTGACCTCACTTGTACAATGCTTGTATTTTCGATGATGGCTTCTACGATGTCAACTTTGATTCACTGAATTTATTATTTTTTATTTTTCATTCATTCTCCAAGCTAGCAGTGTAAAAATATATGCATTGAACTATTTCTCTCATTTGGTTTCTGAATGTTTCCTTCTCTATCCCAATAAGATGAATGGAGTCTTCTATAACAGAGATCTCATGGCAAGGCATTAAGGGGATGGGATCTGCTATAGGTGATTGTTGAGCCGGTAGTCACAACATACTCTGTGATCCATGAGTTTGGCGTAAAATGTAGGGGTGAGTATTATTGATCCCATTTGTTGATATTGGTTGACGCCTCATATCTTGGTGAGAATTGGTAGGGGAGTAATGAGATCATATATTGGGTCCAATAATCTCTTGTAAGCTACGAATCAAGGAATAATATTTGACTAAATGGGTTTCTCGGGGATTGGCTCTGAGATATCTGATTGTTAAGATCGATCAAGTTAGGTAACTCTGTTGGCACTTGTGGTTCCATAGGTTCCGAGTTGTCTTCCTAGATCAACTCTAGTTAGACTTGCTAGCAATCACTCCTGACACCCATAGAAGGTGTGAGTAGAAGTAGTTGGGGTCCATCTATCTTGTAATTCACCATAAAATTCTAGTTACATTTTAATAAAGGCATGTCTCAAGGATATTTCTCAGGAATCGTATGTTGGATAATCCAAGAACTTCTCACGTAAACTCCAAGATTATAAAATGTAGAAATTAACTCATTCCTTGTAGGCGGTACTTGTCCCTCTTTATCTTTTTAATACAATAATTTGTTTCTCCAACTCAATGTCTGCTTCCTCATTGACGAATCTCTATTTCATCACCTTTATTCTATCATTTTGGCCTTAAAGCCCTAGTAAATACGTGTAAATACCCTTAATTCATGTATTTATCATCCATGCATTTTGTATAAATAGTGTATAAAATACTATTTTTAATGCCAAAATTATAGAATAAAGAAAATAAAAGAAAAAGAATAAAATATTGAAAATATTTTATGACCCTAAACCCCAAGACCTAGGCATCTTGATGACTAGGTCGACAAGGAATAAAGTAGGAGGAGATAAGGGCCAAAATAAAATAAAAAACAACTTTATTTAATTCTATTTTTATTCATTTTTGGGACCTATTTTTAGTTCCACTTTTTATACCTCATATAAAGAAACTTTGAACATGAAATTTGTAGATAATTAAATATAAAAAAATACAAAATTTATTTCATACAAAATTTATTTCATACAAAATTAATGTACAGAGAAAAAGTTATGATCTGAATATAAGTTTCCAAAATCCCAACTTCCCAAACCCGTATATCTCAAATAAAAACTCAAAACATATCAAAATAACCTTTAATGATATATAACTTTTAATAAGCTATTTAATGAAGGTGGTTTCAAATTTTTTGGAGTTATGGTGTGAAAGTTAGGTTTCGGACCCATATTGTATAACTATACCGATTAAAACATTCATTTTATTTATTATTCATTGTTTTTATAATTTTATATTTTTATAATTTTGTAAATATTATTTATAATATATGTGCATATTAAAATAGGAATAAAAGCATAAAGAAGATGCAAAAATAAAATGTGTATAGAAAATACATAGGTAAAATACATATATCTATACATATATAAATAATACATCTATTTATTTATGTGTATATAATATATCAGAAAAATAAAATAAAAATATATTTAAGTGTATCAAATTAATTTATAAATATATAAAATAATAAAATAAATTAATAATATAAAAAATAAAAAATAAAATTAAAATACTAAAATACATAGATGAATATACCTATATATAGCCCCTAAAAAGTAAAGTGTAATCCTAGACTCCAAAAATAAATAAAAATCTTAATAAAATAATTCATAAAATAATAAATATTTTTCATTTTATAATCTAAAATTAATAAAATTGTTTATTATTTTTTATTGATTTTCTAATTATTTTTTCCAGGGTTTTTTTGGTTGGTCTACGTAAACCAACTAGATCCACCCGTTGGTTGTCCTCGGTCAACTCTCTAACCGAGGTCTGTAGGATGTCAGAACCTAGTTTTGACTCATCTTCTTGGATTTTTCCACGCCAACCCTTTCACCAAATCATCTCGCTTCCTTCATGACTTTTCTTCCCTGATTATTGATGATACACGCCCAGGGATTTTTTCAAGGAATGGAGCACCGATTCGAATGATTTACCTCATTCTTTAGAGCCCGTCACTCACACTGTACAAAAACCACTCCAAGCTCCCTTTTCGAATTTGAACCCCTTTGGCTCATCTTTCCCTCCTCCCGGCGTATCTGTTGGCTCGAGGGTGGTGACAGAACCCTCGCCACACCTTTAGGGTGGTTGGAGGAGAGAGCTGAGGCCGACTCCACCCATCTCCGGCGATGTCGTCATCGAGGTACCTTCTTCCCGGTTCGTCGGTGAGGAACCCCTTTTTTATTGAATTTTCTAGCTTAGCATTAGATCTAGGATTATTTTTTGCATTTATTTTATTGTTTAACCATGCCTTATAGCCATAATCACTCCGCACGCAGTTGCCAGAGCTATGCCTCCGGTGACCCTTCACTGTTGTTCCCGACCGTGCCTCACCCCGCAAGCCACCTCCACTTCTTCCTCTTTGCCCCATCATCATTGTCCACCCAACACTCATCCAGATCATCCCTGGATCTAGCCTGACAACCTCCTTTCTCTACCGTACGCCGGAGGTCTCTGCCCATGTCACTCTTCGCTCCATTCACCCACATAAGACCCCCAACCCCTTTGTTTTGCATTGCTTTTTCCTTTTGCAGGTGCTGGGGCGCCAAAGGACTCCCCAAGGGGTCGGTTTTTTGCTGTACTATGGTACCTGGAGCCGCCTTCGACTCCTGACCTCGCGGTGGTGCGTCGGAGCTCGTCAATCCATGTTGGCATCGCCATCACGTCGGGGATCCCTCTAGGAATGTCGGGGGCACTTTTGTGTAGCAAAGGAACTTTGGGGGAGGCAGAGCGTGCTCGGAGAAGCTCGTTGTGGTGTGGCTTCGTCCCTGTTCTTCCTCCCGCCTCCTCCGCTGTCGGATGAAGATCTATTCTTGGAGGGTTGCAGGCACCATCCGATCTCATTGCGTGTCAACCATCCGATCATCATCAGCCTTCTAATCATGTCGTGCATCTGAACCGTCCTCGACCCCCCTAGTAACGACGCGTGGCATTAGTGAAGGGATCTAGTCGTTCATCCGCATCAGGCTCTGGGTATTTTGTGATTCTCACTCGGACATTTTGTGTATTTAATATTTGACCTTCAATCATTCCTTTGCAGCTTTATAATTTTTGTAACATTTGCATTCGAACCCTCATCCTTTAATTATTTACATTTGAGTCTAAGTCCAAGTTAACCGACAAAACGTGGGGTAATTGCAACCAGACCCTCGCGAGTTTGGTATATTTGTATTTAGTCGGATATTTTGAGATTCTAGTTTAATACTTTTTTTGGTAAAATTGCAAAAATAGCTCTAAGTTTTAAAAATATTATATTCTGGTCCCTGCCAGCATCACTCACGTGCATGTGCACGTGAGCTTGGCGATTTTGTAGAGGACTCCCTGCGGGTCTTCAATTTTGTAATTGGGCCAGTAATTTGAATATTCAGTTATATATTTTTGGTGAAATTACACTTCGGCCTATGGATTTCTTGAAATTTACAATTATACCCCCGCTAGTATTGCATTTTCTCTTTGTTGTATATATTTATATTAAATAGCAAATTAGCTTGAAAAAAATCCAAAAAATAACATTGTGTTTCTGTTGCATTGATCTTTCACGTGCATATTTTTATTTTGCATTTTGAAGCTTCTTAAAATTTATAAAAAATCAAAAAACATGTCTTTTTGTCCCTATTTGCAAAAGAAAATATATAAAAATTATAAAAACTTTTTGAAAAATTCCAAATATATATTATATTTATTTACTTATTTTATAACTTCAGACCAAAAATCACTAAAAAATATAAAAGAAAACTCAAAAAAATAGAAAATTTTTAAAAACCCTTCATAAAAATATATAAATTCTATTAAAAAAATCCAAAATTTGTGTTTTCAGAATCTGAATTTTATTCATATTATTATCTTTATTTTAAAAATAATTTGGAGAATTTTTTACTTTATTTATTATTTTTAATCTCCATTTTAGTTTCGATTAATTTATTATTCCCTATTTTAGGGTATTTCTGACTTTAAAAATATATAAAAATTAGCAAAAAATATTAAAAATCACAAAAACAACGAAAAATTATTAAAAATCCAAAAATATTTTATTTTCTTATTTTTATTATTTTTGTTAATTTTTATATTAATCTTCGCTTTTAGCTTATATATCCTATATATAGCTTATTATACATTTAAAAGAAAAGGAACTAAAAAATATACCAATATAAAAAAATAAAAGGAAAAAAGAGAAAATTAAAAATCAAAATATAAAAATATAAATTAAAAAAATAAAAACCCACAAAAAGAGCATATTTATAGACAAATACATCACATTCGCATTTTGTGCAATTTATTGCCCGATCTATCCTGCTTGTTCCCCGTGTTCGACACTCTACACATACTTGCACCTATACACATCTTTGTTGTAGAGTTATAATAATTTTAACTCCGCAATTACTTTTTCATTATTTATTTATTATGGGTTAATTGTTGATTAATTGGGGTTTCGTGTGAGGTCATCTCAACAACTATTGATCCGCCTTATGGATTAACATGACCTCCGCAAAATCTCAATTATCAAATGGCATCGTTGTTGGGGAGCAACATCGCATAGATTGTGATTATTTGTTGATTGTGATTTATTTGTCCCTTTTTGTGCTTTATTTGTTTCCTTTTATTTGATACAATTGATTGACTTGTCTAATGGCCCTCTCTTTTTGACGTTGTGTGAGGTACAACGGATCGAGGGAGACGCTCTTCCCAAGGCGCCTGCGCACCCACATGAAGGCGGTGTGAGATTTCTGACCTAGCATCAAAGGAGGCTTGGAGGACTTCAGAAGACAGTCACATTTTGAGCATACTTTGTGCATTAATTTATTTGTGTAATTTTTAAGTGAGAGAGAGACTTTAAGTTGTAATAATACAGGTACTCGGGACTCGGGACATTCGGGCCCAATTTCAAGTGTTTTTTCACTTTGGGGCTCACCGTAGTTTTTCGTGTTTTCATCGCTATTTTTATCTTGTTTTTTGATTTTGGTTTTATTTATTTTGTGTGATTGAGCTCTTAGTTTTAGGAACTGCTTGATGATAGTATTAGGTCCAAACATCTAATTCTATCTGTCTGTGCCTATAGTCTACGTTTGGATCGAGACAAATATAATTGCTTCTTATTTGGATTTGAGATCGAGCGCCAAGAGAAGTGCTATATAGTGCTTGCAGGATCCACTGTGGCGGACACCAGTGCACTTTAGAGATCGGACATTTGGATCTATATTCTAGATTTTTAGCATATGCTTCTTCACGTTAATAACAGTTTCTCATCCTAGGGCGATTTCATCGGCTTGCATTTGCATATAGATAGGTTTCAATTATGCTGAGCATCTTTGCATGTAGAGTGCTGGAGGCAAGGTGAGCATTTATGTTTTAACATTCATCATCATTTTTGTTGCTTGCATTGTTTTTCTGACTCTCCCTCTGATTTTTATCACCTAGGTGCTTAAAAGAATTGACTCCTCGATAGGTGCTTGCATTCTCATTAAAAATCAAAAAAAAGTGATAATCAAATAAAATTGGGATTGTTAACATTACTTGACCCTAAAATACATCAAAAAGAAAAATCTTATCTTGGGGTGAGTAATCCCCTCATTGTCTTCGCTTTTATCTACTCGCATACACACTAAGGATTAGTGCCAAAATCTCATTCAGCCTCCTAAGTGTTTGTACAACTTTTGGACTTCTCACCTAACTCTAAAACAAACAAGATAAAAAGATCGAACTTTTGCGATCTTCACCGAGTTGAGTAGGTGAATTGAGGGGTGTGTTTTGCTTTGTGTGCGTTTTTTATTGTGCTCGTTTGTGTGCATTCTAGATCACCTCTGCGTATTTGCACCTTCTTCTTCGCTTCTCTTGATTTGACCGTCGTGTTCTCCCGACCGTTTTCCTTTTGATTTCGAGATGGCCGACTGGAGCAATTTCTATCCGGACTTTACGGATCCTTCGTACTCTCCAACCAATTCACCTCACTTTTTCCAGGAGGACTTTGCTCCTGATTTTTGTACATGTCTGCCAAACCCACTATTTCAAGAATCATACTTCGACCTTCACCAATTATTTCCACCACCATCTCCCATACATTTCGACAACCCGCTCTTCCTTGAGTATCATGATCCGGAATGTGATTTTTATCCGCACCCACCACCCATATTCGACACACCTGATCCTAAGATTTTGGAGTCGCCTTTAATGGAGTCCACAATTGAGACCTTAAATCAGATGATGGAGTATATGAACTCGAGGATGAATGATATAGTTAGCATAAATAAGATCCAGAATGTAGCTCCATTCTTTGAGGATTTGGATTCACTAGAGGATTAGCATAAGATCTTGCTCACCCAAAATATAAAAAAATGAGAAAATTTTAAAAATATAAAAAGATTTCAGGAGACCTTTGGTTGAGTCAGACTGTGAGGAGAGGTACTGTCTGCCAAATCCTTCACCCACACACTCATTCACGTTTAGTCCCGTCTTTAACCCCGAGGATTCCACTGTACATACTGCTCTAGGTTGTCCTCGTATATATGATGATTCTGATCTCCTCCCTTGTATGGAGGAGATCCAAAAATCTAAAAAAATGCTGACTGGACCTGAAGTGGCGTTCGTTATTCATGAGATCATTGATGCCCTACTTCATCAAGCCATGGCCCAATTATCTTCTCCTCATCATAAGAAGAGAAAGCGGAGGAGCAGATCTGAGCATCATATATTGACCATGGCCATTGCCCACACCATTACACACCGTCCACTCTCTAGGAAAAGGAACAATGTGACACTTTCATCAGTTGCACCATCTCTGACTTCACTTGTGATCACACTCTCCTGGATGGCGGTGCTTCGATTAGCATCATACCCTTCTCGCCGATACAGTCTCTTCACTTAGGGCCTCTAAAGAAAACCAGGATGATCGTTCAGTTTGCTAATGGATCTATCAAGAGGCCGAAGGGTATCCTTGAAAACACCGTCATTTCAATTCAGGGCATGAGTTACAATGTCGATTTTATCGTATTGCCCATGGAGACCTCCACAGGGGAGCGGGAGCACTCTCCAATCATCTTGGGACGACCATTCCTCGCCTCTACGAGGGTCGTTATTGGATATAGATCAAGAGCGATTCGCTTCCGTCCTATTGACGCAAGCGAAGTGATTATCGCTACACCCACTGCTGACCAGAGACCTGCACCTGATGTGATTTCACCGATATTAGCTGACCCCGGTGACCATGACCTTGACGAGACTATTAGAGACTTTTATTTCATGTTGGACTCCACTGAGACCCAAGAATTCCTCCCTATAGAGGAAGACCCAGAAAGCATGGACCTTGGAGTTCCTTCTTCTGGTGTTTGGCGATGTGTTGATTACATCTACAGAATTTACATGATAGACACTATTGAGCAGAGGGCATATTCAGAGACTAGATAAGACGGACATGACTTGACTTCATTCACTGATGAATCCGTTCCTGATAACTTAGGCATTGATGAGACAAATGCCGATCTTGTTGCTTTTATTCAGAAATTCGGGCCTTTCGATATAGATGATGATCCGGTTGAGACTGTAGAGGACGAACATGATTCGACTACTTCCACCGATGAGTTCGTTCCTTCTGGTTTTGACTTAGGAGAGAGCTCGTAGGACGACTTTGACTCCACTTCTTCCGATGATAATGAGTTCGTCCCTTTTCACTTCAATATCACTGAGACACCCAAGGCCGGACCTAGCCATACTACTTCCACTGACACGTCTGTGCCATCTCACCCTAGGACAACTGAGGATCCTCACTAGGTCGATCATGATCGACTTCCATCCACTGTAGATCCCAATATCGACCTCCATCTTGTCAGATCCATTCCTCGACGGTCCCACAAGAAGGTTCACTTTCTACCTTCTTGATCTCTGTACATCCACTTTGTTCTATATTCGCTTTCGTGTATCTCTGTCCATCTTCTGTATTGCTCATCCACCCCATTCTCGTGTGTGCCTTGCTTAGGACGTACTTTGTCCTAAGTATGGAGGGTGGATGAGCCGAGTGTTCATTTGTCGTTCCATTTCATTACTCCTGTTGTTGCCTATACTTAGGGCTTCTTTTACCCTAAGTATAGGGGGAGTGATATGTACATACTATTCTATCTTCTTCCATCTTCTGATCTCTTTTCTTCTTTTCTTCTTTTCTTCTTTTCTTCTTTACCTTTTCTATTTTCTTTTTCTATCAAAAAAGGTGTCGCCCCTTATTGTCGGCCCTTCTATACTTAGGACATACTTTGTCCTAAGTATGGAGGGGGTGCACCCAGAGCTCTTCTATTCTTTGATCCTCTCCATTGTCTCCTCTTCTTATCTATATTTAGGGATATCTTACCCTAAGTATACGGGGAGACAGTCTGAGTACATGATGAATCTACGTTTCATCATCTTTATTCTATCATTTTGGCCTTAAAAACCCTAGTTAATGCGTGTAAATAGGCTTTATTCATGCATTTTAGCATTTATGTATATGTGTGTAAATATTGTATAAATTGCGGTTTTTAAAGCCAAAATTATAGAATAAAGGAAAGAAAAGAAAAAGAATAAAATATTGTAAATATTTTATGACCTGAAACCCCGAGACCTAGGCATCTTGATGAATAGGTCGACCAGGAATAAAGTAGGGGGAGATAAGGGCCAAAAATACCAAAAAATTCCTTTAATTTAATTTATTCTTTATTCATTTTGGGACCTATTTTTGGTTCCACTTTTTATACATCAAATAAAGAAACTTTGTACATGAAAGTTGTAGATAATTAAATAAAGAAAAATGCAAAATTGATTTCTCTGAAAAATAATGTACAGATAAAAAGTTATGGTCTGAATAAAAATCCAGAATCCCAACTTCCCAGACCCGTATCTCACAAATAAAAACTCCAAATGCAACATACTTACCTTTAATTGTATATAGAAGAAAATAAGCTATTTAATGACGGTGGTTTCGCATTTGGCGGAGCTACGGTTTGAAAGTTGAGTTTTGGACCCACATTGTACAGTGTACCCAATAAAATATTCAATTTATTATTTATTATTTTTATAATTTTATATTTTTATAATGTTGTAATTAATACTTATAATAATTATGTACATTAAAATTGGAATAAAAATCTAAATAAAAATAAAAATAAAATACTTGTAAATAAATACATAGATACAATACCTATATGTATACCTATACAACACATACTTTTATTAAATATACAAAACACATCAATAAATTAAAATAAAAATACAATTAAGTGTATAAAAGTATGTTATAATTATATAAAATAATAAACAAAAATAAATCAATTAAATATACAAATTAAAAATAAAAAAATATAATATATAGAATAATATACCTATATAGGGGTATAAAAGCAACTTGTAAAAATATACCTCTAAAAAATAAATAAAAATAACAATAAAATAATTTATAAAATAATAAATATTTTTTATTAAATAACCTAAATCTAAATAATTCATTTATTATTTTAAAATGAATTTACAAAATTTTTTTGGGGCTTTTTCCTGGTTGGTCCACGTGGACCAACCAGGTGGTCTGGGATGTTGACCAGCCGGTCAACTCCCTGACCATAGCCCTGTGCCCTTGTCAGAATGCATGTGACCCATAATTTTCGATTTTTTTGTCGCAATTGCGTTGCTCGAGGGTAATCGACCCCTTCATGAAAGTTGTTCATTGTACATCCTAGATCCCCGCCAGCCTATCAGATCCTCTAGGATCTTCGTGGCGCACCCGTGATCGCTCCTCGAAGTTCGCCTCTCCACCATGTTTCAAAAGTGACCCAAACCTCCCATTTCCATTTTGAACCCTTCTTGACCCTTTTTTTCCTCTTCTTCTGGCGAGCTTAGGACTGGACCTCGTGACAGGAGGTCCTCCAGCTCGTGAGGGAGGAGGTTAGGCGACCGAGGCGGCGCTCCAACCCATCTCCAGACGACGGCCGTGAGGTCTTCTCCTCTTGGTTTCCTAACCAATCGAGGTGGTTTTCGTTTGTTTTTCTCTGTTTCTTTTATGCTGTAGGTTAGATCTAGTGTTAGGATTACTTCCATCTCCGCATTTTTGTTGTTTCGTGATTCATTCGCCGTCATCTTCCCCCTAGCTGGAGCTTGCTCCGGCGAGCGTCATACACTGCCATCCACCACATTTTTTTCCCCTGGGACCATCTTCTGCCGTCGTGGTTTTTGTTCGCAGGTCCAGGGGCAAAGAGACTCCTATTGGGGTCGTTTTTGCTGGAGCGTACACGGCCTGGAGCAGCCCCCGTCCACCCACGTCGCGGCGGCTTGTCGGCGTGCCTCACGCTATTTTGAAGTCATCAGCACCTAGGGGCGTCCCAGGAGACTTCGCGTGTTTTTTTGGAACGAGGAAGGGCAACGGGGGGCGGACCTACGCCGAGATCAAACTCGCCGGCGGCGAGTTCCTTCACAGTTCTTCCCCTTTCGCCCGGAGCCGTCGGATCGCGGCTCGTTCTTGGCGTGCAGCAGCCAGCGTTGGATCGTGCCCCCGTGTCAACCGTTGGATCCAAGGGGCAGATCTAATCCCGGCCTTCGAATGCGAAGGGGTATCGGCCCCTGTGGCGCTGCCACGTGTGTTAGTGGCGCAAGATCGACCGTCCCTCAGCGCCAAGGCTTGGGTAAATTGCGATTAATCCCCGACCGTTTTTGTATTTAGCATTTAGTTTAAAACTTTCATTTGCAGGCATCTAAGTTTTGTAATAATTTTAAGTAGGACCGCAACTTTCTGGTTATTACGAGTGGGTCCACGCCAGGTCGCGTGCGTCGCACGTGGTCTTGGTGATTTTTGCAGGGACACCCATCGGGCATTTTGTTATTAATTTTAGTCCAGCAAAGCTTAATTTAGTTATTTATTTTCTAGAAATATTGCGTTAAGGCCCCTTGACTTTCTGAATATTACACAAATACCCCTGCATGTGTGCCTTTTCTTTTTGCTTCTAGTAATTTTTGCATGCGTCTATAAAATCCCAAAAAATCTCCAAAAATCATATTAAGCTCCTGCTGTAGTGTAGTTTATCATTATATTTTTATTTTCCATAATTATTGCATTTTAATATTTATTAAAAATCAAAAACGTCCTTTTTGTGCACTGTCTAGCTTATAAAATCCATAAAAAATATAAAAACTCTCCAGAAAAATCCCCAAAAAAAATATTTTGTTTCTTGTAGTGTGTTTTAACTTCAATCCAAAAAGTCACTAAAAATTACGAAAGAAAACTCATAAAAATTATAAAACTCCAAAACCTTTATAAAAATATTAAAAATTCTACAAAAATCATAAAAATATAATCTTGGTGCCAAAATTTTCCTTATTTTTTCATCTTTCATTGAAAATTAACTTGGAGAATTTTTGTTACTGTTTTCTATTTTATTTCTCCATTTTAGTTTCAGCCTTGTATGTTATTCATTGTTTTCTTGTATATTCGACTTTAAAAATACCAAAAGTACTCTGAAAATTCCCCAAAAATCATAAAAACAGTAAAAAAGTATAAAAAGACCAAAAAGACTTTATTTTCTAATTTTTGGACATTTTTATCTATTTTTATAAATATCCCTTTCTCCTTTTTATTACATTGTCTTTATTTTCCAATATTGAAAAAGAAAATAAAATAATATAAAATATAAAAAAGAAAATATAAAATCCGTAAATTAAAAATCAAAATACAAAAATATAAAATTAAAAAAATTAAATATAAAATATAAAATTAAAAACCCACAAAAAATAGCTTAGTAGACACTTGATCACCTTCACACACATTTTGGTGCCTTAGTACCCCGTTCTACCTGTCTGCTCCCTGTGTTCGACCTCTACAATACTTGCACTATACACATCTTGTTGTAGAGTTATAATAAATTTTAACTCCACACATTTACTTTCATTGCTTGATATATTTGTCGTGGGTTAATTGTTGTTTGAATCGGGATTTTGTTGGAGGTCAAATCAGCGACTGTTGATTCGCCTTATGAGTCAACACGACCTCTGCAAATCCTTGTTCAACAGTACGATCTGTTCATTCCCACCCTTAACCCTCAATTCTTTGTGTACAGTCTGCTATACTCAGGATTATTTAATCCTAAGTATAGGGGGGATGGTCAACTCTTATTCGTTCATTTCTTCGTTTATTTATTCTTTAGACTTTCCTATACTCAGTACGAGTTATGTCTTCTCTTTTTCTCTCTGATCTATGAGGACATAGCTCAAGCTAAGTATGGGGGGTCGTATATACTCTGTATATACTTTAGTCATAACTCGTACTTTCGTATTTTTACTAATTATGGCTAAACATTCTTTAAAATTCATTAAAATCACTTAATAAAAAGATGTTATTCTTCCTTAATTTTTTTGTATTTACTTATTTGTAAATCAGGTTAAAATATCTTTTGCAAAATGTTTGAAAAATAGTTTGAAAACCTTTTTGAAAAATCATTTGAAAACTATTCGAAAACATCTTGTTCAATAATTTCAACCTTTGTAAAAATTGTTTTGTTTGTAAAACTTATTTGTGTGAAAAAAAATGTTTAAAAAATGATTTGTAAATGGTCTGAAAAATAGTTGCAAAGATATTTTGAAAAAAATATATCTATGCTTTTTGAAAAACCTTTGCAAAATGATTTTCAAATGTGTGTAAATGTTTGTAAAAACTCCTTTGTAAAAATTAATTTGGGCTATAGTTTCAAAATTTGTTTGAAAAACTTTTTTCAAAAAGTTTGAGGAATATATGCATCACACTAAAATTCTTTATTAAGATGTATATATATATCTATAAAATTGACCAATTACCCCTTGTAAATTCTTAAACTCTAAATTCTTGTAAAAGATGCATCCCTGTGTAAATATTTTGACCTAATTTTTACCCAAAATGTTTTGTTTTAAAAAATCACAAAAACATTTGTAAAATTAAAAAGGCCAAAAACATTTGAAAAAATCCTTTTGAAAAATCTGAAAAATTGCATATGCACCATCCTTTTTCAAAAATCCATAAAAAGTTCAAAATCTTTGAAAATTGCATCACAAAAATATTCTATGCATTCTGCATAGCATTTGCATGGCATTTTCATTTTTTAGATTGAGTTTGATAATTGAACAAGTCTAAGTAAAATCCGAAGATTAGAGCTTGGTTGGACCTTAAAATCTACCTAATAACCGGAACCTTATAGGAGCTGGAATTGAGGTACTTCAGGTCTAGTTGACTTAATTCTTTGAGAATTGTGAGACTTGGTTCAATGGATTATTGACTACCTAAGTAGAGTATTTCAGAGCACACGCACAACTCTTGTTGATAATGACCTAACTTGGACACCTGCACCTTTCACTTGGCTCAACTCAGTTGGAGTGGTGAGGGGGTTAGATTTGCTGGTATGAGACGCACACAAGTGGAAACATTTGTCCTCCTCTAGGGAGGGAAGTGCACCCCAACCCGTCTAGTGATGATGAATTTTAAAGACAGGAGAGTGTGGGTTGCAATAATGCTTCAAAAGAGGGATAGTCTACTGACTCAAGAGGAAAAACTTCCTATGTAAATGCTGATGTATATAGTATTTCAAAAAAAGCAAAAAAGCAAAAACTCCAAAAAAGTGGACAGGCCTAACTGAAAATAAAATGCCTGCCGGAGTATGTGTATATATTGTATAGAAAATAAGCAAGGTTGATCTTCAAAGTCAAATCTTGTGAGCCTGCAGCTGGATGACTTGACTACACTGGGCTTGCATCCTAGGATTGGTAGCTACACTGGCTACTGCCCATTCTTCTCTTCACCCCCTCCTCTTGAGCTGGTTGTCACTTGAACTTAGAAGGGAATACCCCTCTCCTCAAGGAAGGAGTTGCTGGATTGGGGAATCATTGTATTGTCATGCTTGAGAAGCCAGTCTCTTTGTCATTTCAGTTGGGGAGAGCCACTATCACTTACACTGTACGAGTCAGATTCATAGTCATAAGGGTTCGCGTATGAGTTGAAGTATTCTGACGTGGCTATTGAGGAGACTTGAGTAGAGTTTTGGGATTCTCGAAGGCTGTTGGATTTCAAATCCAATTCCCACTAAGGTTCCACCCGCACTAACATTCCAAAGGTCTAACTTGAGCTCCGAACATTGATTTTGTGAAGACAAGTTTGATAATTAAACTTCATCCATTTTCTTTCTTTTTCTTTTCTTTTGTTTTTATATTATTATCTTTATTTTAAAATTAAGTTGGAGAGTTTTTGACTCTGTTTACTATTTTAATCTCCATTTTAATTTTGGGTAATTTATTATTCCTTTTTTAGGGTATTTTTGACTTGAAAAATATATAAAAAAATAGCAAATTTTCTTAAAAATTAAAAACACTATGAAAAATTATTTAAAACCCAACAAAATTATTTATTATTTTTTTATTTTTTTTATTTTTTATATTAACCTTAGCTTGTATTTTATATATATCATATATATAGCTTATTATATATTTAAAAGAAAAAGAATTTAAAAATATAAAAATATAATAAATTAAAGGAAAAAGAGAAAATAAAAAATCAAAATATAAAAATATAAAATTAAAAAAAAATAAAAACCCTCAAAAGATCACATTTATAGACAAATACATCACATTCGCATTTTGTGCAATTTATTGCCCGATCTATCTTGCTTGTTCCCTATGTTCGACAGTCTACACATACTTGCACCTATACACATTTTTATTGTAGAGTTATAATAAATTTTAACTCCGCAATTGCTTTTTCATTATTTATTTATTGTGAATTAATTGTTGATTAATTGGAGTTTTGTGTGAGGTAATCTCAACGACCGTTGATATGCCTTGTGGATTAACACGACCTCCGCAAAATCTCGATTATCACTCATGTCTGTCCATCTCTTCTTGTATCTCTTAAAGAACGGAGATCTCCTTGGCTTTCTTTGCCTCGATAGGAGAAAGTGAAGGGAAGTAAGATAAAGAATGTGAAGGATACATGAACGGTGAGGAATTGAAAGGAGATTAAAGATCGGTCAAAGTTACGACTTCGAACATGAACTGTGAATGCGTTGGTTCAAGGGGATGATCACCCTAGATCGATGAGGAAGACATGGACGTAATGGGAAATGAAGATGGTTGGGACATGGTAAAGGTGGCTTGACCCATGAAGTCCATGATTTGAAATCAGTATCCCGACATATTCGAAGAGGTGGATGGGAACAAGAATGAATCGAGCCAGAATACATGCAAAAACACACACTACAAATAATATGCAAGTATGAACCCCAACTTCACATGTAACACGATGAAAGTCATAAGAGGTTGACTTATTTAAATCTTTTTCATTTTAAGTGTGGTATTCAGTCAATGTTATTTAACAAACTCATAGAGTGATAGCATCACTAGAGTTTTTGGAGCACGTTGATTTGACTCAGCTAAGGATAAACCTCTTCCCAAATCTACTAAGCTTCAGAAATGTCTCCCATCGGAACCCTACAAGTTAACCTCCTTTCCCTTGTGCCAATTCACTGTGAAGATCGAAGGATTGTGTATCGGTGATATGTATATCTAGAGGATCAGCATGCACACATCATAAATATGTGTCCATGGATAAGGGGTCTAATCTTATAGGTGCATGCTCCTCTCAATCATGAGCGGATCTGCAAAAAATGTTGTGGTTTCTCCCCCATGTATAATGAAGTTAGTTATTTCTTATTTTAAGTTAAGGTCTAAAAATTATCCTCACTTAAAAGCGAAGATAGAGTGTCGCTGAGGCAACCGCTCACAAATCCTTAATTCAAATAACAAGTACCTACAACATATGAATAATCAATGAATAATAAAAAATGTGAAGTACACTTTATTTTCACTCTACAAACAAATGTGTATAATGTGTAAGCATGTAGAGGTCCAACCACTGAGAGCAAACATGATAGCCTAATGATTATTTCTAACAAAAGTAAATTGTGTACACAAGCGTCTACTTAGTCTTTTTGCGTGGGATTTTTGTTTTACAAGTTTTATTTGATTTTTACTTTTATATTTTTAAATTTTTAATTTTCTAAATTTTAGTTTCTTTTTATTTTAGTATTATATATAGATATATACATAAGAGTATATGAATATATATATATAAGATAATGTATATATGATATAAGGTTTATATCAATAATATAAATATAATAAATATACAAAAATAAGAAAAATATCCTAAGGTACGAACCTTTTTTAAGGTATTAAAAATATTTATAAGGTATTTAAAATAGTTAATAATAATAGCTATGTATAGGCATATATATAGGTATATATATAGGTATAGAATACAATACGGGATATTATAATTATAAAAATAGCTAAAAATAATCAAAATTTGCAAAATAAAATGTTTTGGGTTTTTTATATTTTTTATTATTTTTTATTTTTCAAGTATTTTTGCTATTTTTAAGTATTTTTAAAGTCCAAAATATGAAAAATCAGGAAATAAATAAAAAGGCTAAATGTTTAAAGGTTTTAAAAATAGATAAATGGTCCAAAATTCCTTAAAATAATTTTAATATCTATTATAAATAAAATTCAAAAATAGGAGGATATATTTTTCAATTTTTGAAGAATTTTTATAAATTATTAAGGATTTTGGAGCTTTTTACTTTTTAGTTGTTTTCTTTTTCTATTTTAAAATATTTTTGGTTTGAAGTTATTATATACTATAATAATGAATGTATAATTTTTGGGAATTTTTGAAAAATATTTTATAATTTTTTTGCATATTTAAACACAAACAGGGAAAGAATGTGTTCTATTTGATTTTTAATAAATAGGAGAAGTGCATAAAATGCAAACTAAATATTATGGCGTGAAAGAACATGCATCCAGGTACCTTATTCTATTTTCCCATAATTTTTGGAGCACATATGATATTTATAAAAAATTTATCCAAATATGTAAAAAAAATGTTTAAATTAGAGAGGGCATATTTGCTATTAAAATATATTGTAGGGGTTTATATGAAAATTTCCTAAAATTTTACAATAATACAAAAATTAGGGTGTACCCCTGTAAATTTCCCACCTCATGTGGCCGCCCACATGAGGTGAGCTGGCACGGACCCCTAAGCAAAAAACGTTAAAGAGAGGGGGTCCATGCAACTCGCACCTATTTATTTACACTATACTTTGTATTTACAAAACTGAATGAAAATATATAAAAAATTGAGGGGGTTTGATGAAATTTTACCTCCTACATGTGCATCATCCAACGGTTGAGCGATCATCACTTAAGTGCATCCAACGATCGAGGAGACACATCGCTTTGACACGATTCGACGATAGAGATAGTATCTAGCATTTGGGAATCATCGAACGGCTCGGAGGGCATCACCAAGAACTCAAAATAATTGCGAAGCACAACTGCTTTGATCGTGAAGATATCGTACATCCGATCTCCTCTTGTACTACTGAAGAGCTCTACACGTTGATGACGAAGATCTGCAGTTGTTGGCACCTTTAGATGGATCCGGGCCTCGCTGGGGAGAGGCATGGAGCTCTCAAAGAAATGGGGCACCTAGGAGGTGCGTGCATGTCTATAATTGACCCTTAGGGGTCCGTTTTCTCACTGACCTATAGAGAAAAGTTAAGGGTCACGATGCCATTTACCTCGAGCCCTTTTTGAAGTTGATGCGCCTGGCAAAATAAACATGATGGGAGATCTTCGGCGAATGGTGGAGAGGGAGCTTTGATTCGCTAACCCATGAGGGATCAGGTTGGATCAACAAGTGGAAGGGGTGTAGCATGCGATAAGGAAGAAAATGGCCATTGCCGGTGGGTCAGAACATGGCCGGTTCACGGTAACATAGGGCCAGACCAGTGATATCTGGTGATCAAAATCTTGTGATTTTAACTAATCTAAAGATCTAATGATAAAATGAAATGCAGGAATGGAAAAAGTAAAACTAAATATATCTAAACATAGATAAAATGCACAACTCAAACTTGGTTTTCACCAAGGAGCAGAGGCCTCGTCGGAGCGATGCCTTGGATCTCCTCCTCTCCTC
This sequence comes from Ottelia alismoides, assembly GCA_037367405.1. NCBI lineage: Eukaryota > Viridiplantae > Streptophyta > Magnoliopsida > Alismatales > Hydrocharitaceae > Ottelia > Ottelia alismoides. The sequence continues at coordinate 62,203 of JAZKJV010007616.1, read as the reverse complement.
CTTACGTCGCCTTGAACCTTGGGAATGCTCTCTCTATCATCATGAACACACACACACGAAGGGCAATGAGATTCATGACTAAAAGAGGGATCAAAAATTGAAAGGTTGGAGGGGGAGCTTATTTATAGACAGAGGAATGGGAGCTCTTTGATCAAAGATTGTAGTTGAATCCGGGATCATCGACTAGATCTATGGCCACATCATCATTCAAGGGTGTTTAATCTCTAGAAAATGTGCACCACATCATGGCAGATCATCATGAGTTCGAGCAATTCGATGAAGATCCAGGTTTCAACACATCAGCAAACGAGTAAGAGAGAGGGAGTGTTGATCGGGGTCCACACGGGGATGCTCCTGGTTGGTCCACGTGGACCAACCTGGAAAAAGATAATCGGAAATTCTTTATAAATTCAATAATAATTAATAAACGAATTAATTAAATTTTGGGTAAAAATTAATAAATGTTTATTATTTTTAGGTAGTATTTAATTCCTAATTTTATTTATTTTTATGAGGTTATTTATTACAAAATATTATTTACATGTATAATCACAAGTATATTTACCTATATCTTGTATATTTTATTTTTATTTTATTATTTTATATAATTAATTTATATACTTATAACTTATTTAAATAAAGATGGATATATTTTCCTTCTATTTTTTTGAGATTGTATGTACACTTAAATAAATGTTTGGATTAATTACATAGGTGTATGTATAGTGTATTCATCTATGTATAGAAATAGACTTATTTATTTTAGTGTCACTTTAATGATTTTATTTTGTTCTAATTATGTACATATACTATAGATAATATTTACAAAATTAGAAAAATATAAAATAATGAAAATATACAGAACAAATAAAATGAATATTTTATTTAGGTATAATGTACAGCAGGGGTCCAAAACCTAAATTTTGCATCTTAATATCGAATTAAGTGAAACCAGCTTTATTAAATAGATAATAAAAAGATATATACAATTAAAGTGATTTTGATATATTTTGATCTCATATAGAGAATGTATGGGTCTAGGAAGTTTGGGTTTTGGCTTTTTATTCTGAGTGTAGAATGTACAGTTTGTATAATTTTTATGTGAACTAAAATTTGTATTTTTCTATGTATTTTTATCTACAACTTTCATGTACAAAGTTTACTGATTTGATGTATAAATAATAAAGAATAAAATAGGTCCCAAAATGATTTATTGATGAATTAAAACTGAGGTTTTTGATGTGATTTCTATACAGTTCATATGCCCTATCTCCCCCTACTTTATTCCTTGTCATAGGGTCATTCAATGTCCTTGATACCTCATTCTTTTTCCATTCTTTTCTTTGTTCTTTTATTTTGGCAATAAGTATAATATTTATACAATAATTAATACAATATTTTGTACAATTTACAGAGTATTTATTCTAATATATTAGTGATATATACATGCATTTAGATTGGATTTAAAGGCCAAAATGAAAGAATAAAGGTGATGAAATGGAGATTCATCACCCTCTATACTTGCCTTTGCTAGTCCCTAGCAAACACTTATGCCTATAAGTATAGATAAAAGAAAGAGAAAAGGAAATGGATTGATTTCAACTTTCAAACTTGTTTTCATAAAATCAATGCTTGGAGCTCAGTCGGACCTTTGGATTGTTAGTTTGGTTGGAACTTTATTGAGAAATGGATTGAAATACAACAGCCTCTGAGAGTCACAAAACACTGCCCAAGTCTCCTCAAAAGCCAGGTCAGAGCATTTCGATGTCATATGCAATCCCTTATGACTATGAGTCTATCTTGTATAATGTATGTGGTATGTAGCTCTCCTCGGGTGAAGCAGTAAAAGTCAGTCTTCTCTAACATGGTGACCTAAATTCCTTAATCCAACAACTCTTTCCTTGAGAAGTGGGGCATTCCCTTCTAAGTTTAAGTACAATCATCTCAAGAAGAGGAGGTGGAGAGAAGAATGGACGGTAGCCAGTGTAGCTATCTATCCTAAGATGCTTGACCAGTGTAGCCAAGTCACCCGGCAACATGCTCACATATATTTGACTTTGAAGCAAATGCTTGCTTATTGAATATATACATGCTCTAGCATGCATTTTATTTTCATTAAGGCATGCCCACTTTTTTGGAGTTTTTTTATTTTTTCCATTTTTTTGAATACTATATACAACAACATTTACATAAGAACTTTTTCCTCTTAAGCCAGTAAAGTATCCCTCTTTTGAAGCTTTATTGCAACCACAGCATTCCGTCATTGGATCTCCTGGATACTGGATCGGGTTGGGGTATAATAGCCAAAGATATATGATTTTCCACTGGCTTGTGTCTCATGCTGGCAAATCCAGCCCTATAACACTTTAATTAAAATGAGCGAAGCAGGTGTGCAAGCTATTTCATTATCGACGAGAGTCATGCGTGTGTTCTGAAACATTACTTAGGTAGTCAAGACGACCCAGAACTAAGTTTCATTGTCTCAAAGAATTAAGTCTAGCAGACCCGAAGTTCCTCATTTCCAGTTCCTATAAGGTTCATGTGATTAAATCGATTAAGATCCAACAAAGCTCCAAACTTCGGATTTTATTTAGACTTTTATGGATGCAAAATGCAAATGCTATCTACAATGCAAGGAAATTATTTTTGTGATGAAATTTTCTTGTTATGAACTTTTATGAATTTTTGAAAAAGGTTTTCGCAAATTTTTATGCAATTTCTGAAAAGACTGTGCAAATATTTTTGGGATTTGTAATTTTGCAAAATTTTTTAGGGATTTTGAAAATAAAAAGCTTCAAGAAAAATAAATATGTGCAAGTATTTACACAGAGGTGTGTTTGTTATTTACAAGAGCTGGGATTTAGGAATTTACAGGTTTGTATACACACGGTTTATAAAGAGTCTTTATTTGCTTGAATTATGTACATAGTTTTAAAAGATTTTCACAAACATTTTGAAAACTTTATTTTTGAGAAATAATTTGATAAATAATTTTACAAAAAATTTACAAAATTCAAAAATCATTTTGCAGAGATTTTTCAAGCAGTATGTATAGATTTTTCAAACTATTTTTGCAAGTACTTTTCAAACCATTTGCAAATAGATTTTCAAAATATTTTATTTCAAACAAAGAAAAGAAATTTTTACAAACCAAACATTTTTACAAAAGTTGAAAACATTTTATAAAACATTTTTCAAATAGTTTTCAAAAGATTTTTAAAAAAAATTTCCAACCATTTTTCAAACATTTTGCAAAATATTTTGAACATGATTTATTAATCAGTATATACAGAGATTTATGATAAATTTTATTCAAGTGTGTTCTTTATAATTAATTAATCATATTTTATCCACGCTTATTAAAAATACGAAAGTATGAGTTATGGCTAAAGTATATACAATGTATATGGCCCCCTATACTTAGATTGAGCTATGTCCTCATAGATTAGAGAGAAAAGAGACGACATAACTCGAACTGAGTATAGAAGAGCCTATACTACAACGACTAAAGAATAAAGAATGAATTAATGAGAAGTCAACTGCCCCCTATACTTAGGATCATTTAATCTTAAGTATAACAGACGGTATTCTTCATGTAAGGAGGGTCGAGGGTGGGAATGAACTGATCAACGGCACATCATGTCTCCCCCTATACTTAGGGTAAAATATCCCTAACTATAGACATGAATATCAACAAGAGAGGAGATAGGTGAGGGATCAAAGAATGAACAATTGAACCCGCTCACCCCCTTATACATAGGATGAAGCATATCCTAAGTATAGTAGTGATGACTGAGAGGAATGAAAGAAAGAATCAAAAGAAAAATAAACAGGAGAAAATATCAGAAGAAAATAATAAAAGAATAAAACTAGAGAAAGAATTTTAGAGGATCAATATCTGAGTATTCTGATGTTGTGTGGCTGTGGAGGCTTCTTATTTAATCACCACTTGAATAACATCAACAAACAAAAAACCATCATGCTCAAGGTATGGCTTCAGTAGCTGACCGTTGACGACAAACATTTGTGTGTCAGGCGAAAAGTCTGATATCAAGATGCTTCCGTTGTCACGCACTTCTCTTACCATAAACAGCCCTGTTAATTTACTCTTTAATTTTCTCGAGAATATCTTCAACTTTGCGTCAAATAGCCACACTTTCTGCCTAATCTTGAAGGTTTTTTGTCTAATGTGTCGGTCGTGCCAGCATTTAACCTTCCCCTTATACATCACGTTGTTATCATGTACATAGTATCGAAATCCCAAGAGCATGTTCAGATCCACTTTTCTTTGTTGACTGCCTTTGTGTGAGTCCAAGTTGCAAATGTTGACTGCCCATAACGATTTATGAATTAGCTCGTCAGGCAGATGGCATGGCTTTTCATACACAAGACGATAGGGTGGCGTATCCAAGGGAGACTTGTAAGTGGTTCTATATGCCCAAAGGACGGAGTCCAAGAGTTGAGACCAGCTCTTTCTCTCCGAATTCACAAGCTTCTGCAAGATTGTCTTGATTTCTCTATTTGATAGCTCTACCACGTCATTGGTCTGAGGATGATAAGGAGAAGAGACTCGGTGTTCAATGTTGTACTCCTTCGTTAATTTCTTTACCTCTTTGTTTATGAAGTAACTACCCCATCTGATATAAGAATCTTCAGTATCCCGAACAACGAGATGATGTTCTCTCTCATGAATCGGCATACTGTGCAGTTATCAGCAGCTCGGGCGGGGTAACTTCAACCCATCAACTCACGTAATCAATGACAAGAAGGATTTATTAATGTCCCTGACTGTTAGGGAAGGGACCCATGAAATCGATGCCTCAAGCATCGAACACATCGGAAATCTGAATGAACTTAAAGGGCATCGAGACTTTAGCTGTGAGAGTTCCTCCCATTTTTTGACAATTAGTGCAGCCTTTGACATATAATGTGGTATCCTTGAGTAGTGTGGGCCACCAGAGGCCACACTACAATACTTTCGCTGTCATTCTGTCTCCAGAGTGGTGTCCACCAGATTCGAGCGAATGACAATGCTCGAGGACACTTTGATGCTCCACTTGAGAGATACACCGATGCCCAATGTAGTCTGCTCCTTCCCTGAATAAGAGAAGGTCTTCCCATTGGTAGAAATGGATTTGGGACAAGAACTTGTCCTTTTTGATCTTTTTCCAATCTTTTGGAACTACACCAGATACAAGGTAGTTCACAATATCAACATACCAAGGGAGGGAATCCATGACAAGAATCAACTCATCAGGAAAGGTGTCTGTGATGGGTGCACTGCTCGGTGGAGGTTCTTTATGTTTAATTCTGGAGAGGTGATCTGCTACCACATTCTGAACTCCAAGCTTGTCATTGATTTCCAAATCGAATTCTTGGAGTAGAAGGATCCATTTAATTAATCTAAGCTTCGAATCTTTCTTATACTTTAGATACTGGATAACATAGTGGTCAGTATAAATTGTGACTTTAGATCCAAGCAGATAGGATTTGAACTTTTCAAGGATGAAAACCACGGCCAACAACTCTTTCTCTGTAATAGTATAGTTTCTATGTGCTTCAGCTAATGTTTTGTTGGCGTAGTGAATGGCATAGGGTACTTTATCTTTCCTTTGTTCTAACACAGCTCCAACAGCAAAATTGGATGCATCCGTCATGATCTCAAAGGGTAGAGACCAATCCGACAATTGTAGGATGGGAGCTTGAGTGACTAGCTCCTTCAGCTGATTGAAAGATGGGAGAACCTACTGATCAACATTAAACTCGGTCTCCTTGCACATTAATTCAGTTAAAGATCGAGTGATGCAGTTGAAATCTTTGATGAATCGTCTGTAGAAACCCACATGCCTCAGGAATGACCTCACATTTCTAACATTCTGAGGTGGCTCAAGATTGTCGATGACATCCACCTTTGTCGGGTCAACTTCCATGCCACACTTGGAAACAACGTGGCCTAATACAATCCCTTCGGTGACTATGAAGTGGCTCTTTTCCCAAGACAATATGAGAATGACTTCATGGTATTTCTGAAGCACTCGGTCCAGGTGCTCAAGAGTAAATCAAAGCTGTCACAATAGATGGAGAAGTCGTCCATAAACCCCTCAAGAAAATTACAGACCATATCGGTGAAAACTGCAAGCATGCTTCTCTGGAATGTGGCTAGTGCATTGCACAAACCAAAAGGTATTCTCCTGAAAGCGTAGGTACCGAACGGGCAAGTGAAAGTAGCCTTCTCTTAGTCCTCTAGGGTGATTGCCACCTGGTTGTACCTGGAATAGCCATCCAAAAAGCATAAGAACTCCTTGTCGGCCAATCTTTCCAGGACTTGATCAATAAATGGCAAGGGGAAGGGTCCTTCTTTGTTGCAGCATTGAGGCGGTGGTAATCAACACACACCATGATTTTGGTACCCCGAATAGAAATCTCCTCTCCTCTTTCAAATGTAACCAAGGCGAGCCCGAATTTCTTAGGAACTACATGCAAGGGGATCACCCATTTGGAGTCGGAGATGGGATAAATGAAGCCTATGTCACACCACTTCATGATTTCCTTCATGAGGACATCCTGCAAATTTGGGTTCAATCTTCTTTAAAACTTTCTGGATGGCTTGTCATCTTATTCCAAGTAAATATAATGTAAACACAGAGCATGATTTATCCCGTGGAGATTTAGTACATGCCAACCAAGCGCCTTGCTGCTAATGATGACCGGATGCATATTCTATCACCCGGAAGGAAAGCATACTTGAGGCCTGTCGAAAGTGGCTTTAACTTTGGTTATAATCTAGCCCGCTTCTTAATCTCTTCAGAAACTAAATTGGTATGTGGATGACCTGCTGAAATTTGGGAGGTGTTTCTCACCTTGGTCACCCGTGGTTCAGCTGACATTGTGTTGAACAAATCATCCATAATTCATTATGTTCGGACTATCATGAATCTTGTAAATCAAAAATATGCATCAGCGAATTGGAGTTGTCCGCCCAGTTGACATCATAGCATGTATTGACTGTGCTTTCTAGGTCCCTCAGGAGAGGGGATTTCCAGTGTCCATGTGTCATTCAAAGATAATTCAGCATCTCTGATTTCTGCAGTAATGTCACAGTCTGCTTCAGACGGTGCTGCTATGCTTTCACCAGATACAACCTTTGGTTCACTAACCATATCAATCATTACTTTATCATGGCTCGAGTGAAATGTGATCTTTTTAGACCCATATTCAACCATGGCCTCTGCAGTTCACAGGAATGGACGGCCAAGAATAATTGGGGTCTAGAGTAAAAGTGCAGGAGAGTCCATATCAAGGACCACAAAATCAATAGGAAACTGCACGTCCTGCACCGTTATGATGGCATCCTCCAACATAGCTCGGGGTTGCTTGATCAATCGATCAGTGAACTGAAGGATCATCTCTGTAGGTTTCAGCGGACCCAACCTGAATTCCTGAAGTAACGATGAGAGCATGAGGTTGATTGAAGAGCCTCTATCAATACGAGTTTGTCAAAGACTTGGTAAAAAATCTCACATCTGATTAAAGGTGCTCCTTTATCTGGCTTCTTTTCTGGGAGATTGATGATTGTTGCGATTGTATCCATGGTGAGGGCGTGCTTTCCAACTAGGTGACGTCTGTTATTGCGGTTCAATCGAAGCTTGTTTGTGCATGCTTCCTTCAAGCCCTTATTCACATTGAGCATATATTCCATGGTTTTCGTCAAAAGTAATTCAAGAGTTAAGTTTTTAATAATCTCCACAACACCTGGATCAGATAATGTATTTTTTGTTTTGCAATTTTTTTTGATTTTTCAATTATGTCAGGAAAAGGAATATGTACGAACTGAAATCAAAAGTATTGTTCTTATTTACATCAGAATTCATGTCCACAACATCTTGTACAACTGAACTGCAAAAAGGTATACAATCTTGAGCATGGGGTGGATGTCCATAAACTACGATCTCTGCTTTACCGGTTGGTGATGGATCGGTTGTTGGAGCTGGCTCCTCCATGGTTGGCGCGGCTTCACTTCGACTGTAATCATTTTTTGTCTTTTTCATTTATCTGATTTTTTATTCGTTTGGTGGTTGGTGGCGACTAGATGACATGGCTCCTCCTCCTTCTTCCTCACCTAGACCTATGGCTGGCACAACTGATGCAGAAGATGTTGATTCACTGGATAAAGCTTTATTCTTCCCTTTGATAGTGGCTGATGGAGGCAAGGTCCTACAGCTCCTGAAAGTAACAACATTAGACAAAACAAAATTACAATCATTTAACTCTACGAGCACAAACGGATGTCACATTCTACCTGCTCTTTTCACATAAAGTTATTAAGGTTGGCTACGATCTAAGCTGGAATTGAAGTTTTGGTACCCGTCAGGTCATCCAGCTTCTATGTCATCTCTGCTAAACATTTTACCAACTGGGCCAAGCAGTCGAGGCCCAGGTTCATAGGAACCGCCTCGGATGGTTCGGCATGCGTACCACGTTGCGGTTGATTATGTTGAGGCTACTGATGATTGGATGGATAATGATGCTAAGGTGGAGGAAGCTGATACTGTTGGTAGTGAGGAGGGGGATACTAGTGTTGAGGTCCAGTCGCGTACGCATGATACGGTTAGTGCTGGAGTACTGGGGTTACTAGTACTACTGATGATGTCTCCAATTATTCCAATACTTGTGGTGCTAAGGCTGTTGGTGGGGCTGGACAAAACTACAACCCTGAGGCTGGTGGTACGGTCGAATGGCAGAGGACTGACCATGTGGTTTTCCGTCAGGATGGGTCAGTTGTGCATCATTATTCCAGACATCGTTCACTTCCTGGATTAGCGGTGGTGGAGGGGAGAATGGATCGTATGAAGGTTGGAGGTATGGCTAGTATACCACCAACTATTGTTGTGGCACGGCTTGGTCGGGAGTCGACACGTAGTATATGTGTTGGACTGTTGGTTGATGTGGACTGGGCTGAGGCTGATGCTATGTGGCTGCTCTTTTTTCTTCTTGCCTGGAGTCTCGGAAGATGGGGTCGTCGACTGGTAAGCATTGATGGTACTCACCAGCAACTCCAGTTGCTTGGTGATCTGATCCAATTTGTCTAGATTCTGAGTTCTTTGTTTGATCAATACAAGTTTCTCCAAATCCTATGATCGTTTTTAAATAATGTCAACTTTGCATAGATGGCCCATGATGATACTAAGGTTGGAGCTTTCATCTCTATCCTCTTCCAGAGATGATGCCATATGGGCACGCTTGTGGAGAATCTAGGGCTACCTCTGATATGCTCGGGATTAAGAGAAAGAGGCATCTCTTTCGACCATTTCCTCGAATATCTGCCATACAGCATCTTCATCCTTATTAAAATGTGATCCATCACAGGCTTCATCGATTAGCCTCTAACTCTTAGTAGTCAGACCCTCGAAGAAGTGTTTACCAAGCTGGTCTTCGGTATATCATAATGGGGGCATTTTTTCTGCAGATCTTTGAATCACTCCCATGATTCATGAACAGATTCGAGTGTAGCCTGGGAGAAGCCACTAATCCATGCTCACATATGGTTGAGCCGATCGAGAGGGTAAAACTATGGAGGAATGCAGACTTAAGATCCTCCCAGGTCGTCACAACCTTCCTTAGATGGTTGACCCAGTATAGGAGCTTATCTTGGAGGCTGAAGGGAAATGCGATCATCTTTACTACACCTAGCGGGATGCTAGGGTAGTACGTGGTTCCATAGATGCAGGCAAATTGTTGCAGGTGAATGTAGGGTTACCATTAGCGTTCCCATGAGAGGTGGGAAGAAGATCAAGGAGCTGAGGCTTGAGCTCAAAGTGAGCATGCACTAGTGGAATGCGAATCCATTCAGTTATTTGGTTGTCTCCAGTATTGTATGTATGTTTCAACGTAGGATTTGGAACCTCAGGTCCTTGTTCCTCATATTCTCGGCCATCATGGGGTATTTCATCCTCTCCTACTCCTCTTAGTCTATTTCTTAAATCATTCAGCATCTCTTGGAATGCAATTTGGGCTAATACTTGCTCAGGTAGATGTTGTTGTATGGCTCGGATGGACACGAGCAACTGAGCATTCATTTGATTCTGATCTGGTGCCTGGACCTGCTCACTCTGGGGAGGTTGCTATCTCGATCCCTTTCCTTTTCCCTGAGGATCCATCTCTGGGTATGAGTTTTATGAAATTAACTCCGGATTGGGATCCAGTTTGACTTCTATCTACAATGCAAGAGGAATCCCAATTAGACCAACTATGAAACTGAATACTAGCTGACCAGATGAATCTGAGATTAGGGTAAATCCTAGATAGTTGTGAATGGAGTAAAAGATGTAGACTAAAATCAACCTCCATTCGCAATGGTCGGAAATGGGACAAGAGTGGTCCCGGTTTATTAAGAAATATAAAGAGAGTGGAAAGTAGACGAGGAGTTTGGAGATCGATTTGCAAGGTCCGAAATTGATTCTCGGGAATTACATCGAATTATTGACGATGTCAAGTCCATGGAATCGATGTAGGTGTCGGGGAGTTCCTACTGGACCATCCGTGGATTGACGTCTTGGGGGAAATGAAGGATCGATACCGGAGGAAGGATACGATCTCAACGAGGAATAAAAAGAATGTAAAATAGTATAAAGGCTTGAAATGAGCATGGGGTCAAAGAGGAAACACATAAGACAAAATTTGCGCAAGTACACGGGACTTGATCTTTGAACCTTAATCTAGATCCATACAATACACAATACAAAATTGGGTTCACCAACTCTACACATGTGAAGCCGTAAAGGATCAGCTATTTTTTATCTTTTCATTTTTAGAGTTGTTATTTCAGGCATATCTTTTAGCAAGTCCTTACACGCTAACCATATATGAGCGAGAGTACTGCCAAAAAAGTATCATGTACTTTTCCTCCTCCTTTGTAACCATTAGTCTCACTTTCGAGGTCCTTGCAACCCTTCCTAGATCCCTACTCAGCCAAAGAATGAGAGTGAGGAAGCTGATAGGTGAAACCACTACTTCGGACCATCCTCATAACAGAATCACCCGTGAGCGTGAAAGGCCCTACTCGGACGTGAGACAATGAGACAGACACGCCCATGAGGGCATGGCATAATCTCAGTAATTCACCCAAGGTCGACGTTCTACACAAGGCGAGAACATCATCGTTGACCAGGTCCTACTCATCCACGTACGATAGAAGCACCAATACTTCAGAAATCCATGTGATACTTAAGACAGTTACAGAGTGAATTTTAGGCTTAATCCTTAGTGGGTTGCATCTCGCTCATGGGAGGGGTTTTGTCCCCCTCATAAGGTACACGAAGACAATGAGGGCTTTATGAACCCCAAATAGTGCAATCCATTATCTGTCTTAATTAAGGTCAAAGATTATTTAGCAGAACACTTGTTTTAGTTTTTTAGGTTTTCATTTTTTAAATATTTTGCATACAAGCGCCTAACGATTTTGTGAATTTTTATTTAAGTCCTAGATACTCAAAATCAGAGGAAGATAGCGAAAAAGTCATGCAAGTCGATTCAATGATGGAAATTTCACCATAGAATCTAATGATGCATGCATAGTTAGAGAAATTACAGTGCTTCCCAGCTCTCTCCATGTGGTATGCAAAACAGATTTTGTAAACGTATCTGCATGATGATGTGCAATCGACAAAATCACCCTAAGCATGAACTGTTATTAGTTGTGAAGAACCAAATGTCAAATATTCACAAATGAACCCGTGAGTCTAGTCTTGGAGACACCTTGATGCCCATCACAACGGGACCTGCTAGCACTGTATGGTGCGTCTCTCGGTGTGTGGGTTCAAGTCTAAATAGTTGACAATTGTTAATTTGACTAGATCCAAACATGAAAGAATATAGGAATATGATTATTATTTGGGTTTGGACCTAAGTACCGATACAAGTAGTCCTAAAATCTAGGAGATACATGCACACAAAACAAATAAAAATAAATGCAGAAAACTCCAAACATCGGAAAAACAAATGAAAATAATGAGAAAAATAGGGAGGAGTAAAGCGAGAAGGCAAAAAAACTCGAAGAAAATCGCGAGGACCCCCAAGTGAACAGACACTTGGTAAAATAGGTCCTAGAGTGTAATGTCCAAGTCCTTGTATTACTATAAATAATAATGAATAATAAATTACTCTCCCACCAGGAAAAAAAATAAAATCCTAAGCTAAGATCTATGCTAAGTATTCTCCTTGCTATGTTGGATGCCTCTCCTACTGACCAGGGCAAGAAGGTCAGTCTCCTCCAAGCTTGGTTGCCTCAACCTCACAAAAAGTCATCCTCATGTGCGGGCCCAGGCATCAAACACAACAAAGAGATGTACAAGTTAAAAAAAGTAGAAGAATATGTACACAAAAATAAATCAAAAAGAAAAGACAACTATGTACAAATTAGTCTACAAAATGTTGCTTCCCGGCAACGATGCCATTTGTTGGAACAGGGATCTGTGAGGTCTAAAAATTATCCTCACTGAAAAGCGAAGATACAGTGTCATTGAGGCGACTTCTCATGAATCCTTGATTCAAACAACAAGTACCCAAAACATATGAATAATCAATGAATAACCAAAAATGTGAAGGATAATTTATTTTACTCTACAAATAAAGGTGTATAATGTGTAAGCATGTAGAGGTCGAACCACTGAGAGCAAGCATGGTAGCATGATGATTATTTCTAACCAAAGTAAATTATGTACACAAGTGTCTACTTAGTCTTTCTGTGTGGGTATATGGTTTTACATATTTTTATTTGATTTTTACTTTATATTTGCTAAATGTTTAATTTTCTATTTTTTAAATTTTTTTGATTTTAATACTATATAATATTATATAAATATGTAAATATAAGAGTATATGAATATATATATATAAGATAATATATATAATATAAGGTTTACATGTATGATATAATAAATATATAAAAATTAGAAAAATACCCTAAGGTACAATCCATTTTATTTCTTGAAGATATTAAAATATTTATAAGGTATCTATAATAGTTAATAGTAATATAAACTATATATAGATATATATAGGAACATAATACTATATCGGGTATTATAATTATAAATATAGCTAAACATGATCAAAAGTTGCAAAATAAAAGGTTTTTTTGGGGGTTATATTTTCTACTATTTTTGTGGTTTTTAAATATTTTTGCTAATTTTAGGTATTTTTAAAGTCCAAAATATGCAAAATCACGAAATAAATAAATAGGTTGAATGTTTTAAGGTTTTATAAATAGACAGATGGTCCAAAATTTCTTAAACTAATTTTAATATAGAGTATGCAGTATATATAAAATTCAGAAATAGGAAGAAATATTTTTGATATTGTTAAAGAATTTTATAATTTTTATAAATATTTTGAGTTTTTTATTTTTTAGTCATTTTCTTTTTTTATTTTTAGGGATTTTTGTCTAGAGTTATAAAATATCATGATAATCAAAATATAATTTTTTGGAATTTTTCAAAATGGTTTATATTTTTTGGATTTTTAAATAAAATAGGGATAAAATGTGACCTATTTGATTTTTTATAAATAGGCAAAGTGCATAAATTGCAAAATAAATTATATGGCATGAAAGAACATACATCTAGGTACCTTATCATGTTTTCCATAATTTTTGGAGCATATATTATATTTATAAAAATTAGCCAAACATGCACAAAAATGTTTAAACTAGAAAGGCCATATTTGTAATTAAAATATAAGGCAAGGGTTTATGTACAAATTTCTGAAAAATTTATAGCTAACGTTGAACTTTTATTGACTGATTTAAAAATACAAAAATCAAGGGTGTACCCCTGCAAATTTCCCACCACACGTGGCTGCCCACGTGAGGTGACCTAGCACGGACCCCTATGCAAATAATGTTAAAGAGATGGGGGTCCATGCAACTTTCACCTATTTATTTACATTATACTTATCATTTACAAAACTGGATGAAAATATACAAAAATTTGAGGGGATTGGATGAAATTTCCCCCAGACGTGCAGCATCCAACAGCTGAGCGATCGACACTTAAGTGCATCCAACGATCGAGGAGATGCATCGCTTCGACATGATCCGTCACCAAAATAGAATCTGGAATTTGGGCATCATTGGATGGCTCAGAGGGCATCAATAAGGGCTCAGAAGAACTGTGAAGCACAACTCCTTCAATCGTGAAGATCTCGTGCCTCTAAGCTCCTCCCGCACTATCGAAGGGTTCTACACATTGTTGATGAAGACCTGCAGCTGCTAGAATCATTACATGGATCTGGGCCTTGCTGGGGAGAGGCCTGGAGCTCTTGAAGAAACAGGGCACCTGGAAGGTACGTGTAGGTCCAGAATCGACCCTTCGGGGGTTCGTTTGCTTGCTGACCTACAAAGGAAAGTTGACGGTCTCGACGCGATTCACCTCGAGCCCTTTTGAAGCTACTACGCCCGGAAAAAAAATAGGATGGAGGAGCTCAGGCGAACAACGGAGATGGAGCTCCGATTCACTGACCCACGAGGGATCAGGATAAATCAAGAAGTGAAGGGTTTGCATCGCACGATGAGGAAGAAAATGGACATGGTTTGTGGGTTGGAACATGGACGTTAAATAGTGAAACAGAGCTGGAGCAGTGGGCTCAGGTGATTGAAATCTTGGGATTTTAACTAATCTAAAGATATAATGATAAAATAAAATGCAAGAATGGAAAAACTAAGACTAAGTCTATCTAAACAGAGATAAAAGGCGCATCTCGAACAGGGTTTTCACCATGGAGCAGAGGCCTCTCCTGAGCGACCCCTTGGACCTCCTCCTCTCCTCCTTGTGATGCCTCGAACCTTGGGGATGCTCTCTTTGTCACTGGGAACATACACACACACGAAGGGTAAGGGGATTCATGACTGAAAGAGGGATCAAAAATTGAAGTGTCGACGGGGGAGCTTATTTATATACAGAGGAACGGGGGCTGTTTGATCAAAGTTTGTGGCTGAAACAAGGATCATTGACTAGATCTATGGCCAACGCATGATGCAAGGATGTTTAATCTTCAGAAAATGTGCATCACGCCATGACAGAACATCATTAGTTCGAGCAAAAAATTTGGGGAAGATCCAGGTCTGACACATCGACAAATGAGGAAGAGAGGGAGTGTTGACCGGGGTCAATACGGGGACGCTCCTAGTTGGTCCACGTGGACCAACCAGGAAAAAGATAATCAGAAATTATTTATAAATTCAATAATAATTAATAAATGAATTAATTAAATTTTGGGTAAAAATAAAAAATGTTTATTATGTTAATTATTATCTAATTTCTATTTTTATTTACTTTTATGAGGTTATTTATTACAAGCTATTATTTACATGTATAATCACATGTATATTTACTTGTATCTTGTATTATTTATTTTTATTTTAGATTTTTGATTTTATTATTTTATAGACTTAATTTTTATAACTATAAACTTTTTAAATACATATGAATACATTTTTCATTTATTTTTCTAAGGTTGTATGTACACTTAAATAAATGTATGGATTAGTTACAAAGATGTATATATAGTGTATTCATCTATGTGTAGAAATAGACTTATTTATTTTAGTGTCTTTTTGATGATTTTATTTTATTCTAATTATGTACATGTACATAAATAATAGTTACAAAATTATAAAAATATATAATAATGAAAAATATAAATAATAAATAAAATGAATATTTTATTCATGTATAATGTATAATAGGGCTCTAAAACCTAACTTTTTCATCTTAACTCCAAATTAAGTGAAAACACCTTGAATAAAAAGTTATATACAATTAAAATGATTTTGATACATTTTGAGTTCATAGGGAGAAGATATGGATCTGGAAAGTTTGGGGTTTAGCTTTTTATCTGAGTGTAAAATGTACAATTTGTATTATTTTTGTATGAAATATTTTTTGTATTTTTCTATATATTTTTATCTATAACTTTCTTGTACGAAGTTTATTGATTTGAAGTATAAATAATAAAGAATAAAATAAATCCTAAAATGATTTATTGATGAATTAAAATTGAGGTTTTTGATGTGATTTCTGTACAGTTCATCTGTCCTATCTCCCCCTATTTTATTCCTTGTCAACTCAATCATCATGATGACTGAGTCTCAGGGGCTTGGGTCATTCAGTATCCTTGACACATGATTCTTTTTCTTTTCTTTTCTTCATTCTTTTATTTTGGTAATAAGTACAATATTTATAAAATAGTTAATACAATATTTTGTACAATTTATAGATTATTTATTCTGACAAATTAGTGGTATATACATGCATTTAACTAGGGTGTAAGGCCAAAATGAAATAATAAAGGTGATGAAATGGAGATTTATTAGTCTCCTAGTCTTAATATTAGGTTATCATTTATTTTCAATCCACTTTAGAAGATTGTTTACTAGCTATTCAATTCTCGTTATTTTCTAAGTGAGAAAAAACAAAAAGAGAATCGATAAAGCCAATGCAAGCGAGAAACAAAGTGATGTATGCAAAAGTCAGAGGAATTTGCGATGCTTCCTCACAATCTCCATGTGGGATGCTAAACAAAATTTATTTAACCTAAAATAAATGAATGCAATGGGAAACACACACCTTAAAAATGTAGTTATGTTAGTATAGGAAGAACCGGTTAATTTGTCTAAGTAGAGTATGTTCTAATGTTTATCTTATTAAAATGTAAAGTGTATTCCTAAGTTCTACGAGCATATATATATTCTTAAAGTAGATCTATAACATGATAAGAAGAACTACGAAAATACAGGGCCCCGACCACCCAACTGAGGTCGAGCATGACCAAAAAGTCTGATGTAAATGTACAAAAAAAACATAGAAAGAAAATCTTGGACTTTAAGACTCTCTCTCTCGTACTGACACTAAACATAAAGTATATGGTCTTCTCAGCTCATCTACAATGAGATCAATCCACAAAATCAGTCTCCTTTATATCTCATGAGGTTCTTTAGCTCTTTAAGAAGCTGCTCAAGTCACGAGGTCTTGCCAAGAAAGACAATGTCGTTGGATCGAGAGAGATATGATATGATAAGCAAACAAAAAATTTATGCTGAAAAGAAATAAACACAAAAATTGCAAGTGAAATAAATCACACTAAATATATGTCACAAAAAACTAACAATATTAAATATGACTCAGGTCCGAAAAGTAATGCCACCTTCCTAACAACCCTGCCATTTGAAAAGTTATTTCCACCCTAGTTAATTCAATCAGATTGTATTATTCAAATGGAAACTATTATTTAAAAAATACCACACTAAAATATATACTAGAATCTCGATAAAGAGTGTGTGGTGTCTTTTTTATTTACTTACCTGTGGTGTCTTTTTTATTTACTTGGTAAGATACTAATCGACCTCGAGGATGTGGCAGAGTTTTTAGACGCGACTTGAGCTAATTCAATTTATTTAATTTATGTGAAATACAACTAAGTATGGATGCAAATGCTATGGATTAAATGTAATGTGAATTAAAGCAATAATATGAATGCAACTAAGTATGAATTTGCTTCCATGTTGGTTGAAAATCAAATTAGATGAATCAACAATATCAACAAAAAGATGCCAAATCAAACCACCTAAAAACATTATGCTGAGGTATTAAATGAAATCAAAATTTAAATTATAATGAGTATGACAAAATATACATTTTTGGATAAGGAAAATAGATGAATGATGAATCTCGTATTCATCATGCTAAAAACTCCTTATTAAAATCCCTGCTTAAACAAGCCAATAAAAATATCCTTTAAAACTCTATTTTTATCATGTACAATATTGTGTATAATTAACCCTTAATTATTGTATATTTAATTGCCCTTATTTTTCTGTAATTATTTTATAACTCAAAAACCCCTAAAAATTAGGTAGATAAGTTGTCTATAATTCACTGACCTTTAAAACTACTAAAAAATACAAAAATAAATCAAAACCACAAAATTGGTGTTTTTATCCCCTTAAAAATACCCCCAAAAATAGCTTTTGTACAGATGACCTCTTTTGGCTTTTTGCCCAACATGAAAGTTGTAGATCTCATCGAGACGAGCAACTTTCATGTTTTGACTTTTTCCAAATTCAGCGTCTAACTAATTCTTTTTTATTTTTCTTTGTATTTTTGTTTGAATTAATCTGATTGGGCCACGTGGCGCCCTCTGGGCCGCCCACGTGGCCCGCTCTTCTTCACGCCACCTGGCGCGCTTCCTGGACCGTTGGATCAACTCCTCATCGCCTCCATCCCCGCCGCCCAAACCCGCCTCGTTCACAGCCATTGGATCTGATCTTCAGATCAGATCTCAACCGCACACTGGCGCCTAAACCACAGCCCTCCGATCTTCTTTCCATCTACGCCTACCCTCCTGCCACATCACCACTTCTCCAAAGCCACCCGATCAATCCATCATCTAACGCTCCTCAACACGCCACGTCCCCCTTTAATCCCTCACCGTTAGATCGCCCCCATCGTTCGATCTTAGCCATTCACATCCGCTCCGTTGTCAGCCGTTCGATCAGATCCTAAGGATCTGATCACAGCCCTTGCCGCTCTTCCATCCCAGCCGTTGGATCATGGAATCCAACGGTCAGGAGGTCGTCTCCTACCTCCGAAGCCCCCATTCCCAGGCGTTACGAATCTCTCGCGCGCACTGCCCCCTTCCATTTTTGGAAGGCTCCTTGGACCTCCCCCCCTCGATGTAACGCCACCATTACCTTCCCCGTTCTTCCGCCATCCTCGCGCGTCAACCACCATGCACAGCCATTACCCCCCTCACCATTAACGCCCCATTCAAAAACGTCCCTCCACCACTGAAACCGCCGTTCTCCTCCGACTATTTAACCCCCTCCTCCGCCACCGCTACGCCTCATCCACCATTTGGGAGCTTCGACCCGAGCCCCTGGCTCTCCGGTGACAGCGGAGGAGCCCTTGCAAGGGGGCGTCGACGGCCGAAGCCCCGGTGTGATCCGTGGCCCCCGGCCACGTCGCGGCAGCCAATGGCGAGCCGCCGAGCACCAGGGAAAGGTCGACCCTGTTGTGCGACGACCGGAGGGTCGAACCGACCCTCAGCCTAGACCTCCTCCTCCATGGGTCCCCCTCTCCGATGAGGGTCTCCTCCTCCTTCTCTTCTTCGAATTTTGCCACTTATTTCCAACCTATTCACCTCCATCTGACCAGCCCCTAAGCTCCGCCCTACCACTCCGTTCCTCGCCAACACCCTCCGACAGCACCTTCGCTTCTCCACGACCCCAACCACTCTCTGCCACCTCCTCCTCTGCCTCGCCGGAGAAGGAGCATTGGGCCTTCACTCCCGTCGCCCCACACGGCCCCCACTCACATCACTTCACTCACCATTCACTGCACGCTTCGGCTATCTAACATTTGCAGGTGTTCCGAGCTTCAATGGCCGGAGTTGGCATCGGCTCTCCTTCGAGCTTCTCTCCTCCGATGAGGCTTCACCGACCTTCACCTCCGACCAGCTCCGGAGCCTCGCCGCACTTCCAGGGCCTTCGCCAGGCGCCCAGATATCTTCACCGACCTTCAGGCGGGCGTGTGGCCTACGGAGGAGCTTCAGCAGGTCCGCCGGAGCACATCTTCTCCGGTGGGCTGCGAAGGAACCAACAGCTACAGGTGCCGTCCGATCCAGATGGATCGGACGGCTGTAATGAAGACGCGTGGCAGCCCAAGCCTCAAATCGGACCAGCAGCCTCGGGTGTCCCGAACCTTGACCCGAGCCACATGTTGCTGCCACGTGGACCTGAACCCAAGCCTCCTTCCGAGCCTGGCCCCTCGCGTGCGTAGCACGTGAGGTGCTGGGTAAATTGCAGGAACGACCTTGGAAGAATTGATATTTGCACTCTGGTCCCCAGGCACGTGCCCCCACGTGCGTGTCTGGGTAAATTACAGGGAGGACCCTCATGGTTTTGAAGAATTACAAAAAGGCCCTTGCGCGCATGGAAAAATTACTCACAGGCCCAGGCAGTTTCTTTATTTGCATTTAGGTCCCTCCAGGGACCTAAATGCAATATTTATCCCTTTTATTTTATTGCATTTTTACCACAATTATGCCCTTGCACTATTTTTAGCATAACTTGAGCATCGTAGGTCCAAATTACATGATTTTAGTGTCGTTTTGATCCTTGTTTTGTCCTCTTCATCTTAGCATACTTATTTGTCTCATTTGCTCCTGTTTTAAATGAAGTGATTTTTTATGTCAAAAATGGGACCATGCTCTATCTGTCTTGCTGGATTTGATGACCGATTTTTAATGATATGTTCAATTAGACTCTAACTTCATTCTACATTGCATTGCTCACATTTTAGGGTATAATTGTAGCTTTTTATTCTTCATGCATATTCCTTTGCATTATTTGCCCATGCATCACTTTAACTTGCATAAAAATATCTAATAAAAATGCATGCATCATGGCATCGCCTTGTAAATATCATAGTGCATCATAAATTGCATATGGACCTGAAATTGAGATTAATTGACATTGAACTTCAAGAATCAATATTCAAAAGCCATAATTAAGCAGCTGTGTCCCTGTGTTCGACCTTGGTACACTTGCCAAGCACAAATATTCCACAGCATTCAAAGTCTGTGGTTTTTGCTGAACAAAATTCACCTCCTATACTACGACTTAAGATATATTTATTATCGAGGCGGATTTTACGTTCATCAAATGGCGCCGTTGCCGGGGATACGGCTTTGCTTAATTTTTGAATTTTGATTTTTTAAATTAATTCAATGATTTCTAGGTCCTCATTCCATGCATCATTTAGTTGCATATTATTTTGCGGATTTAATTTCTCTGGATTTCTAACGTTTATCTTTTGTGGCAGGGCCCATGGTGATCGAGGACGCTTGATCCTCATGGAGGCGTGAAGTCAAATACTTCCGCTGAAGAGGCCGCAAGAGACCCTGTGAAGGATTTGGGAGATTATAGCAGTTAACTTGCATTGCATTTTGTAAAAAAAATCTTGCATCTGCATATTTATTTCAGCATTGCATATTGTACTCACACACACACACATACAAAAATCCCCCCCCCACACACTTACAACGCACATATTCATCCTCACCCGCCCCCTGATTATCGCTCTCTCTCTCTATCTCTCTCTATGTGTATATCTATTCTTCACGAACTCCCTCCACCTCACCCTTGTATCATAGAACCCCCCCCTTAACACAGACCTTACTTAGGCTATTTGTAGCCTAAGTATAGGGGGGACCTGCCTACTCTTCCATCCCTCATCCTGTCTTCTTGTACTTAGGCCAATTTTGGCCTAAGTATAGGGGGACTCTCCTCCTCAGTTCCGCTATATCTCCCTGTACTTGAACCGAGCCTTGGCTTCATGGCACTTGTGCTATGAGGACATAGCAAATTTTAAGTATAGGTGGGTATACCGTATATTATTGTTTATTACTTTAGCCTTAGCTCGCGTTTTTAAAACTTTTTAAATTTTATTTTTCAGGCTGGGTTTTGGTAAACTAGTGAACTGAAATCCTGTAAAAATTAAAATTTGAGGGTTTAATTTTTGTGTATTAAAAAAAATTTTGAAAATTTTTCTTGGAGGTTGACTCTGACTACTAGGTTTAGTAGACATTTTCAGTGAGGGAACCTCGGTCTCCCTTAGCAGAGTGGGTGGTTTAGAGGACATCGCATACGGCCCCGTCCTCAAGTAACACGGGCCTCGGCCCGTACTTACACCCATACTGGCTGAAAGTGTATACTTTTATTTGAGCCTGGGCCAGTCATTGTCTCTCCGGGGAATAAAAAAAATTTGAAAATTAAAACCCATAAAAATGTGCAAAAGATAAAAATCACACAAAAAAATCACTAATCCTTGGAGTTGGTGTATTCCTGACACATTCACGCTCACGCAAGGCTTGAGGATTTTTGAGGACACTGAATCTCTGGGATCTTGAGAGTTTGAGTTAACATGCCTTAGTCATTAGGGTTTTCATGACTTAAATATCCACACTCCTCTGGTTTGAAAGATTTGAGTGCTATATTGCACTCTTTATCTCTACTTTCAAGAAAATATGATCAGCACAGTCACTTCCACAACTGCATGATTGATGAGCTGAGATGAGATATCACTTGAGGAACTAGGATCGGAGATTTAAATTTAGACCCGATCTTATGATATTCGAGGATGGGATAAAGTTAATGAAGGCTTCAGAAAACCTGAGTGTCAGCAAAACCCTAGCCAGTATGTGAACAAGATTCATATGCTATCTCTTGATATTTACCTAAAAGTGCCAGGGTGTGATGAAACCTAAAGAGACTTGTTGATCAGTGTGCGCCAATCTCTTGGTAAAAGCAGTGGAGCTAGCCAACAAAAGAAGTGAAATGTCAAAGAAAAGCTCTAAATCCAAAGACAAATTCCAAATGAGCTTCCACCAATGGCGAGCGCTCCCAAACATTTTCAAAGTGTCCACTTGGACCAAGCGCTAATTAGGACCAAGGAGTCGGGCTGACACCACAAAAAGGGCCCTGCATCGTAAGCGATACAAGTCTGGGTGTCGAAGGTATCTTAGATACTCAGAAAAGACACACCCCGGTGTATTCCCAGAAAAACAAGTGCAGACGACTCCAACTCTCTTGACGGACACATTGATCAACATATTAATAATATACATGTGTTGAGTAAAAGGCACTCGAGAGGCCCCTTGTTCCAATGTAAGGGTAAGAAAATTAGACACAATCCCAGTACCTCCATCATCTGGCCGTCCATCAACATTTCAAAGTCTGACAAACTAATGAGACGGTGGACTGGAGCAAGAACATACTTATTCCCTAGTATTGAGGATTAGGTCTAGAGGAGAATCTTTGGGACTGGAACTTTGGGTGATGCATCGACTCGGCTCTCATGAAATGTAGTACACTAAATGTCATATCCTTATATTATATGTACAAAAAGAGAGTCTGATAATCAGAGAAGTTGGATTCCTTCTGACTAAGGCTTGGATAAACCCAGAATTTTAGGATCACTCAGGTCAAGGGTCTTCGAAAGATCAAGCCTTGAATTTTTCACACGCACTGTCAGGAATTAATCCGACTCCTTCATTCTTTAGATGCTCGAGGACGAGCATGGTTTAAGTATAGGGGTATGATGAATCTCGTATTCATCATGCTAAAAACTCCTTATTAAAATCCCTGCTTAAACAAGCCAATAAAAATATCCTTTAAAACTCTATTTTTATCATGTACAATATTGTGTATAATTAACCCTTAATTATTGTATATTTAATTGCCCTTATTTTTCTGTAATTATTTTATAACTCAAAAACCCCTAAAAATTAGGTAGATAAGTTGTCTATAATTCACTGACCTTTAAAACCACTAAAAAATACAAAAATAAATCAAAACCACAAAATCGGTGTTTTTATCCCCTTAAAAATACCCCCAAAAATAGCTTTTATACAGATGACCTCTTTTGGCTTTTTGCCCAACATGAAAGTTGTAGATCTCATCGAGACGAGCAACTTTCATGTTTTGACTTTTTCCAAATTCGGCCTCTAACTAATTCTTTTTTATTTTTCTTTGTATTTTTGTTTGAATTAATCTAATTGGGCCACGTGGCGCCCTCTGGGCCGCCCACGTGGCCCGCTCTTCTTCATGCCACCTGGCGCGCTTCCTGGACCGTTGGATCAACTCCTCATCGCCTCCATCCCCGCCGCCCAAACCCGCCTCGTTCACAGCCATTGGATCTGATCTTCAGATCAGATCTCAACCGCACACTGGCGCCTAAACCACAGCCCTCCGATCTTCTTTCCATCTACGCCTACCCTCCTGCCACATCACCACTTCTCCAAAGCCACCCGATCAATCCATCATCTAACGCTCCTCAACACGCCACATCCCCCTTTAATCCCTCACCGTTAGATCGCCCCCATCGTTCGATCTTAGCCATTCACATCCGCTCCGTTGTCAGCCGTTCGATCAGATCCTAAGGATCTGATCACAGCCCTTGCCGCTCTTCCATCCCACCCGTTGGATCATGGAATCCAACGGTCAGGAGGTCGTCTCCTACCTCCGAAGCCCCCGTTCCCAGGCGTTACGAATCTCTCACGCGCACTGCCCCCTTCCATTTTTGGAAGGCTCCTTGGACCTCCCCCCCTCGATGTAATGCCACCATTACCTTCCCCGTTCTTCCGCCATCCTCGTGCGTCAACCACCATGCACAGCCATTACCCTCCTCACCATTAACGCCCCATTCAAAAACGTCCCTCCACCACTGAAACCGCCGTTCTCCTCCGACTATTTAACCCCCTCCTCCGCCACCGCTACGCCTCATCCACCATTTGGGATCTTCGGTCCGAGCCCCTGGCTCTCCGGTGACAGCGGAGGAGCCTTGCAAGGGGGCGTCGACGGCCGAAGCCCCGGTGTGATCCGTGGCCCCCGGCCACGTCGCGGCAGCCAATGGCGAGCCACCGAGCACCAGGGAAAGGTCGACCCTGTTGTGCGACGACCGGAGGGTCGAACCGACCCTCAGCCTAGACCTCCTCCTCCATGGATCCCCCTCTCCGATGAGGGTCTCCTCCTCCTTCTCTTCTTCGAATTTTGCCACTTATTTCCGACCTATTCACCTCCATCTGACCAGCCCCTAAGCTCCGCCCTACCACTCCGTTCCTTGCCAACACCCTCCGACAGCACCTTCCCTTCTCCACGACCCCAACCACTCTCCGCCACATCCTCCTCTGCCTCACCGGAGAAGGAGCATTGGGCCTTCACTCCCATCGCCCCACACGGCCCCCACTCACATCACTTCACTCACCATTCACTGCACGCTTCGGCTATCTAACATTTGCAGGTGTTCCGAGCTTCAATGGCCGGAGTTGGCATCGGCTCTCCTTCGAGCTTCTCTCCTCCGACGAGGCTTCACCGACCTTCACCTCCGACCAGCTCCGGAGCCTCGCCGCACTTCCAGGGCCTTCGCCAGGCGCCCAGATATCTTCACCGACCTTCAGGCGGGCGTGTGGCCCACAGAGGAGCTTCAGCAGGTCCGCCGGAGCACAGTCTTCTCCGGTGGGCTGCGAAGGAACCAGCAGCTACAGGTACCGTCCGATCCAGATGGATCGGACGGCTGTAATGAAGACGCGTGGCAGCCCAAGCCTCAAATCGGACCAGCAGCCTCGGGTGTCCCGAACCTTGACCCGAGCCACATGTTGCTGCCACGTGGACCCGAACCCAAGCCTCCTTCCGAGCCTGGCCCCTCGCGTGCGTAGCACGTGAGGTGCTGGGTAAATTGCAGGAACGACCTTGGAAGAATTGATATTTGCACTCTGGTCCCCAGGCACGTGCCCCCACGTGCGTGTCTGGGTAAATTACAGGGAGGACCCTCATGGTTTTGAAGAATTACAAAAAGGCCCTTGCGCGCATGGAAAAATTACTCACAGGCCCAGGCGGTTTCTTTATTTGCATTTAGGTCCCTCCAGGGACCTAAATGCAATATTTATCCCTTTTATTTTATTGCATTTTTACCACAATTATGCCCTTGCACTATTTTTAGCATAACTTGAGCATCGTAGGTCCAAATTACATGATTTTAGTGTCGTTTTGATCCTTGTTTTGTCCTCTTCATCTTAACATACTTATTTGTCTCATTTGCTCCTGTTTTAAATGAAGTGATTTTTTATGTCAAAAATGGGACCATGCTCTATCTGTCTTGCTGGATTTGATGACCGATTTTTAATGATGTGTTCAATTAGACTCTAACTTCATTCTACATTGCATTGCTCACATTTTAGGGTATAATTGTAGCTTTTTATTCTTCATGCATATTCCTTTGCATTATTTGCCCATGCATCACTTTAACTTGCATAAAAATATCTAATAAAAATGCATGCATCATGGCATCGCCTTGTAAATATCATAGTGCATCATAAATTGCATATGGACCTGAAATTGAGATTAATTGACATTGAACTTCAAGAATCAATATTCAAAAGCCATAATTAAGCAGCTGTGTCCCTGTGTTCGATCTTGGTACACTTGCCAAGCACAAATATTCCACAGCATTCAAAGTCTGTGGTTTTTGCTGAATAAAATTCGCCTCCTATACTACGACTTAAGATATATTTATTATCGAGGCGGATTTTACGTTCATCAATGAAACCATTAGACTGAGATCTAATGATCCCTGTGACGGACTTCTCTTTACAATGAAAAGACCCCAACGTCATTTGAAGGGCCACCTATACATGATAAACTTTAAATGAAGTAGTGCATTTATTTTAATAAGGAAAGCCTCCTATCACATCCCTTTATTTTGAATCATATGATTAGAATTAATGTCATTTAAATGTTTCTTATTTCATTTTGTTGAAGACCCATTTTGATTTTATTGACCCATCTAAGTATAGTTAGTCGCATCCCTAAAAATTCTGACCAACATTCTTGTCTCCTTCCTTCTTTGTCACCACATCTCATCTGAAGGAGCGCACCCACGTTGAGGATGAGATCGACGTCCAAATCATCCATGTCTCATTTTACTCCATCGTCGAAGAAGATCTAAGAAAGGAGGAATTTTCCCACTTCGAGGATGAGAACATCGGTGTTCGAATGTCTACCCTCTCAATGAGGGTTGCATCCACAACCAACCATGAGGATGAGATATCCTCCTCCCTCACCAACGTTGATGCCATCCTCCTTCCATGCATATCCACTATCTCCTCCTCCATTAATGGGGCGGACCCCTCCTTCATAATCAATGTCGCCTCCATCACCAACTTGTTGCGGCCACCCCTCCCCCCATCCCTAGAGGCCACTACGGGCCCCCTCCCCACCCTCCCCATCGGCGGTTGATGAATCCACGATTCATCATCTCAATATATTGATATTAGCAAAATTCCTGAGTAAATATCCATAAAATCAACAAATAAATAAAATGACTCTTGTAAATAAAGTACACTAATTATTATATATTATATTGTACAAAATAAAATAATAATAATAATCCATAAAATAAAGGAGCTTTTCACCTCTAAATAGCCTAAAACATCATGTATTTTTAATAATTTCATTTCAACTCCTTTTTGGCTATCAAAAATATAAAACAAATTTCACCTCAAATAAATACTACTAGATCCCAAAGAGAAAAAGTTGTAAAGTCCAACTTCCTGGCCAAATTCCCGCTCCGTATGAACTCCAAATTCATAAAACTCACTTTTAAAGTTTAAGTTAGAAAATTATCTATCCAATGAAAGTAGTTTCATTAAAATCGGAGCTTGCAAAATTTAAGTTTTAGGACCTAGGCGTACATTGTATATAATGTACATATTCTTCTTTTTCTCATTTTTATTTACTTTTCTTAATTACCAAAAAAATCCAAAAAATATTTATGTTTTATTTTATTTCTAGTATTTTTTTTGTAAATATCTTTTTATTAAAAATACAAAAAAATAAAATTTAAAGTGAAATAAATGTGCATATTGTTTGTTTTATTTGTGGACTTACTTTTGTAAATTCTCCACTCTCTTTTCTCTTTATTTTTATTTTTATTTTAGTAGCCTACTTTATTTTCTTTTCTTTTCATTTATTTATTTTTCATTGTCTAAGTTAATCTCCCATTCCACTTCATCTCCTCCACCATTTTCTTTAACCTCCCATTCAACTCCATCATTTTCATTAACCTCCCATTCAGCTCCACCATTCCACCATGTTTCTACCTTCCATTTTTTCTCTTTTTATTTTTCTCTTCATCCTCATTTTTCACCATCCACATTCTTAGAGAAAAAGGAGAGAGATTGAAGTGTTTTGTCAATGACAGCGGCTGAGCATCCTCCTCAAGCGACGACCTCATTCAAGCGAGATCCGCGGCAACCATCATTGTCGTGTCACGAGCTTTCCGTCAAGCTCGCAAAGCTTCTCCGATTTTTTTCACGAAATTGGATTGATACCATTGTAGAAGTCTAGCGTAACTGCTCTGCAAATCCGGTGAACCCCAGGTAAGCATTCCCTCTCATTTCCCTTGTTATTTTATTTTATCTAACATTTTTCCCTTGTTTTTTTACACCACAACATCATTTCACCACATCATCTTCCTTCATTTTCATCTTCATTATCCCCACATCTTCATTACCATCTTCATTTGTTCTTAGTTTTTAAAAAATTTAAAAATTCAAATCATAGAAAAAAAAGAAAAAAAACTACATCAACTCCGTCACCCCCTTCCTCCTCCACCGTCGGTGGTGCTGCCACCCTCCTCCTTCCTCAGCGCGCCTACGATGGCCAAGCTACCTCCAGCCAGCAGCTCATCAGCACTAGCCGCCGCCGCCCTTCTCCGCGGCTCCGCCACCTGTGCCCCCCCTTCACAGCTACCCTCCATCGCCTCTGTCCGCGGCAGCCTCCATCTGCTCCTCACTCCACCGACAGGCCACCTCACCCCTCCTCTGTGTAGATCCCAAACACGGCCGCCACCGTCGCCCAGCTGTGGCGCTGCCAAGGCCACCTTCCTCCCCCATCGAGCCCTACTTGCAACGAAGGTCATTTTCTTCAATTTATTATTTTATTTTGTAAAAATTGCAACATTTCCTCATATAGTTTTCGTAACTCCAAAAGTGCCTATGTGCATAGTTTGCATTATCAATTTTAATTTATGTATTGCATGGACACCCCTATGTTTGGATATTAATTTAGACATCCTTTGTTGCATCATTTATCTTAATGAAAAATGTCATGATGTAAAGCAACTAGTTATCTATCATTTGGATATTTATTTGTATTTTTCTGATTTTGGATCATTATTAAAATTGTTTAAGTTAAAAAGTTCATATTTTACCCAATTTAAGTTCTTAAATTCTTATTTCACTCGTGGTTTCTCCAAAAGTCCTTGAAAATAAGAAATGATGCCACGGAATATGATTTAATTACTATCAAATTTCATCTTAATTGGAGTTGTCATGTGCCTTGAATGAATTACAGAGTGATTTTAGTAAATGATTTTTAGTTAAATCCCCATATATTATTTTTGTGAAATTTCAAATCTTTTGGATTGCATATATAAATATCTAGTTGAGATAATTTGCTTTACGACTAAATTGATAATGTGAATTTATAGGAATTAAATACTCATTGTCACTCTGCTTTCATTAAAAATCCATAAAAAATTCATATATTGTCAAAAAAATTCCAAAAAATATTGTAGCCTCATTGCGTCATGTTTAACTTTAGGTAAAATTTTCATAACTTCTGCTTCTGGTTGAGTGAAAAATTACATGAAAACTCAGAAAAAGTGTGCATTTTTCATTGTTGCATTTTAACCCTCAAAATTCCAAAAAATATGTTTTGCATTCATCACTGAATTAGGTTTTTAGGAAAAATATAATTTGGCTAAATCGGATTGATTTCACATTAAAATTAATTTGGTTAAGTTGCGTGTTGTCTATTTAACTTTATTCACCCGTATTTTACATTCGCATTCATTTTGCATTAAAAAAATTTAAAAAATATGCATTAAAAACCTAGACCTAATTATTATGGAATAATCCAAAGTTATTCTTTTACCTCCATGTGTTTGACCCCGGACTTGCGCGGGATATAAATTTAAGCCGAGATACTCTTCGTGGAGATCCTTTTCTCGATTCTGATTAATCCGCTAAGTACTTGTATCACAACAAGTATAAATTATATCAAGTATTTAGCGATTTGTTAGATGGCGTCATTGTCGGGGAGTCAAAAGGCTTAGAGATTAATTTAAAAAATAGATTTAGATTTTCTCTCACTTGGGTAGTCTGACCCCGAGCCATCTTGTAATTAATTCATTTTTTCCTTTTCTTTCTTCATCTCAATTTTTTTCTGCTCATTTTCTATATATTTTGTTTTTTATCTCTCTAATATAAAATTTATTTTCCTTGCGAGGGTCCAGTGGACTTGGAGTGCATCAGAGGTCGACGGACATAACGTGGGTCGATTGTTGAAGATAAAGGAAATTTAATTTATTTAGAAATCATTTTGATTTTTGTAAATTTTTGTAATTATTATGTTGTAATAATTTAGGTAATTCGCTCTTTACAATGGCTCTTGTTTGAAAGCTCGCGCTTGTATCAGGACTGGACATTTGACCCGTTCATGGTCGTGTGGTTGATTGACGTAGAATAGGAGTTGTATCGCGGCTCTTAGAGCATTCTTACTAGAATATTTATATTGCTTGTGCTCGTAATCTTTAGGACCACACATTACATTTAACGAGACGTACTTAGACTGTAGAGCTATTAGTACAAATTAAATTATTCATCACTCGCTAATAGAACTGCCTGTCTAGGAACGCTTTTCTCATTTGCATCTCATTAGTATAAAATTTCAATTCTGCCTTGCATCTCGCATGTAGAGCGCGAGGATCATTATAAGTCTTCTGAATGGGGCATGCATCATTGATTTCAGTATTTGCATCGATTTTTCCCAACTCCCTTCCCCTTGTTTTTGAAACTTACGTTAAAACGAAATCGGGACCGATCGTTAGGCGTATCATGTTTGGTGGATTAATCAAAGTGATAACCAAACTTAAAATCAGGACTGCTAGTCAGAGTTGACCAACAACATTGACTAAAATTAACACTTGTTTTTGGGAGAGCAAAACCCTCATTATGTGTTTGCTATTGTGATCATTGAGAGATGAGGACGCATCCCTAGGATAGTGCCCAAAACCTACTTTTAAGCCTTACGTGATTGGACGTATATCTTGATTTATCACCTAATTAAATTTGAAAATATAAACAGTCGAACTCTTGCGACCATCACAGTGTTGAGTAGGAGAACTCAGGGTCTGCTCTTGTGTTTGTTTGTTTGTGTGTTATTCGGTGCACTTGCACACTTTCTTCCTCGATCCGCTTCATTCTTTCATCTCTCTTCGAAGATGTCGAATATTGGACATCATATCTAGACCACTCTTCTTCGACCATATTCCGATTATCTCCACCCTCTTATTCCTCCTCATACCCATACCCCGACCGTAAAGTCAGAACTCCAACTGACTTCCCAACTTCTTCGTACTTCTCACCTACCCAACATTCTTATACCCCTGACCCACATCTACCATGGATTGACTCACCATATTCTCGTCCGCTTGCTGGGATCAGGGAATAAATTGAAGAGCAAGCTACTGCTGAGATGAATGATTGACAGAATCAATTGCCCCTACTGACCTCATTCTCACCTCGAATTGCGACCAGACAACAATTGACATATACACATCACGACTTGACCTCATGGTGTAACATGGTTGACCAAACAAATCGAATGGAGAGGCCTGCACTAAATGATAATCCTGACTTGATTGACCTGAGTGATCAAGCCAACATTGACTAAACTTCATATCACCCATTCGGAGAGCCGACACATACAGGGGATTGGATTCATGCGACCGATCTACAAACCCCATGTCTATTGACTCCACCTTATGAGGCTCTGACCAACATCTTCCATACAGATGGGCCATACTCAACCTAGCATTACACGCCTGAGTCAAGGTGTGTTGAGTATAAGATCCCTAGTTCTCAGCAGTATCCTCCAACTGAGCAGACTTCTCTCATGACTTGTCATGAGAACTTATTGCAGGATGACATTTCTATACTGATCAAGCATCCAGGTATGAAAGTGGATCGTGGATTTCACGGATTGAATCTTGAAAGCCTGGAAGACATCGGATTGACCACACATCATGTAGAGCAGGAGTCCCTTCTACCTCCCTCTTCTACTAACCACTTTCCCTACAAAATAGAGTTTGTACATTCTCCTATTCCTCCTTCACCTATCAAAAAAGACCAAAAAAATTGAACACTCGAAAACACCATAAAATTGGAAAAGGAAAAGATCTAAAAAAATTGAACCCTACAGTTAGGGAAGCGATCGATAGAGAGTTGATTTTTGAGCTTCCCTTAATAATGGCCATTGAATACTTTCCCGACCTCAAAAGATTTATGAGAAATAAATTGATGCCTAAAAGGTCGGGCAATAAGAGGACAATGATTGAGAAACATATAGTGTCTATGGCCACTTCTTTGGTGACAGGGAGAAAACCAAGAGCCGCAGAGTAAAGCGATTTCCTAGGATCAATTGTGAAATCAAAGACACCACGTTCACCCATGAAAGAACCGATGATGACTCACCTATTAATATCCTCCCGACCTCCGTGCTTGCCAAGCTCAAACTCGGATCTCCTAAGAAGTCAAGAGAAGTCGTTCAGTTTGCTGATCGGTCCATTAAAAGGTTGAGAGGAACCATTTCAGTCATCATTACTTTCCTAGATGCTCTACTACAGGTAGACTTCACGATCATTGACATTGAGCACCAAAGAGAGTTCACCTAGTCTCTGGTCATTCTCGAGAAGTCGTTCTTAGTCTTAGCCAAGGCAACTATAGATTGCGAGACTCGGAAGGTCGATTTCACTGCATTGGGAGCACTCCGACCTCACCCAATCTTTGAGGACACATGATATTCTAAGGTAATCCGTAAAGTCACAGACAACCGTGACCTCCAAGAGACAGTTGAGTCCCGTCTCTCTACTACACCTGAGATAATGAC
Source organism: Ottelia alismoides (assembly GCA_037367405.1). Lineage (NCBI taxonomy): Eukaryota > Viridiplantae > Streptophyta > Magnoliopsida > Alismatales > Hydrocharitaceae > Ottelia > Ottelia alismoides. The sequence goes on along the minus strand of JAZKJV010007616.1, from coordinate 29,640 downwards.
TGCCCAGCCATCCATTGGTTCAGAGACTCCCTACACCTCCACATCACCCAATGCTTGCATGACCACCACCGTGGTGGCTTCTAGAGAGGACTCACAACCAGAAGTTGTCTTGAGTCAGACACGATCATTTTTTATTTCCTTGACAATTTAGATGTTCGGACGCATGAACCGACCAATGCCAAGCCAACTGAGAACACTATGACCAGACACATGTGATGACCCTGCAGGAGTATTACAATGCATATGTGACTCATCTGATGATGAACCTGTGGTCAGCACCTCACATACACTACATCCAGGACCTATACCGAAAGAGATAACCGGGACCAAATTGACCAATCTCTATAAATCGGTTGCTCCATCCTCTAGTTGGTCATCTTGTAAGAAGAAGAAGAAGAGTGTTGATTCCTCAAGGTGTTCCCCCGAACTCCTCAAGACATATTACTCTCCTCTTCCTCTTGATGCTTTAGGTTCTAAAAAACCGGCTAAGAAAGTTGCATTCGACATACTAGAGAAGGAATTTTCTGAGGAGTCCTCATCAGGTCCGGATGAGGTGATTTATATGAGTGAGCTCAGTTCAGCTATTCTTAAGCCATATTTGAGCAAGCAGTCGTGTGTCGACCCTCGTTGGATGTTCCTTACCCCCTCACTATTATTCACCGAAGGACAAATCTGACAGTGACACATATGTATACTACCCACCCCCTCACTCCCGCAAGAAGGTCTGCCACAAACCTTCTTGATCCTTGTATATTCTCATTCCTCCTTATATAGTTTTTCTTTCTTTTATTTCCCTCCCTCTCTCTTGATTTGCATCACTTGCCCCAGTTCCGTGTCGTTTTCATTTTGTGGTCATACTTAGGATGACAATATCCTAGTATAGGGGGGGTGAGTGACCCGAATTGCTCCGTCTCTTCTTTTTATTTTTTTTCCTTTTTGTATATTCTTTCCCACAATTATCAGTGTCCCAATCTTGTGTTCTCTCCAATACTTAGGCTAACAAGAGCCAAAGTATTGGGGGGTTGATGTCCGCTGTGTATTTTCCAATGCTCTTATATTCTTTTTCTCTTCTATTCTTTTCACCCACTTATGCTTAGTATGAGTTATGTCTTCTTGTCAACTAATGCCATGAGGACTTAGCACATGCTAAGTATAGGAGATTTGTATATATTACATATATGCATTACCTATAGCTCGTACTTTGACTTGTTTGTAATTTAAATAAGGGGTTATGGGTAAATTGTTGTAAATAAGAGTTATAAAAAATATTTTCATAAAACAAAACTTTTTCAAAAAAAATAAAAAAATCGTATCATTTCTTATTTATTTATTTATTCTTTTTAGAAAAACCTTTACAAGAAAAAAGAAGCAAAACCTTTTTCAAAAAAATCTTTCTTTTTTTCCTTCTTTTTTCAAAAAAAAACACAAAAAAAACTAACTAATGAGTTGGTTTAGTCCTCAACACTTACACATTCACACAAAACTTGTGATGTTCAAGAACACTTGGTTTATGAGGTCTTGAGATTTTGAGTTAACCAGCCTTAGTCATTATGATCTTTGACTTAATTATTCACATTTACCTAGTTTGAAAGATTTGTGTGCCGTATTAAATGCTTAGTCTCTAACTTAAGAATATGATCAACACCTCACATACATGACTGCAGTTGTGATTAGATGAGTTGAAATTTCACTTGAGGAACTAGGATGAGGGATTTGAGTTTGGACCTGATTTAGTGATGCTCGAGGATAGGATAAAAACAATGAAGGCTTCATGAAACATGAGTGTCAGCACCTTTAGCCAGTATGAGAACATGGTTCTTGTACTATCTATTGACATTTACCTATGTGCCAGGGTGTGATGAAATTTACATTGTTGATCAGTGAGCGCCAACTCTTGGTAAATGCAGTGGAGCTAGCCAAAATTCAAAAGAAAAGAAAGAAAGAAATGTTGAAAGAAAAGCTCTCACCATACAAAGTCAAATATCAATGAGCTTCCACCAAAGGAGAGATCTCCCAACCATTTCAAAATGTGCACTTAGACCAAATTCTATTAGGACCAAGGAGTTGGGCTAGCACCCAAAAAGGGCCCTGCATCGTATAGTGATACAAGTCTGGATGTCGAAGGTATCTTAGATACTCAAAAGAGACACCCCGATGTACTCCCAGAAAAACAAGTGCAGACGACTCCGAATTCTCTTGACGGACATAATGATCAACAATCAAAAAATACAAGTGTTGAGTTAATATGGCACTCGAGAGGATCGTTGTTCCAATGAGAGGGAGAGAAGAAATGACACAGTCATATGCCCTCCATCAACTGGCCTTCCATCTACACTTTTAAGTCTGACAACTAAAGAGATAGTGTACTGGATGCAAGAAATGATTTATTCCCTAGTGTTGAGGATCGGGTTCTTAGGAGAGTCTCTTGGACGGGAACCTTGGGTGAAGTTGCGACTCTACTCTTGTCACTGCAGTTGACACTTAATGTAATATCCCTACTATATATGTATATAGAGAGAGTCTGATGATTAGGGAAATTGGATACCTTTTGACTAGAGCTTGGTTCAACTTAGAATTTTAGGATCACTAAAACCAAGAGTTCTTCAACAGATCAAGTCTTGTATTCACATGCATAGTCAGGAGTTAATCCAACTTATTCATTCTTTATTTTCTCGAGGACTAACAAAGTTAGGTATATGGGGGTGATGAATCCACGATTCATTATCTCAATATATTGATCTTAGCAAAATCCCTAAGTAAATTCTCTAGTAAATGTCCATAAAATCAATGAATAAATAAAATGGCTCTTGTAAATAAAATACACTAATTATCATATATTATATTGTACCAAATAAATTAATACTAAAAAGTTGTAAAATAAATGAGTTTTTACTTGTAAATAGCCCAAAACTTCATATATATTTAATAATTTCATTTCAACTCCTTTTCGACCAATTTTTCCTCTAACTTGTTTATAAAAATGTACAAAAATATAAAAATATAAAACTAATTACACTCCGAGATCTCAAAGAGAAAAGGCTGTAAAGTCCAACTTCCCGGCCAAATTCCCACTCTGTATGAACTCCAAATTCACCAAACTCACTTTTAAAGTTTAAGTTAGAGAATTATCTATCCAATGAAAGTGATTTCATTAAAATCAGAGCTCGTTAGCAAAAATTGAGTTTTGGGACCTAGGTGTACATTGTATATAATGTACATATTCTTCTTTTCTCATTTTTATTAACTTCTGAATTATCAAAAAAATGCAAAAAAAAATATTTTTATACTTTATTTTATTTCTAATATTTTTATTTTTATTTTGTAAATATCCTTTTTTAAAATATAAAAAATTAAAATTTGAAAAGTAAAACAAGTATACATATTGTTTTTTTATTTGTGGACTTACTTTTGTAAATTCTCCACTCTCTTTTCTCTTTACTTTTATTTTTATTTTAGTAGCCTACTTTATTTTATTTTATTTTATTTATTTTTCATTTTCTACAATAACTTCCCATTCCACCCCATCTCCTCCACCATTTTCCTTAACCTCCCATTCAACTCTACCACTCCACCATATTTATAACTTCCATTTTTTCTATTTTTATTCTTCTCTTCATCCTCATTTTTCACCATCCACCATTCTAAGAGAAAAAGGAGAGAGCTTGGAGTGTTTTGTTAGTGACAACGGCTGAGCATCCTCCTCAAGCAACGACCTCCTTCAGGCGAGATCCGCGACAACCATCATTGCCAAGTCACGAGCTTTCCATCAAGCTCGCAAAGATTCTCCATTTTTTTACCAAATTGGATCGAGGCCACGACAAGCGTCTAGCGTAGCTGCTCCACAAATTCGACGAACCTTAGGTAAGTATTCCCTCTCATTTCCCTTGTTATTTTATTTTATCTAACATTTTTTCTTATTTTTTTACATCATACCATCATTTCACCACATCACCATCCTTTATTTTCATATTCATTATCCCCACATCTTCATTACCATCTTCATTTATTCCTAGTTTTAAAAAAAAATTAAAAATGTAGCAAAAAAATCAAAAAAAGGAAAAAACTATAGCGGCACCACTGGCCCCACCTTCCTCCTCCACCATCGGTGGAACCACCGCCCTCCTCCTTCCTCGGTGCACTGATGACCGCCAGACCACCTCTAGCTAGCAGCTCGCCGACGCCAGCCGCCAGTGCTCCATCGCCCGCACGTGGCTTTTGTCACCCTTCTCCGTAGCTCCGCCACCTGCGTCCCCTTGCACGGTTGCCCTCCATCGCCTCCATCTGCTCTGCTCTCTGCCGCGAGGCCACCTCGCCCCTCCTCCGCGTGATGCCCAAACGTGGCCGTCGTCCGGCTGTGACACTGCCAAGGCCGCCAGCCACCCCCATTGAGCTCTAATTGCAACGAAGGTCATTTTCTTAGATTTTTTATTTTATTTTGCAAAAATTGCAACTTTTCCTGAACATAGTTTTCGTAATTCCAAAAGTGCCTCTGTGCATAGTTTGCATTATCAGTTTTAATTTCTGTATTACAAAGATACCCCCATGTTTGGATATTAATTTGTTCATCTTTGTTGCATCATGTATCTTAATAAAAAATGTCATGATGTTGACAACTAATTGTCTATCATATGGATATTTATTTGTATTTTTGTGAGTTTGGGTAATTAATTAAAATTGTTTTAAGTCAAAAGTTCATATTTTACCTAATTTGAGCTCTTAAATTCTTATTTAACTCACGGTTGTTCCAAAAAATCCTCAAAAATCATAAATGATGTCTTGGAATATGATTTAATTACTACCCAAATTTCATTTTAATTGGAGTTGTCATGTACCTTGAATAAATTGTAGAGTGATTTTAATAAATGATTTTTAAATAAATCCACATAAATTATTTTTGCGAAATTTCAACTCTCTTGGATTGCACATATAAATATCTTGTTAAGATAATTCACTCTAGGGCTAAATTGATAATGTGGATTTATTAGTAATTAAATACTCACTGTCACTTTGCTTTCATTAAAAATCCATGAAAAAGTCATATATGTCAAAAAATTAAAAAAAGTTACAGTAGACTCATTGCATCATGTTTAACTTTCAGTAAAATTTTCATAAGTTTTGCTTTCTTTTTTAGTGAAAAATTACGTGAAAACCCAAAAAAGTGTACATTTTTCATCGTTGCATTTTAACCCTAAAATTCCCAAAAAAGTGTTTTGCATTCACCACTGGATTAGGTTTCTAGGAAAAATATAATTTGGCTAAATCGGATTAATTTCACAATAAAATTAATTTGGCTAAATTGTGTGTTTTCTAATTAACTTAATTCACCTGCATTTTGCATTCGCATTTATTTTGCATTAAAAAATACAAAAAAATCCGCATTGGAAACCTAGACATAATTATTCTGAATTAACCCAAAGTTTTTCCTTTATCTCCATGTGTTTGACCCCGAACTTGCACGGGATATAGATTTAATCCAAGACACTCTTCGCGGAGATCCTTTTCTTGGTTCTAATTAATTCGCTAAGTGCCCATATTACAACGAGTAGAAGTTATATCATGTGTTTAGTGGTTCTTCATATGGTGTCGTTGCGGGTAGGCAAACAACTTAGTGATGAATTTAGAAAATTAGATTTAGGTTTTCTCTCACTCGGGTAGTCTGATCACCGAGCCATCTTGTAATTAATTCATTTTTTCTTTTCTTTCTTCATCTTAATTATTTTTCTGCTCATTTATATATATATATATATAATTTATCTCTCTAAATATAAATTTCATTCTCCTTGCGAGGGTCCAGTGGACTTGGAGTGCATCGGAGGTCGACGGGCGTGACGCACACAGACTGCTGAAGATAAAGGAAATTTAATTTATTTAGAGTTGGGATCAGACAACAATTGAACTATACACATCTCGACTTATCCTTAGGGTACAACATGGTCGACCAAAAAGACTGAATGGAGGTGCCTGCACTACATGATATTCCTGACTTTATTCACCTGAGTGATCAAGCCCACATTGACCAACCTTCATATCACCCATTCAGAGAGCCTACACATACAGGGGATCGGATTCATGCGACCGATCTAGAGATTCCTTGTCTACTGACTCCACCTTATGAGGCTCCTACCAATATCTTCATATGGGCCATACTCAACCCAGCATTACACGCATGAGTCAAGGTGTGTTGATTATAAGATCCTGAGTTCTCAGCATTATCCTCCAATTGAGCAGACTTCTCTCATGACGTGTCATGAGAACTTATTGGAGGATGACATTTCTAGACCGATCAAGCATCCAGGTATGAAAGTAGATCATGGATTTCATAGATTGAATATTGAATGATTGACTACACGTCATGTACAGCTGGAGTTGCTTCTACCTCTCTCTTCTACTAACTACTTTCTCTCCAAACTAGAGTCTGTACATTCTCCTATTCCTCCTTCACCTATCAAAAAGACCAAAAAATTGAAAAACTCAAAAACACCATAAAAATTGAAAAAGGAAAAGATCTAAAAAATTGGACCCTGCAGTTAGGGAAGCGATTGATAGAGAGTTGATTTTTGAGCTTTCCTTAATAATGATCATTGAACACTTTCCCGACCTTAAAAGATTTGTGAGAAAAAAAATGATGCCTCAAATGTCGGGCAATAAGAGGATAAGGACTGAGAAACATATAGTGTCTATGGCCACTTCTTTGGTGACAGGGAGAAAAACCAAGAGCCGCAGAGTAAAGCGGTTTCCTAGGGTCGATTGTGAAATCAAAGACACCACCTTCAACCATGCAAGAATCGATGATGATTTACCTATTAATATCCTCCCGACCTCCATGTTTGCCAAGCTCAAACTCGGATATGCCAAGAAGTCACGAGAGATCGTTCAGTTGGCTGATCAGTCCATTAAACGGTCGAGAGGAACCATTTCAGTCATCATTACTTTCCAAGGTGCTCTACTGTAGGTAGACTTCACGATCATTGACATTGAGCACCGAGGAGAGTTCACCCTGTCTCCGATCATTCTCGAGAAGCCGTTCTTAGTCTTGGCTAAGGTAACTATAGATTGCGAGACTTAGGAGATCGCTTTCACTGCATTGGGAGCACCCCGACCTCACCCAATCTTTGAGGACACATGATATTCTAAGGTAACCCGTAAAGTCGCAGACAGTCGTGACCTCCAAGAGATAGTTGAGTCCCGTCTCTCTACTACACCTGAGATACCGATTATCCAGACGAGCAATGGTTCAGAGACTCCCCACACCTCCACATCACCCACTGCTTGCATCACCACCATCGTGGCAGCTTCTAGAGAGGTCTCACAACCATAAGTTGCCCCTGAGCCGGACACGATCATTTCAGAATTCCTTGACTATTTAGATGATCTGACGCATGAGCCGATCAATGCCAAGCCAACTGAGAACACTATGCCATACCAGAGATGTGTGATGACCCTGTAGGAGTATTACAATGCATATGGTGACTCATCTGATGATGAACCTATGGTCATCACCTCACACACACTACATCCAAGACCTACACCAAAATAGATAACTAGGAGCAAATTGACCAATCTTAATAAATCGGTTGCTCCATCCTCTAGTTGGTCATCTTATTAGAAGAAGAAGAGTATTGATTCCTTGAGGTGTTCCCCCAAACTCTTCAAGACATATCACTCTCATCTTCCTCTTGATGCTTCATGTTCTAGAAAACCGGCTAAGAAAGTTGCCTTCGACATACTAGAGAAGGAATTTTCTGAGGAGTCCTCATCAGGTCCGGATGAGGTGATATATATGAGTGAGCTCAGTTCGGCTATTCTTACGCCATAATTGAGCAAGCAACCGTGTGTCGACCTTTGTTGGATGTTCCCTGCCCCTTACTATTATTCATCGGAGGATGATTCTGACGACACATATGTATACTTCCCATCCCCTCGCTCCCGCAAGAAGGTCCGTCACAAACCTTCTTGATCCTTATATATTCTCACTCCTTCTTGTATAGTTTCTCTTTCTTTTATTTCCCTCCCTCTCTCGTGATTCGCATCACTTGCCCTGGTTCGTATCGTTTTCATTTTATGGCTATACTTAGGATGATTAGATCCTAAGTATAGGGGGTGAGTGACCCGAGTTGCTCCGTCTCTTCTTTTTATATTTCCTTTTTATATATTCTTTCCCACCCTCATCGGTGTCCCAATCTTGTGTTCTCTCCAATACTTAGGTTGACCAGAGCCTAAGTGGCCTATGCATGTTGTGTATTCTCCAATGCTCTTATATCATTTTTATCTTATATTCTTTTTGCCCACTTATGCTTAGTACGAACTATGTCTTCTTATCATCTAATGCCATGAGGACATGGCACACGCTAAGTATAGGGGGGTTTGTATATATTACATATGTACTTTTACCTATAGCTCGTACTTTGACTTGTTTGTAATTAAAATAAGGGGTTTATGGGTAAATTGTTGTAAATAAGAGTTATTAAAAACATTTTCAAAAAATTCAAAAAATTAGTGTCCTTTCTTATTTATTTTTTTATTTTAAAAAACCATTTGAAAGAAAAAAGAAGGAAAAACCTTTTTAAAAAAAAGACTTTATACTTTTCCTCTTTTTTTCAAAAAATCACAAAAAAGACTAACTAATGAGTTGGTATAGTCCCTGACACTTACACATTCACACAAGACTTGTGATGTTAAAGAACACTTGATTTATGAGGTCTTGAGATTTTGAGTTAACCAACCTTAGTCATTAAGGTCTTTGACTTAACTATTCACGTTTTCCTAGTTTGAAAGACTTGTGTGCTATATTGCATGCTTAGTCTCTACCTTAAGAATATGATCAGCACCTCACATCTACGACTGCGGTTGTGATGAGATGAGTTAAAATTTCACTTGAGGAACTGGGATGTGGGATTTGAGTTTGGACCTGATTTAACGATGTTCGAGGATGGGATAAAATCAATGATGCATTCATGAAATCTGAGTGTCAGCACCTTTATCCAGTATGAGAACATGGTTCTTGTACTATCTCGTGACATTTACCTATGTGCTAGGGTGTGATGAAATTTTTTTAAAAAAAGTTGATCAGTGTACACCAACTCTTGGTAAAAGCAGTGGAGCTAGCCAAAATTCAAAAGAAAGAAAGAAAGAAATGTTGAAAGAAAAGCTCTCGCCATACAAAGTCAAATATCAAAGAGCTTCCACCAAAGACGAGCACTCCCAACCATTTCAAAGTGTCCACTTGGACCAAATGCTATTAAGACCAAGAAGTCGGGCTAGCACCCAAAAAGGACTCTGCATGGTATAGTGATACAAGTCTAGGTGTCAAAGGTATCTTAGATACTCAAAAGAGACACACCCTAGTGTACTCCCAGGAAAACAAGTGCATACGACTCCGAATTCTCTTGACGGTCACAATGATCAACAAAAAAATACATGTGTTGAATTAATAAGGAACTCGAGAGGATCCTTGTTCCAATGAGAGGGAGAGAAGAAATGACACAATCCTATGCCCTCCATCAACTGGCCTTCCATCTACACTTTTAAGTCTGACAACTAAACATACGGTGGATTGGATGCAAGAAATGATTTATTCTCTAGTGTTGATGATCGGGTTCTTAGGAGAGTCTCTTAAACTGGAAACTTGAGTGAAGTTCCGACTCTACTCTTATAACTGAAGTTCACACTTATTGTCATATCCCTATTGTATATGTATACAGAGAGAGTCTGGTGATTAGAGAAATTGGATACCTTTTGACTAGACCTTGGTTAAGCTTAGAATTTTAGGATCACTAAAACCAAGAGTTCTTCAACAGAACAAGTCTTGTATTCACATGCACAGTCAGGGGTTAATCCAACTTATTTATTCCTTTTTTGCTTGAGGACTAGCAAAGTTTAAGTATAGGGGGTGATGAATACACGATTCATCATCTCAATATATTGATCTTAGAAAAATCCCTGAGTAAATTCTCTAATAAATGTTCATAAAATCAATAAATAAATAAAATGATTCTTGTAAACAAAATACACTAATTATTATATATACTATTGTACAAACTAAATTAATACAAAAAAACTATAAAATAAAGGCGTTTTTACCTGTAAATAGCCTAAAACTTCATGTATATTTAATAATTTTATTTCAACTCCTTTTCGACTAATTTTTCCTCTAACTTGTTTATAAAAATATATAAAAAATACAAAAATATAAAACAAATTTCACCTCAAATAAATACTCCTAGTTCTCAAAGAGAAAAGGTCGTAAAGTCCAACTTCCCGGCAAATTCCCACTCCGTATGAATTCCAAATTCACCAAACTCACTTTTAAAGTTTAAGTTAGAAAATTATCTATCCAATGAAAGTAGTTTCATTAAAATCGGAGCTCATTTGCAAAAATTGAATTTTGGGACCTAGGTGTACATTGTATATAATGTACATATTCTTCTTTTCTCATTTTTTATTTACTTTTCTTAATTACCAAAAAAATACAAAAAATAATTTTTATGTTTTATTTTATTTCCAGTATTTTATTTTGTAAATATCTTTTATTAAAAAATACAAAAAAAATAAAATTAGAAAAGTAAAACAAATGTACATATTGTTTGTTTTATTTGTGGACTTACTTTTGTAAATTCTACACTCTCTTTTCTCTTTACTTTTATTTTTATTTTAGTAGCCTACTTTATTTTATTTTATTTTATTTATTTTTCATTCTCTACGGTAACCTCCCATTCCACTCCATCGCTTCAACCATTTTCTTTAACCTCTCATTCAACTCCACCATTTTCTTTAACCTCCCATTCAACTCCACCATTCCACCATGTTTCTCACTTATATTTTTTTCTATTTTTATTCTTCTCTTCATCCTCATTTTTCGCCATTCTTAGAGAAAAAAGAAAGAGCTTGGAGTATTTTGTCAGTGACAACGGCTGAGCATCCTCCTCAAGCGAAGACCTCCTTTCAGGCGAGATTCGTGGTGACCATCGTCCCCGCGTCATGAGTTTCCCATCAAGCTCGCATAGCTTTTCCGATATATTCGTCAATCAGATCGAGGCCATGACAGGAGTCCAGCGTAGCTACTCCGCAAATCCGATGAACCTCAGGTAAGTATTCCCTCCCATGTCCCTTGTTATTTTATTTTATCTAACATTTTTTCCTTTTTTTATATCACACAATCACATCATCTTCCCCACCACTTACCATCTTCATTATCCCCACATCTTCATTACCATCTTTATTTGTTCCTAGTTTTTAAACAAAATAAAAAATTAAAATCACAAAAGAACTGCAAAAGAAAATAAAAAATAGCAGCAGGTGGTTGGCCCCCCTGCAACCGTCACCGGCCACCGCAACCCTACTCCACGCCGCTCGCCGTCGACAACCGCACTGCCCGCGCAACTCTAAGCCAGTTGCGCCACTTGAAACCCCTTGCACGATCGTCCTCCGTACGGCCGCCCTCCCACGCCACCACTGCGCAGGCCCACCTACTCCTGCGTGCCGCATTTCTCACCGCCACCACCCGTCCTCCTCCTTCATGCCCTAACTGCAATCAACGAAGGGGGTCATCCTGCTTGTTTCCATTATTACAAAAGCGTCCCTATACATGTTTTGTTTGTGAGTTTTAATTTCTGTATTGCACGGATGCCCTTATGTTTTCATATTAATTTGGATATTTTTTAGAATCATTTTATTTAATGAAAAATGCTGTGTTGTTGAGTAACTAATTCTCTATCATATGGATATTTATTTGTAATTTTGTGATCTTTAGGTAATTAATTAAAATTATTTTAATAAAAAAAATGCATATTTTACCCAATTGTGGTCTTAAATTCATATTTGACTCACGGTTGGTCCAAAAATTCTTTAAAATCAGAAATGATGCCTTGAAATGTTCTTTAATTACTCTTCAAACTTCATCCAAAATAGAGTTGTTCTGTGCCTTAAATAAATTGTAAATTGATTTTAGTAATCGATTTTTTATTAAATGCACACATATTATTTTTATGAAATTCCAACTCTCCTAAATTGCTAATATAAATATCTTTTTGAGATAATTCGCTCTCTAGATGAATTGATAATGTGGATTTAGTAGAAATTAAATACTCAGTGTTACTCTATTTTCATTAAAAATCTATAAAAAGTTCACATATTCTCAAAAATTTCAAGAAATTTACTGTAGCCTCATTACATCATGTTTAAGTTCTAGTAAAATTTTCACACTTTTTGCATTTTGTTTGTGTGAAAAATTATGTGAAAATAATAAAAGTGTGCATTTTCATTGTTGCATTTAACCCTTAAAAATCTAAAAAAAAGTTTTTTGCATTCATCATTGGATTAGATTTTTAGGAAAAATATAATTTGGCTAAATTGGATTAATTTCACCTTAAAATTAATTTGGCTAAGTTGTGTGTTTTCTTATTAACTCAATTCAACTGCATTTTGCATTCACATTCACTTTACATAAAAAATACAAAAAATCCGCATTGGAAACCTAGACCTTGTTTTGAATTGATCCAAATTATTCCCTTACCACCCTATGTTCAACGCCGGACTTGGCCGGGATATAAATTTAAAACTGAGTCCTCTTCACAGAGACATTTGATTCGGTTCTGTATGATTTGCTAAGTACCCGTATTACAATGAGTACAAATTATCATGTATTTAGCGATTCGTCAGATGACGTCATTACCGTGGATGCAAATGACTTAGGGTTTAATTTAGAAATTTTGATTTACTTTTTTTCTCACTCAGGTAGCCTGACCCCCGAGCCATCTTGTAATTACTCTATTTTCCCCTTCTTTTTTGACAATTATTTATTTGCTCAATTTTGTATATATTTTGTTGTTATCTCTCTAATATAAATTTCTTTTTTCCTTGTGAGGGGCCGATGAACTTGAAGTGCATCAGAGGTCGATGGACGTGACACACGCCGACTGCTGAAGATAAAGGGAATTTAATTTATTAAGAGAGCACTTTCATTTTTGTAATTTTTTGTAATTATTGTGTTGTAATAATTTAGGTAATCGAGAACTCTGATTTTATCCTTTTAATTATGTATAATTAACAATTTCGTTGCAGTAACAAGGAAGCGGCCGAATTTTTTTTACTTGGGCAAGCCCAAGGTCGATCACAGAGATACGAACCTCTTAAGCTAATATCTAGACTCTTATTACTTAGGTTAAGCATTAAATTAAAAATCCATAGGTCAATAAATGCACAAGAAGACACGAACAAATGCAAAAAGGAAACATGTAACAGACATTTTTTATTTTCTTTTTATTGTGCAAGGAAATGCAATGTTACAAATGAAGACAAATGCAAAGTTACAGTGAAGCAAATATGCCCTAATTTTATAGGCTACTTGAGCAATTAAATGGTAGTCAAATTTTGACTCGCATCGTGAAGCAAGTTATTGTTAATCAATTAAGGCAAGGCATTAAAAGTGTTATATATGTGATACTTAGTTGTTAAAATAGAACGTCAAATCTTGAAGTGTCAAAACAGACATTAAGCCATGCCATCAGAAAGAGAATTAAACTAGCTTCAAAAAAAGACCAAAATCAACTCAAATGGAGCTCGGATGCTCAAGATATTCACATAAGAAACCAGGGGCATAAATGCAAGAAAACATGAAAATAAAATAGCAAACATGTCCCTGTAAGGACCTATTGTAAATCGCAAAAGTCATGAGGCCTTCCCTGTAAATTACCCACATGCTCGGGGGTATAATTGCAATTATTAAAATTCGGATGGGGTTAGATGCAATTTACCCCAGGCGCACGTGGATTCCACATGTTTTCAGAACCTATCTGCAAATTGAAGAAGTCACAAGGGCCTCCATGCAAAATACCCAGCCCGCATGTGAGTGGGCACGTGCGGTACGAGGCTCGGTCATGGTTCAGCTTCGGATCAGGCTCGGGAGAGGCTCGAAGTTCATCGCTGGCTCGAAATAGGCTCGGCCATGGCTCGGGATTTCCGAGCCTAGAGGTGAGGTATTGCGGCTAGGCGCTGACGCGTGCCCTCTCGTGGACCATTTGATTACTAAGATCGGACGGTAGCTGAAGCTGAAGAGAGACATCGACGTGGCCCCTTGTAGGCCGTCGGATGGTCACCAGGATGGTGCATCTAACGACAACTCTAGACTCTGAAGCTACTTCCTATGCCGCGGGGCTGGAGGCGAGAATGGGTCTCCGATGAGGACTCCCTTGCTCCGCCTCCTTCTAGCGATCATGGTGTAACTCTGTGGAGGAACCTGGAAGGTCTGAAACCATCATCGTAGCTTAGGGAAGATGCTGGAGGTCCTGGAGGAGGTGGGCGACGTCGGTACGCCGGAGGTGGAGCTCGCAAATTATGCTCCAATGAGGTTCCGGCCATTGAGCATTTAAGCACATGCAAAGTTAGATCTATAGTCGAAGCACTGTGCGAGGAGTGATGTGAGTGGGATGGGGTCTTAGGCGAGTGGAAGAGTGGGAGATCGGAGCTCCCTCTCCGGCGAATTGGAAAGGGGATGAGTCGAAGGTGGTCAAGCTATGGAGAAGGGGAGAGGGCGAGGAATGACGTGCGAGAGGATGGCTGATGGGTGTTGAAGCTCGAGGGATTATCAATAGAGGGTGATAACAATGAGGGTCTCCTAGTTAAATCAGAGAAGTTCAAAGAAAATACAAGAGGAGATCATAGAAGCTTACCTGGGCTAAGGCGGAGGGAGGCATGGGCTTTAGCTTCTCGGAGAATCTCGGGGTCTTCCCACATGCTGGGCGGCTGGTCCATCGAGCTCGAGCGGGGCGGAGCCACCGTGATGCAGTCGTACAAGTTGTGGGTCTACACCGGAGGAAAAGGTCGTCGTCGCGCCATCGATCAAACCTCCTCCTGTCACGGGAGGTGGAGTGGGACTGGGCCTAGCCCCTCATAAAGGTGGACTAGTTTGAAGGCGCCCGGAGACGGCATATTTAAAGAATGGGAGTAGCGGTTCCGGTGAGTGGTGACGATTTTTGCAGGGATGATATGGAGCGAAAGGATGACGAACGTGGTGATCTAAGTGGCCCACGAGGAACGTGGATGAGTGGGGTTGTCCATGGAGTGGTTAGTGAGTGGAGAAAATGGCTGATAAGATGGGAGAAATGTAAAGGGGGTGTTGGTTATGCGAGGTGGTGAACGTGGCAAGGAAAGGGCTCTGGAGGAGGAAGACAGGTCTCTGGCCATTGGATCTCACGATCCAACGGTTGAGAGGTGGGCATGCTTGGATGGCTCGGATCAGATAGATGGAGGGACAATCAAGGGGCGTAGGGGGCCACGTGTCATGATGAGAGGAGGGCGGGAGATAATGGTGATGATGCAATCTCAGACTTGATCGAAGGGTTGAGAATGGGGTGCAGACCAGCGATCGAGATCGAGGTTGATGGAAACGATCAGGCGGTGATGGAGCTGGACACATGGCGAGAGGATGAGGAGGCGCGAGCGACGGTCCAGATAGCATATGAAGGATGATCGGGTGGTGGATATCAGAGGCATGAGCCAGTGGCGAGATTAACTCTCCAGAAGCAGACAGACGGTGGAGAAGAGGGTGTGGGTGGCGCACAAAGAAGCGGGTCACGTGGCGCAACCAGAAAGCGCCACGTGGTCCAATCAGGTTATTTGTATAAAGAAGGTGACATATGAGGGAGTATGAGGCCGAATTTGGAAAAACTCAAAACATAAAAGTTGTAGATCTCGATGAAATATACAAGTTTCATGTTGATCAAAAATCAAAACGAGGTCAAATGAAAGGAAAAATATTTTTGTGAGCATTTTTAAAGGTATAAAACACTATGATTTTAGTTTTGCTATTTTTTGTATTTTTAATTTATTCCATAATTCGGATATAAATAAGGATTTATCTGATTTTTTTGACATTTAGTCTAAGCTAGGGGGTTAATATCTACGAATTAATGTCATGAATCTGGGTTTCATCAGTAATTTGCTCTTTACAGCGACTCTTGTTTGAGAGCTCGCGCTTGTATCAAGATTGGACATTTGACCCGTTCGTGGTCGTGTGGTTGATTGACGTAGAATAGGACTTGCACTCATGGCTCTTAGAGCATTTTTACTAGAATATTTTTATTTCTTGTGCTCGCAATCTTTAGGAGCACATGCTACATTTAACGAGATACACTTAGACCGCGGAGCTATTAATACAAATTAAATTATTCATCACTCGCTAATAGGACTTCCTGTCTAGGAACGGTTTTCTCGTTTGCATCTCATGTAGTATAAAATTTCAATTCTTCATTGCATCCCTCATGTAGAGCGTGAGGATCATTGTAAGTCTTCTGAACTGGACATGCATCATTGATTTCACTATTTGCATTGATTTTTCTCGACTCCCTTCCCCTTGGTTTTGAAACTTAGGTTAAAAGGAAATCGAGAGTGATCATTAGGCGTGCCATGTTCGGTGGAATAATAAAGTGATAACCGAACTTAAAATCAGGACTGCTAATTAGAGTTGATCAAAAAATTGACTAAAATTAACACTTGTTTTTGGGATCTCAAGACCCTCATTATGCTTGTGGTATTGTGATCGTTGAGAGGTGAGGACGTATCCCTAGGATAGTGCCCAAAACCTACTTTTAAGACTTACATAATTAGATGTATATCTTGATTTATCACCTAATTAAAATTGAAAATATAAACTGTCAAACTCTTGCGACCATCACAGTATTGAGTAGGTGAACTTAGGGTTTGCTCTTGTGTTTGTTTGTTTGTTTGTTTGTTTGTCTGTTATTCGATGCACTTGCACACTTTCTTCCTCGATCCGCTTCATTCTCCCATCTCTCTTCAAAGATGTTGGAATATTGGTCATCATATCCAAGCCACTCTTCTTCGACCATATTCCGATTATCTCCATCCTCTTATTCCTCTTCATACCCATACCCCGACCGTGAAGTCAGAACTCTGACTAACTTCCCCACTTCTTCGTACTTCTCACCTACTCCACATTCTTACCAATGACCCACATCCACCCTGGATTGACTCACCATATTCTCATCCGCTAGTTGGGATTAAGGAACAAATCGAAGAGCAAGCCACTGCTGAGATAAATGATTGGCAAAATCAGTTGCCGCCACTGACCTCATTCTCACCTCGAGTTGGGACCGGACAACAATTGACCTATATACATCCTGACTTGACCTTAGGGTACAACATGGCCAACCAAGCAGACCGAAAGGAGAGAGTAACTGCCACGAGCGAGTTGGGACCCCCATCGCCCATGGCTACTCCCTCGTTGTCACTGACTTTCTGACATCGTGCTATCCAACCTGTAGCTACCTGCACGCGTAGGCCATCCACTGTGCCTCCCAACCGCCGCGAGTGCACCGCCTCCGCCTTTGGCCCTCCAACGCACGACTGTTCTCCTCCTCCAACCGCTCGTAGGTTCGCACTCCCCCGTTGTTTAACCCAAAAATCGAGCGATCTTATGTTCCACACAAGGCGGGAACACAGTCGTCGAGGTGACCGTCACGAAATCCGGAATAAGACAACAATTAACCCACAACAGATGATCAAGTAATGAAAAGCAGACACGGAGTTAAAATTTATTATAACTCTACAACAAGGATGTGTATAGGTGCATGTATGTAGAGGTCGAACACAAGGAGCAAACAACTAGATCGGGGCAATGAAGCACAAAATGATGATTGTGAACTATTTGTCTATATTTTTAATGTGGGTTTTTATTTTTAATTTTTTTTATATTTTATATTTTTATATTTTGATATTTAATTTTCCTGATTTTGTATTTTCTTTTATATTTTATATAATTTTTAATTCCTTTTTATATATAATGAGCTATATAAGATATATATAATATAAGATAGGTTCGATATAAAAATTAAAGAAAATAACTAAAAATAAGAAAATAAAATATTTTGGGGTTTTTAATCGTTTTCAATTTTTGTGATTTTTCAGGAAATTTTGCTAAATTTTATGGATTTTTAAAGTAAAAAACACTTAAAATCAGGGTTAAAATAAATAGCAGAAAGTAAAATGGAGATTAAAAATATAAAATAGAGTCCAAAACTCTCTAAATTAATTTTAATATATAAATAATAATATATAAAAATAGAAACAGAAAATATATTTTTTGGAGTTTTTATGATTTTATATATTTTTATGAAGGTTTTAGGTTTTTTCTATTTTTGAGATTTTATTTTTTTAGTTATTTTTAATATGAAGGTCGAAAAAACAAATATATAGAAAATATTTTTTGGTAATTTTTCAGAAAGGTTTTATAATTTTTATGTATTTTCTTATGCAAACAGGGACAAAAGGCTCTTTTCTATTTTTAATAAATATTAAAAGGCTTCAAAATGTAAAATAAAAAAACACAATGCTATTTTTTGGATTTTTCTGAGTGGATTTGCTATTTTAAATAAAAAGAGACAATAAAAAGAAACCGCATTACTAACACATGCATAGATGTAAATATCAGAGAGTCCAGGGACAAACTTGCACATTTTCCAAAAATATTACACTCAAATAACAATTTCCAGGACCAAACGTAAATAGCCAAACTCACAAGGGTACGACCACAAAATGCCCAGCTCGTGTGTACGTACACGTGAGCCACGTCGGCTGGATTGATATGTAAATATCCAAAGTTAGGGGGGTTGGTATGCAAATGTTACAAAAATGATTTAAACGCATATGAAAGTTTAAGTCTTTATATTTAAATACAAAATTTTGTTGGGGCAAGAGGTGCAAAATACCCTCAGATTGGCACGGATCGACGACTGATATGCATGACTAATACATGTGGCATACCCTCGTGAGACAATGCCGCTTCGCCTCAGATGGTGGCGATTAGATGCAGCTTGAGAATCATACGGTTGATGGCTTGCTTGATCGGATGGCGACTGGAGAATCTATGATCAAGGACCGATCCAATGGCGGAGGAGGTTAGCGGAAGAACCAGGAAGAACTCTGCTGGGGTGAAGTTCCACCGGCTAGATCTAGCCACTCCGGCGATCGTTGATGCTTCAAAAAAGCATGGAAGATTTCTGGGAGGTTCCTCTGTAGGATGGACGGGTCAAGGGGCCTCGTGGCTCACAGGAGCTCCTCCGCGAGGTCGAGGAAGGTGAGGAGCTCCAGGTACTCCAGCAAGGGTCAAAAATCCCCGAAACTCACTCTTTGGGGTCCGAACCTGCACAGGGTTAGTCCAACCAAAAGCGACGAAGCTCGGGCGAGCTCCAGAAGTGGGAATGGGTGAGAGAGGTGCTCGGGCAGAGCACGCCGGCGTAGGGCGAAGAAGGACAAGCTGTGGTCCGAATCCAAGAGGATTCAGGGTGAATGGAGTGATCTGGAATGAGGAGAGGATGATGAGGATCAGAGAGGAGGTGGTAGAGGGGCGAGGGATGGTCAGAATTGATGGAGGTGGAGCAGCAGAGAGTTCGTTGGAGCGGATCTCCGGAGAACTTCGAAGAGGTGGATTATGGTAGGATCGAGCACGAAACACGAAATAAAAGGGCAAAAATGAACCTAGGATTGATAAACTATTAAAATGAAAGGAAAAAGGACCTCAAACGGCGTGGAGCTGTACAGAAGAACCTTGACGGACGGTGGCCGGAGATAGGGGTGGACACCACTAAAGACTTCGCCGGAGCTCGCAAGATGTTGCTGGAGACTCCCCTGTCACAGGAGTCAATCCAGAGCTAGAGAAGCGGTTCGAAGCTATGTCAAATGGGGTTCAAAGATCAAATGGAAAATGGAGGGGACTTATGTACAAGCGAATAGGGCAGCTCGAAGAATGAAGGATAACAGGAGATGTAGCGATGCAATCCTCGAGGTTAAGCTTGGGCGTGTAAGGTGGATCCCCGAGGAGAAAAGGTCATGAAGAACGCAACATCAAAGGGTGAAAGGAGCAGCCATGAAAAAATTGAGAAATGGGGAACAAAACGAGGTCTAACACGGGGTGGGCGTTGGGCAGAGAGTTGACCGCAGGTCAACCTTTGACTCAACCTGTTTGGTCGGACTAACCAGGAAAAACCAGCCTGAAATTATTTCTAAAATCAATTAAAAATAATAATCGATTTTATTAATCTCAGGTTATGAAATAAAAAATATCTATTATTTTTTGAATTATTTTATTATGATATTTATTTATTTATTTAGTTTTTAAAATTACAAGTTACCGTTTAAGGGTTATATATAGCTATATTCAACTATGTATTTTGGTACTTTATTTTTTATTTTTTATTTTTTTATTTTATTAATTTAGTTTATCATTTTATATAATTATAACTTTATTTTATACACCTAAATATATTTTTTTTATTTTTCTGATATATTATATACAATTAAATAAATAGATATATTATTTATATAAGTATACTTATAGGTATTTTACCTATGTATTTTCTATGAGTATTTTATTTTAATATTTTATTTATCATTTTATTCATTTTTTAATATGTACATATATTATAAATAGTATTTACAAAATTATAAAAATATAAAATTATAAAAATAATGAATAATAGTTAAAATGAATATTTCGGGTAAACTATATAATAGGGGTCCAAAACCTAACTTTCACACCGTAACTTCAAAAAATATGAAATCACCTTCATTAAATAGCTTATTAAAAGTTATATACAATTAAAGGTGATATTTTGATATATTTTGAGTTTTTATTTGAGAGTTATGGGTCTGGGAAGTTGGAATTTTGGAAAGTTATTCTGAATATAACTTTTTATCTGCACATTATTTTTGTATGAAATAAATTTCGTATTTTTCTATATTTTATTATCTACAACTTCCATGTTCAAAGTTTCTTTATTTGAGGTATAACTAAAAATAGGTCCCAAAATGAAGGAAAATGAATAAAATAAATGAGGATTTTAATTGGATTTTGGCCCTTATCTCCCCCTACTTTATTTGTTGTCGACCTAGTCATCGAGATGCCTAGGTCTCGGGGTTTTGGATCATAAAATATTTTCAATATTTTATTCTTATTCTTTTCTTTTCTTTATTCTATAATTTTGGCATTAAAAACCGCTTTTTATACACTATTTACACAATGATGCATGAATGATAAAATGCATGAATTAAGGGTATTTACACACATTTACTAGGGTTTTTAAGATCAAAATGATAGAATAAAGGTGATGAATTGGAGATTCATCACCCCTATACTTTCCTTTGCTAGTCCCTAGCAAACACTTATGCAATAAGTGCAGAAATAAAAAACAAAAGAAAAGAAAAAGAAAGAAATTGGATTTCGATTAACTATCAAACTTGTCTTCATAAAATCAAAGTTTGGAGCTCAAGTCGGACCTTTGGAATTTTAGTGCGGGCTGAACCTTGTTGGGAATCGGAATTGAAATCCAACAGCCTTCAAGAATCCCAAAACTCTGTTCAAGTCCCCTCAATAGCCAGGTCAGAATACTGACTATGAATCTGATTTGTACAGTGTAAGTGATAGTGGCTCCCCCAACTGAAATGACAAAGAGACTTACTTCTCCAATATGACAACCTAGTGATTCCCCAATCCAGCAACTCCTTCCTCGAGGAGCGGGGTATTTCCTTCTAAGTTCAAGTGACAACCAACTCAAGAGGAGGGGGTGAAAAGAAGAACGGACGGTAGCCAGTGTAGCTACTTATCCTAGGATGCAAGACCAGTGTAGTCAAGTCGTCCAGCTGCAGGCTCCCAAGATTTGACATTAAATCTCAAGCTTGCTTATTGACTATACAAATATATACACTTCGGCAAGCATTTTATTTTCAATTAGGTCTGACCACTTTTTTGGAGTTTTTTTTCCTTTTTTTCTTTTTTTTGAAATACTATATACAACAGCATTTACAAAGGGATTTTTTCCTCTTGAACCAGTTGATTGTCCCTCTTTTGAAGCATTATTGCAACCCATACTCTCCTGTCTTTAGATATCAATGCCACTGGATTGGTTGCGGTGCACTTCCCTCCCTATACGAGGACAAATGTTTCCACTTGTGTGTGTCTCATATCGACAAATCCAATCCCCTTGCCACTCCAACTGAGGTGAGCCAAGTGAAAGGTGTAGGTGTCCAAGTTAGATCATTATCAACAAGAGTTGTGTGTGTGCTCCGAAATACTCTACTTAGGCAGTCACGAATCCATTGAACCAAGTCTCGTTATTCTCAAAGAATTAAATCAACTAGACCTGAAGTACCTCAATTCCAGCTCCTATAAGGTTCTTGTTATTAGGTAGATTTAAGGTCCAACCAAGCTCTAATCTTTGGATTTTACTTAGACTCATTCAATTATCAAACTCAATCCGAAAGATGCAAATGCCATGCAAATGCTTTGCAGAATGCAGAAAATATTTTTGTGATGCAATTTTCGAAGATTTTGAACTTTTTATGGATTTTTAAATAAGATGATGCATATGCAATTTTTTGGTATTTTTCAAAAAGATTTTGTAAATACTTTTGTATTTTTTGTTTTGCAATTATTTTTGTGATTTGTGAAAATAAAATATTTTTGGATAAAAACTAGGTTAAAATATTTACACAGGGATGCATCTTATATTTATAAGAATTGGGTTTTTAAGAATTTACAAGGGGTGATTAATTTTATAGGTATATATAATTAATAAAGAATTTTACTATGATGTATATATACCTCAAACTTATTTGAAAATCATTTTACAAATAATTTTGAAAAACTATAGTCCAAAATAATTTTTACAAAGAATTTTCACAAACATGTACACACGTTTGAAGATCATTTTGCAAAGGTTTTTCAAACAATATATATAGATTTTTCAAAAGATTTTTGCAAATTATTTTTCTAACATTTTATTTTACATAAAGAAAATATTTTTTCAAGCAAAATATTTTTATTAAGGTTGAAAATATTGAACAAATGTTTTCCAAATAGGTTTCAAAATATTTTTCAAAAAGATTTTCAAACTATATTTCAAACATTTTGCAAAAAAAATATTTTTACATGATTTATTAATCAGTGAATTTAAAAATAATTTGAGGAATAATAAACATCTTTTTATTCAGTGTTTTTAATGAAATTAATAATGTTTTTAGCCATAATTATTAATAAAAATATGAAAGTACGAGTTATGGCTAAAGTATATACGGAGTATATACGACCCCCATATACTTAGCTTGAGATATGTCCTCATAGATCAGAGAGAAAAAGAGAAGACATAACTCATACTGAATATAGAAAAGTCTAAAGAATAAATAAGGAACGAATGAACGAATAAGAAGTTGACCATCCCCCCTATACTTAGGATCAAATAATCCTAAGTATAGCAGATTGTACACAAAGCAGGGAGGGTCAAGGGTGGGAATGAACAGATCGTACTCAAACTGTCTCCCCCTATAGTCACGGTGAGATATCCCTAAGTATAGAAAAGAAGAGGAGATAATGGAGAGGATCGAAAAAAAATGAAAGAACTCGGGGTGCACACCCCCCTATACTTAGGACAAAGTACATCCTAAGTATAGAAGACTGACAACATGGGACGACACCTTTTCGATAGAAAAAGGAAATAAAAAAGGAAAAGAAGAAAAGAAATTAGAAGATGGAAGAAGATAGAAAGGATGTACACATCACTCCCCCTATACTTAGGGTAAAAGAAGCCCTAAGTATAGGCAACAACAGGAGTAATGAAACAGAACGAAGAATACTCAACTCATCCACACCCCACTATACTTGGGACAAAGTACGTCCTAAGCAAGGCACCCACATGAATGGAGTGGATGAACGAAATGGGAGATGGAAAGAGGTAAAAGAATGCGAATATACAACAGAGTGGATGTACACAGGATCAAGAAGGTAGAAAGCGAACCTTCTTGCGAGACCGCTGAGGAATAGATCAGACATGGTGTAGGTCGACTTCAGGGTCCACTGATGACATAAACCGATCAGGGCCGACACGGTGAAGGTCCTCAATGGTCATAGGGTGGGAAGGCACAGACAGGTCAGTGGAAGTAACGTGTCTAGGTTCGGTCTTAGGTGTCTCGTTAAAATCAAAGTGAAATGGGACTAACTCATCATCGTCGGAAGAAGTAGAGTCAAGGTTTCCCTGCGAGGTATCTCCTAAGTCAAAACCAAAAGGAACGAACTCATCTGTGGAAGTAGTCGAATCATGTTTGTCCTCTACAGTCTCAACCAGATCATCATCTCTATCAAAAGGTACGAATTCCTGGATAAAAGCAACGAGATCAAATTCGGCCTTTTCAGTCTCATCTGAATCTAAGTGAACAGGAACGAAGTCATCAATGGAAGTAGTCAAGTCATGTCCGTCATGTATAGTCTCTTAATATTCCCTCCGCTCTAGGGTATCAGTCACGTAAATCCCGCAGATGTCATCAACACATCGCCAAACACCAGAAGAAGGAGCTCTGAGTTCCATGCTTTCCGAGTCTTCCTCTACAAGGAGGGATTCCCGTATCTCAGTGGAGTCCAACATGCAACAAAAGTCTCCGATCGTCTCATCAAGGTCATAGTCCTCGGGGCCAGCTAAGATAGGTGAAGTCACATCAGGTGCATGTCTTTGATCGACAGTGGGTGCAGTGATGATCACCTCGCCCTCATCAACAGGACGGAAGCGAGTCTCTCCTGATCCATAATCAATAACAACCCTTGCATAGGTGAGGAATGGTCGTCCCAGATGATTGGAGAGTGCCCCCCAGTGGAGGTCTCCATGGGCAATACCACAAAGTCAATGGTGTAGTTCATGCCCTGAATCGATATGATGGTGTTTTCAAGGATACCCTTCGGCCTTTTGATAGATCCATCAGCAAACTGAATGATCATCCTGGTTTTCTTTAGAGGCCCTAACTGAAGAGATTGTACCAACGAGAAGAGTATGATGCTAATCGAAGCACTGCCGTCCAGGAGAGTGTGATCACATGTGTAGTCAGAAATGGTGCAACTAATGAAAGGTGTAGCAGTGTTCCTCTTCCTAGGAATAGAATGGTGTGTGATGGCATGGGCAGTGGCCATGGTCAAGATATGACACTCAGATCTGCTCATCTGCTTTCTCTTATTGGGTTGAGGGGCAAATAATTGGGTCATGGCTTGTTGAAGTGGGGCTTGGATGATCTCACGAATGGTGGCCATCACTTCGGGTTCAATCAATATTTTTTTGAATTTTTGGATCTCCTCCATACAAGGGAGGAGATCAGAATCATCATACATACGAGGAATGCCAAGAGCAATCTATACAGTGGCATCCTCAGGGTCAGGATGGGACAAAATGTGAGTGAGTGTGTGGGTGAATGGTTAGGCAAGTCAGCACTCTCCTCACAGTTTGACTCGATCACGTGTCTCCCGAAATCTTTTTTGGATTTTTAATTTTTTTTCTCATTTTTTTATTTTGGACGATTGCAAGCTCTCATGATCGTTCTCAATGAATCCATATCCTCAAAGAATGGAGAGTCATTCTGGATCTTATTTATGCTAACTAGATCATTCATCCTCAAGTTCATATGCTCCATCATCTGATTCAAGGCCTCAAGTGTGGACATCATCAGAGGTGACTCCAAAATCTCAAGATCGGGTGAATGGGATGAGCGTGTGGCTGTGAACAAAAATCACATTCCATATCAAGATACTCAAGGAAAAATGGGTTGTCGAAATGTGAAGGTGATGGTGATGGAAATGATTGGTGAAAATCAAAGTCTGAATCCTGAAATAGTGAGTTGGTCAGATATGTACAAAAATCAAGAGTAAAGTCCTCCTAGAAAAAGAGAGGTGGATCGGCTGGAGTGTACAAGGAACCACGAAATTCGGACAAAAAATGCTCTAGTCGGCCATCTCGAAACAAAAGGAAATGATTCGGGAGAGCACGAAGGTCAAATCAAGAGAGGAGAAAAAGGTGCAAATGTGCAGAGGCGATCTAGGATGCACACAAGCAAACACAAACAAACACACACAAAATAAACACACCCCTCAATTCACCTACTCAACTCAGTGAAGATCACAAAAGTACGATCTTTTTATGTTATCTGTTTTTTAGAGTTAGGTAAGAAGTCCAAAAAGTTGTACAATCACTTAGGAGGGCTGAATAGGATTTGGGCACTAACCTTAGTGTACAGGCGAGCAAATAAAAGTGAAGACAATGAGGGGATTACTTGCCCCAAAACAAAATTTTTCTTTATGATCTTTTTTAGGGTCAAGTAATATTAACAGTCTCAATTATTATTATCACTTTTTGGATTTTTAATAAGAAATGCACTAGCCTATCGGGGGATCAAATCCTTTAAGCACCTAAGTGATCAAAATCAGAGGGAGAGTCGTAAAAGCAATGCAAGCAGAAATCAATGATGGATGCTAAAGAGAAATGCTCACCTTTTCCTCCCAACACTCTACATGCAAGATGCTCGGCAGAATTGAAACCTATCTATATGCAAATGCAGCCGATGAAAATCGCCCCAGATGAGAAACTATTATTATCGTGAAGAACAAGATGTTAGATATCTAGAAGAGAGATCCAAATGTCCGCTCTCTGAAGTGCATCAGTGTCCTCCACATCGGATCCTGCAAGCGATGTATTCTCTTAGTGCTCAATCTCAACTCCAAATAAGAATCAATTTATACTTTGACTAAGTCCAAACGTAGACTATAGGCACATGCAAATATAATTAGGTGTTTGGATTTAATACTATCAACAAGTAGTTCCTACAGTTAGGGCTCAATCACACAAAGAAAGAAAATCAAAACCGAGAAACAAATAAAAAAGGCGATGAAAACCACGACAAAACTGACGAGGCCCCCAAGAGAATAATCCCTTGGGCACTGGACCTCGTGAAGTGTGCAGAGTAGTGTCCTAAGAGTCCTGTTTAAGTTGTTACAATAAATGTCTCTCTCTCTCTCTCACTTAAATTATACAAATAAATGCTCAAAAATTGTCTTCAAAATTCCCTCTAAGTCCTCTTTGGTGCTAGGTCCAGTCACCTCACATGGGTGCGCATGTGCTCTAAAAAGGAGCTCCACCCTCGATCCGCAGTCCTCGCAACAAAGACAACCAAGAGAGTGGTTAGACAATTCAAACAATTATATCAAATAAAAAGAAAATAATAAAAGCACAAAATAGGCAAATAATTACAATCAATCAAGCAATGCTAATTATATGTGTTGTTGCTCCCTGGCAACGACGTCATTTGTTTAACCCAAAAATCGAGCGGTCTTATGTTGCACACAAGGCAGGAACACAGTCGTCAAGGTAACCGTCACGAAATCTAGATTAAGATCACAATTAACCACAACAGATGATCAAGCAATGTATAGGTACAAGTATGTAGAGGTCGAACACATGGAGCAAACGACTAGATCGGGGCAATATGCACAAAATGATGATTGTGAACTATTTGCCTATATTTTTAATGTGGGTTTTTTTTATTTATAATTATTTTATTTTTTTTCTATTTTAAATTTTTTATATTTTGATTTTTTAATTTTCCGGATTTTGTAATTTCTTTTTATATTTTATATATTTTTAATTCTTTTTCTTTTAATATATAATAAGCTATATAAGATATATATATATGTAATATAAGCTAGGGTAAATATAAAAATTAACAAAATAATAAAAATAAGGAAATAAACATTTTTGGGGTTTTAATATTTTTCATTGTTTTTGTGTTTTTAGGAATTTTGCTATTTTTATAAGTCAAAATGCCTAAAATTAGGGTTAAAATAAATAGCCGAAAGTAAAATAGAGATTAAAAATATAAAACATATTCAAAAATTCTCCAAATTAATTTTAATATATAAATAATACTATAAAGACAATTTAGAAATAGAAATATATTTTTTAGATTTTTTTATGATTTTTATATTTTTATGAAGGTTTTTATGGGTTTTCTATTTTTTGAGTTTATATATATATATTTAGCGATTTTTGGTATGAAGGTGAAAAATATAAAAATACAAAAAATATATTTTTTTGGTAATTTTTCAAAAAGGTTTTATAATTTTTATGTATTTTCTTATGCAAATAGGGATAAAAAGGCTCTTTTTATTTTTAATAAATATTAGAAGGCTTCAAAATGCAAATAAAAATATGCACGAAATTATAATGCAACAGGAACACAATGTTATTTTTTTGGATTTTTTTCGAGTGGATTTGCTATTTTAAATAAATAGAGACAACAAAAGGAAAAATGCATTATTGGCAAGGGCATAAATGTAAATATCAGAGAGTCCAGGGGGCCAACTTGCCAATTTCCCAAAATATTACACTCAAATAACAAGTTCCAGGACCAAACATAAATAGCCAAACCCACAAGGGTACGTCCACAAAATGGCCAGCTCACGTGTACGCACACGTAAGCCACGCTGGCATGGATCGATATGCAAATATCCAAGGTTAGGGGGCTGGTCTGCAAATATTACAAAATAATTTAAACGCAGATGAAAGTTTAAGTCTTTATATTTAGATACAAAATTTTGCTGGGGAATAAGGTGAAAAAATACCCTTAGCGTGGTGCGGATCGACGGCTGATATGCTTGACTAATACACATGGCGCACCCTGGTGAGACAATGCCGCTTCGCCTCGGACGACGGCGATTAGATGCAGCTCGAGAATCAGACGGTTGATGGCTTGCTTGATCTGACGACGGCTGGAGAATCTGGAATCAAGGCCCGATCCAACGACAGGGGAGGCTGGAGGAAGAACCGGGAAGAACTCCGTTGGGGTGAAGTTCCACCGGCCAGATCTTGCCATTCCGACGATCGTTGACGCTTCAAAACGGCTTGGAAGATTCTTGGGAGGTTCCTCTGTTGGCTGAGGGGTCAAGGGGCCTCGCAGCTCACCGAGCTCCTCCACGAGGTCGAGGACGGTGAGGAGCTCCCGGTATTCCGGCGAGGGTCAAAAATCCCCCAAACTCGCTCTTTGGGATCCGAACCTGCACAAGGTTAGTCCAACACAAAGCGGCGAAGCTCGGGTGAGCTCCAGAAGTGGGAGTAGGCGAGGGAGGTGGTTGGGCGGAGCACGCCGGCATAGGGCGAAGAAGGGCGAGTTGCGGTCCAAATCCAAGAGGATTCAGGGTGACTGGAGTGATCTAGAATGAAGAGCGTACGATGAAGATCAGAGAGGAGGTGGCAACGGGGCGAGGGATGGTCAGAATCGATGGAGGTGGAGCGACGGAGAGTTTGTCGGAGCGGATCTCCAACGAACTTTGAAGAGGTGGTTATAGTAGGATCGAGCACGAAACGCAAAAATAAAATGGCAAAATGAACCTAGGGATAATAATGATGAAAATGGAAGGAAAAAGGACCTCAAATGGCATGAGTCCATGAAGAAGAACCTCGATGGCCGGTGGGCGGAGATAGGGGTGGATGCCACCAAAGACTTCGTCGAGCTCGCAAGATGTTGATGGAGACTCCCCTATGACAGGAGTCAATCCAGAGCAAGATAAGCGGGCCGAAGCTAGGTAAAATGGGGTTCAAAGATCAAAGGGAAAATGTAGGGGACTTATGTACAAGCGACTGGGGCGGCTCGAAGAACGAAGGAGATGCAACGATGCAATCCTCGAGGTTAAGCTTGGGTGTGTAAGGTGGATCCCCGAGAAAAAGCCATGAAGAATGCGACATCAAAGGGTGAAAGGGCAGTCGCAGAAAAAATCAAGAAATGGAGAACAAAACGAGGTCTGGCACGGGCTGGGCGTTGGCCCCGGCA